>CM060251.1:33282250-33617250 GCA_030684275.1 Acipenser oxyrinchus oxyrinchus
ACTTGTGTGACGGGAGTACAGCGGTATACTTGTGTGACGGGAGTACAGCGGTATACTTGTGTGACGGAGTACAGCAGTATACTTGTGTGACTGCTGTGAGAGTACAGCGGTATACTTGTGTGACGGGAGTACAGCATTACTTGTGTGACGTGCTGTGGAGTACAGCGGTATACTTGTGTGACGGGAGTACAGCGGTATACTTGTGTGACGGAGTACAGCGGTATACTTGTGTGACGGGAGTACAGCGGTATACTTGTGTGACGTGAGGAGTACAGCGGTATACTTGTGTGACGGGAGTACAGCGGTATACTTGTGTGACGGAGTACAGCATTACTTGTGTGACTGCTGTGACGGAGTACAGCGGTATACTTGTGTGACGGAGTACAGCATATACTTGTGTGACTGCTGTGACGGGAGTACAGCGGTATACTTGTGTGACGGAGTACAGCGGTATACTTGTGTGACGGGAGTACAGCAGTATACTTGTGTGACTGATGTGACGGAGTACAGCGGTATACTTGTGTGACGGGAGTACAGCATTACTTGTGTGACTGCTGTGACGGAGTACAGCGGTATACTTGTGTGACGGAGTACAGCGGTATACTTGTGTGACGGAGTACAGCAGTACTTGTATGACTTGTGTGACGGGAGTACAGCGGTATACTTGTGTGACGGGAGTACAGCGTATACTTGTGTGACGGGAGTACAGCGTATACTTGTGTGACGGGAGTACAGCGGTATACTTGTGTGACGGGAGTACAGCAGTATACTTGTGTGACTGCTGTGACGGAGTACAGCGGTATACTTGTGTGACGGGAGTACAGCGGTATACTTGTGTGACGGAGTACAGCGGTATACTTGTGTGACGGGAGTACAGCGGTATACTTGTGTGACGGGAGTACAGCATTACTTGTGTGACTGCTGTGACGGAGTACAGCGGTATACTTGTGTGACGGAGTACAGCGTATACTTGTGTGACGGGAGTACAGCGGTATACTTGTGTGACGGGAGTACAGCAGTATACTTGTGTGACTGCTGTGACGGAGTACAGCGGTATACTTGTGTGACGGAGTACAGCGGTATACTTGTGTGACTGTGTGACGGAGTACAGCAGTATACTTGTGTGACGGAGTACAGCGGTATACTTGTGTGACGGAGTACAGCATTACTTGTGTGACTGTGTGACGGAGTACAGCGGTATACTTGTGTGACGGGAGTACAGCATTACTTGTGTGACGGAGTACAGCGTATACTTGTGTGACGGAGTACAGCAGTATACTTGTGTGACGGAGTACAGCGGTATACTTGTGTGACGGGAGTACAGCAGTATACTTGTGTGACTGCTGTGACGGAATAGCGGTATACTTGTGTGACGGAGTACAGCATTACTTGTGTGACGGGAGTACAGCGGTATACTTGTGTGACGGAGTACAGCGGTATACTTGTGTGACGGGAGTACAGCAGTATACTTGTGTGTACTTGTGTGACGGGAGTACAGCGGTATACTTGTGTGACGGGAGTACAGCGGTATACTTGTGTGACGGAGTACAGCATTACTTGTGTGACGGGAGTACAGCGGTATACTTGTGTGACGGGAGTACAGCGGTATACTTGTGTGACGGAGTACAGCAGTATACTTGTGTGACGGAGTACAGCGGTATACTTGTGTGACGGGAGTACAGCAGTATACTTGTGTGACGGAGTACAGCGGTATACTTGTGTGACGGGAGTACAGCGGTATACTTGTGTGACTGGAGTACAGCGGTATACTTGTGTGACGGGAGTACAGCGGTATACTTGTGTGACGGGAGTACAGCAGTATACTTGTGTGACTGCTGTGACGGAGTACAGCGGTATACTTGTGTGACGGGAGTACAGCATTACTTGTGTGACTGCTGTGACAGCGGTATACTTGTGTGACGGAGACAGGTATACTTGTGTGACGGGAGTACAGCGGTATACTTGTGTGACGGGAGTACAGCAGTATACTTGTGTGACGGAGTACAGCGGTATACTTGTGTGACGGAGTACAGCGGTATACTTGTGTGACGGGAGTACAGCGGTATACTTGTGTGACGGAGTACAGCATTACTTGTGTGACTGCTGTGACAGGAGTACAGCGGTATACTTGTGTGACGGAGTACAGCAGTATACTTGTGTGACTGTGTGACGGAGTACAGCGGTATACTTGTGTGACGGGAGTACAGCGGTATACTTGTGTGACGGGAGTACAGCGGTATACTTGTGTGACGGGAGTACAGCATTACTTGTGTGACTGCTGTGACGGAGTACAGCGGTATACTTGTGTGACGGAGTACAGCGGTATACTTGTGTGACTGGGAGAACAGCGGTATACTTGTGTGATGGGAGAACAGCGGTATACTTGTGTGACGGGAGAAAAACATTAATTGTGTGACTGTTGTGACGGGAGTACAGCTGTATACTTATGTGAAGGGAGTACAGCATTATTTGTGTGACTGCTGGGATTGGAGAACAGCGGTATACTTGTGTTACGGGAGTACAGCGGTATACTTGTGTGACGGAGTACAGCGGTATACTTGTGTTACGGGAGTACAGCGGTATACTTGTGTGACGGAGTACAGCATTACTTGTGTGACTGCTATGACGGGAGTACAGCGGTATACTTGTGTGACGGAGTACAGCATATACTTGTGTGACGGGAGTACAGCGGTATACTTGTGTGACGGGAGTACAGCGGTATACTTGTGTGACGGGAGTACAGCGGTATACTTGTGTGACGGAGTACAGCATTACTTGTGTGACTGCTGTGACGGAGTACAGCGGTATACTTGTGTGACGGAGTACAGCGGTATACTTGTGTGACGGGAGTACAGCGGTATACTTGTGTGACGGGAGTACAGCGGTATACTTGTGTGACGGGAGTACAGCAGTATACTTGGTGACTGTGTGATGGGAGAACAGCGGTATACTTGTGTGACGGGAGGACAGCATTACTTGTGTGACTGCTGTAACAGAAGAACAGCGGTATACTTGTGTGACGGGAGTACAGCGGTATACTTGTGTGACGGAGTACAGCAGTATACTTGTGTGACGGGAGTACAGCATTACTTGTGTGACTGCTGTGACGGGAGAACAGCGGTATACTTGTGTGACGGGAGTACAGCATTACTTGTGTGACTGCTGTGACGGGAGTACAGCGGTATACTTGTGTGACGGAGTACAGCGGTATACTTGTGTGACGGAGTACAGCATATACTTGTGTGACTGCTGTGACGGAGTACAGCGGTATACGTGTGTGACGAGAGTGCTGCAGTATACTTGTGTGACGGGAGTACAGCGGTATACTTGTGTGACGGAGTACAGCGGTATACTTGTGTGACGGAGTACAGCGTATACTTGTGTGACGGGAGTACAGCGGTATACTTGTGTGACGGAGTACAGCATATACTTGTGTGACGGGAGTACAGCGGTATACTTGTGTGACGGAGTACAGCAGTATACTTGTGTGACGGAGTACAGCGGTATACTTGTGTGACGGGAGTACAGCGGTATACTTGTGTGACGGGAGTACAGCGGTATACTTGTGTGACGGGAGTACAGCGTATACTTGTGTGACGGGAGTACAGCGGTATACTTGTGTGACGGGAGTACAGCGGTATACTTGTGTGACGGAGTACAGCGGTATACTTGTGTGACGGGAGTACAGCGGTATACTTGTGTGACGGAGTACAGCATATACTTGTGTGACTGCTGTGACGGAGTACAGCGGTATACTTGTGTGACGGGAGTACAGCATTACTTGTGTGACTGTGGGAGTACAGCGGTATACTTGTGTGACGGAGTACAGCGGTATACTTGTGTGACGGGAGTACAGCGTATACTTGTGTGACTGGTGCAGTACAGCGGTATACTTGTGTGACGGGAGTACAGCAGTATACTTGTGTGACGGGAGTACAGCGGTATACTTGTGTGACGGGAGTACAGCGGTATACTTGTGTGACGGGAGTACAGCATTACTTGTGTGACTGCTGTGACGGGAGTACAGCGGTATACTTGTGTGACGGAGTACAGCATTACTTGTGTGACTGCTGTGACGGAGTACAGCGGTATACTTGTGTGACGGAGTACAGCGGTATACTTGTGTGACGGGAGTACAGCAGTATACTTGTGTGACGGGAGTACAGCGGTATACTTGTGTGACGGGAGTACAGCAGTATACTTGTGTGACGGAGTACAGCGGTATACTTGTGTGACGGAGTACAGCGTATACTTGTGTGACGGGAGTACAGCGGTATACTTGTGTGACGGGAGTACAGCGGTATACTTGTGTGACGGAGTACAGCATTACTTGTGTGACTGTGTGACGGAGTACAGCGGTATACTTGTGTGACGGGAGTACAGCAGTATACTTGTGTGACTGTGTGACGGAGTACAGCGGTATACTTGTGTGACGGAGTACAGCGGTATACTTGTGTGACGGGAGTACAGCGGTATACTTGTGTGACGGGAGTACAGCGTATACTTGTGTGACGGGAGTACAGCGGTATACTTGTGTGACGGGAGTACAGCGGTATACTTGTGTGACGGAGTACAGCATTACTTGTGTGACTGCTGTGACGGGAGTACAGCGGTATACTTGTGTGACGGAGTACAGCGGTATACTTGTGTGACGGAGTACAGCATTACTTGTGTGACTGCTGTGGAGTACAGCGGTATACTTGTGTGACGGGAGTACAGCGGTATACTTGTGTGACGGGAGTACAGCGTATACTTGTGTGACTGGAGTACAGTGTATACTTGTGTGACGGAGTACAGCAGTATACTTGTGTGACGGAGTACAGCGGTATACTTGTGTGACGGAGTACAGCAGTATACTTGTGTGACTGCTGTGACGGAGTACAGCGGTATACTTGTGTGACGGGAGTACAGCATTACTTGTGTGACTGCTGTGAGAGTACAGCGGTATACTTGTGTGACGGAGTACAGCGGTATACTTGTGTGACGGGAGTACAGCAGTATACTTGTGTGACGGAGTACAGCATTACTTGTGTGACGGAGTACAGCGGTATACTTGTGTGACGGGAGTACAGCGGTATACTTGTGTGACGGGAGTACAGCATTACTTGTGTGACTGTGTGACGGAGTACAGCGGTATACTTGTGTGACGGGAGTACAGCGGTATACTTGTGTGACGGGAGTACAGCGGTATACTTGTGTGACGGAGTACAGCATTACTTGTGTGACTGTGTGACGGAGTACAGCGGTATACTTGTGTGACGGGAGTACAGCATTACTTGTGTGACTGCTGTGACGGGAGTACAGCGGTATACTTGTGTGACGGAGTACAGCAGTATACTTGTGTGACGGGAGTACAGCGGTATACTTGTGTGACGGAGTACAGCAGTATACTTGTGTGACGGGAGTACAGCGGTATACTTGTGTGACGGGAGTACAGCATATACTTGTGTGACGGGAGTACAGCGGTATACTTGTGTGACGGAGTACGGTATACTTGTGTGACGGAGTACAGCGGTATACTTGTGTGACGGGAGTACAGCATTACTTGTGTGACTGCTGTGAGGAGTACAGCGGTATACTTGTGTGACGGGAGTACAGCGGTATACTTGTGTGACGGGAGTACAGCAGTATACTTGTGTGACGGGAGTACAGCGGTATACTTGTGTGACGGAGTACAGCATTACTTGTGTGACTGCTGTGACGGAGTACAGTGGTATACTTGTGTGACGGAGTACAGCGGTATACTTGTGTGACGGGAGTACAGCATATACTTGTGTGACGGAGTACAGCGTATACTTGTGTGACGGAGTACAGCGGTATACTTGTGTGACGGGAGTACAGCGGTATACTTGTGTGACGGGAGTACAGCATTACTTGTGTGACTGCTGTGACGGAGTACAGCGGTATACTTGTGTGACGGAGTACAGCATTACTTGTGTGACTGTGTGACGGAGTACAGCGGTATACTTGTGTGACGGGAGTACAGCGGTATACTTGTGTGACGGGAGTACAGCAGTATACTTGTGTGACGGGAGTACAGCGGTATACTTGTGTGACGGGAGTACAGCATATACTTGTGTGACTGCTGTGACGGGAGTACAGCGGTATACTTGTGTGACGGGAGTACAGCATTACTTGTGTGACTGTGTGACGGAGTACAGCGGTATACTTGTGTGACGGAGTACAGCGGTATACTTGTGTGACGGAGTACAGCGGTATACTTGTGTGACGGGAGTACAGCGGTATACTTGTGTGACGGAGTACAGCAGTATACTTGTGTGACGGGAGTACAGCGGTATACTTGTGTGACGGAGTACAGCGGTATACTTGTGTGACGGGAGTACAGCATTACTTGTGTGACTGCTGTGACGGAGTACAGCGGTATACTTGTGTGACGGAGTACAGCGGTATACTTGTGTGACGGGAGTACAGCATTACTTGTGTGACTGGGAGTACAGCGGTATACTTGTGTGACGGGAGTACAGCAGTATACTTGTGTGACGGGAGTACAGCGGTATACTTGTGTGACGGGAGTACAGCGGTATACTTGTGTGACGGAGTACAGCGGTATACTTGTGTGACGGAGTACAGCATTACTTGTGTGACTGCTGTGACGGGAGTACAGCGGTATACTTGTGTGACGGGAGTACAGCATTACTTGTGTGACTGTGTGACGGGAGAACAGCGGTATACTGGTGTGACTGGAGAACAGCGGTATACTTGTGTGACGGGAGTGCAGCGGTATACTTGTGTGACGGGAGTACAGCATTACTTCTATGACTGCTGTGACGGGAGAATAGTGGTATACTAGTGTGACGGGAGTACAGCATTGCTTGTGTGACTGCTGTGACGGGAGTACAGCATACTTGTGTGACAGGAGTCCAGAGGTATACTTGGGTGACGGAGTATAGCGGTATACGTGTGTGACGGAGTACAGCGGTATACGTGTGTGACGGAGTGCTGCAGTATACTTGTGTGACGGGAGTACAGCGGTATACGTGTGTGACGGGAGTGCTGCAGTATACTTGTGTGACGGGAGTACAGCAGTATACTTGTGTGACGGGAGTACAGCATTACTTGTGTGACGGGAGTACAGCGGTATACTTGTGTGACGGAGTACAGCGGTATACTTGTGTGACGGGAGTACAGCAGTATACTTGTGTGACGGGAGTACAGCGGTATACTTGTGTGACGGAGTACAGCAGTATACTTGTGTGACGGGAGTACAGCGGTATACTTGTGTGACGGAGTACAGCATTACTTGTGTGACTGCTGTGACGGGAGTACAGCGGTATACTTGTGTGACGGGAGTACAGCGGTATACTTGTGTGACGGGAGTACAGCATATACTTGTGTGACTGGAGTACAGCGGTATACTTGTGTGACGGAGTACAGCGTATACTTGTGTGACGGGAGTACAGCGGTATACTTGTGTGACGGAGTACAGCGGTATACTTGTGTGACGGGAGTACAGCATTACTTGTGTGACTGCTGTGACGGAGTACAGCGGTATACTTGTGTGACGGGAGTACAGCAGTATACTTGTGTGACGGGAGTACAGCGTATACTTGTGTGACGGGAGTACAGCGGTATACTTGTGTGACGGGAGTACAGCATTACTTGTGTGACGTGACTGTGTGACGGAGTACAGCGGTATACTTGTGTGACGGAGTACAGCGGTATACTTGTGTGACGGGAGTACAGCAGTATACTTGTGTGACGGGAGTACAGCGGTATACTTGTGTGACGGGAGTACAGCGGTATACTTGTGTGACTGGAGAGTACAGCGGTATACTTGTGTGACGGGAGTACAGCATTACTTGTGTGACGGGAGTACAGCGGTATACTTGTGTGACGGGAGTACAGCGGTATACTTGTGTGACGGAGTACAGCATATACTTGTGTGACTGTGTGACGGAGTACAGCGGTATACTTGTGTGACGGAGTACAGCAGTATACTTGTGTGACTGCTGTGAGGAGTACAGCGGTATACTTGTGTGACGGGAGTACAGCGGTATACTTGTGTGACGGGAGTACAGCGGTATACTTGTGTGACGGAGTACAGCGGTATACTTGTGTGACGGAGTACAGCATTACTTGTGTGACTGCTGTGACGGAGTACAGCGGTATACTTGTGTGACGGAGTACAGCAGTATACTTGTGTGACGGGAGTACAGCGGTATACTTGTGTGACGGGAGTACAGCATTACTGTGTGACTGCTGTGACGGAGTACAGCGGTATACTTGTGTGACGGGAGTACAGCATTACTTGTGTGACTGCTGTGACGGAGTACAGCGGTATACTTGTGTGACGGGAGTACAGCGGTATACTTGTGTGACGGGAGTACAGCATTACTTGTGTGACTGCTGTGACGGAGTACAGCGGTATACTTGTGTGACGGAGTACAGCATTACTTGTGTGACTGCTGTGACGGGAGTACAGCGGTATACTTGTGTGACGGAGTACAGCGGTATACTTGTGTGACGGAGTACAGCAGTATACTTGTGTGACTGTGTGACGGAGTACAGCGGTATACTTGTGTGACGGAGTACAGCATTACTTGTGTGACTGCTGTGACGGAGTACAGCGGTATACTTGTGTGACGGGAGTACAGCGGTATACTTGTGTGACGGAGTACAGCGGTATACTTGTGTGACGGAGTACAGCAGTATACTTGTGTGACGGGAGTACAGCGGTATACTTGTGTGACGGGAGTACAGCATTACTTGTGTGACTGCTGTGACGGAGTACAGCGGTATACTTGTGTGACGGAGTACAGCAGTATACTTGTGTGACGGGAGTACAGCGGTATACTTGTGTGACGGGAGTACAGCGGTATACTTGTGTGACGGGAGTACAGCATATACTGTGACTGTGTGACGGAGTACAGCGGTATACTTGTGTGACGGAGTACAGCATTACTTGTGTGGGAGTACAGCGTATACTTGCGTGACGGGAGTACAGCGGTATACTTGTGTGACGGAAGAACAGCGGTATACTTGTGTGACGGGAGTACAGCGGTATACTTGTGTGACGGAAGAACAGCGGTATATTTGTGTGACGGGAGTACAGCATTACTTGTGTGACTTCTGTGGTGGGAGTACAGCGGTATACTTGTGTGACGGGAGTACAGGATTACTTGTGTGACTTCTGTCACGGGAGAACAGTGGTATATTTGTGTGACGGGAGTACAGCGGTATACTTGTGTGACGGAGTACAGCGGTATACTTGTGTGACGGGAGTACAGCGGTATACTTGTGTGACGGGAGTACAGCGGTATACTTGTGTGACGGGAGTACAGCGGTATACTTGTGTGACGGGAGTACAGCATATACTTGTGTGACTGCTGTGTGAGAGTACAGCGGCATACTTGTGTGACGGAGTACAGCATATACTTGTGTGACTGGGAGTACAGTGGTATACTTGTGTGACGGAGTACAGCGGTATACTTGTGTGACGGGAGTACAGCATTACTTGTGTGACTGTGACGGAGTACAGCGGTATACTTGTGTGACGGGAGTACAGCATTACTTGTGTGACTGCTGTGACGGGAGTACAGCGGTATACTTGTGTAACGGGAGTACAGCGGTATACTTGTGTGACGGGAGTACAGCATTACTTGTGTGACTGCTGTGACGGGAGAACAGCGGTATACTTGTGTGACGGGAGTACAGCGGTATACTTGTGTGACGGAGTACAGCATTAGTTGTGTGACTGCTGTGACGGAGTATAGCGGTATTCTTGTGTGACGGGAGTACAGCAGTGTACTTGTGTGACGGAGTACAGCGTTATAGTTGTGTGACGGGAGAACAGCAGTATACTTGTGTGACGGGAGTACAGCATTACTTGTGTGACTGCTGTGACGAGTACAGCGGTATACTTGTGTGACGGGAGTACAGCATATACTTGTGTGACGGGAGTACAGCATTACTTGTGTGACGGGAGTACAGCGGTATACTTGTGTGACGGGAGTACAGCGGTATACTTGTGTGACGGAGTACAGCAGTATACTTGTGTGACTGCTGTGACGGAGTACAGCGGTATACTTGTGTGACGGGAGTACAGCATTACTTGTGTGACTGCTGTGACAGGAGTACAGCGGTATACTTGTGTGACGGGAGTACAGCGGTATACTTGTGTGACGGAGTACAGCATTACTTGTGTGACGGAGTACAGCAGTATACTTGTGTGACGGGAGTACAGCGGTATACTTGTGTGACGGGAGTACAGCAGTATACTTGTGTGACGGGAGTACAGCATATACTTGTGTGACGGAGTACAGCGGTATACTTGTGTGACGGGAGTACAGCGGTATACTTGTGTGACGGAGTACAGCATATACTTGTGTGACGGAGTACAGCGTATACTTGTGTGACGGGAGTACAGCGGTATACTTGTGTGACGGAGTACAGCGGTATACTTGTGTGACGGAGTACAGCGGTATACTTGTGTGACGGGAGTACAGCATTACTTGTGTGACTGCTGTGACGGAGTACAGCGGTATACTTGTGTGACGGGAGTACAGCGGTATACTTGTGTGACGGGAGTACAGCAGTACGTATACTTGTGTGACGGGAGTACAGCGGTATACTTGTGTGACGGAGTACAGCATTACTTGTGTGACTGCTGTGACGGAGTACAGCGGTATACTTGTGTGACGGAGTACAGCATTACTTGTGTGACTGCTGTGACGGGAGTACAGCGGTATACTTGTGTGACGGGAGTACAGCGGTATACTTGTGTGACGGAGTACAGCATTACTTGTGTGACTGCTGGAGAGTACAGCGGTATACTTGTGTGACGGGAGTACAGCGGTATACTTGTGTGACGGAGTACAGCGTATACTTGTGTGACGGGAGTACAGCGTATACTTGTGTGACGGGAGTACAGCGGTATACTTGTGTGACGGGAGTACAGCGGTATACTTGTGTGACGGAGTACAGCATTACTTGTGTGACTGCTGTGACGGAGTACAGCGGTATACTTGTGTGACGGAGTACAGCATTACTTGTGTGACTGGGGAGTACAGCGGTATACTTGTGTGACGGAGTACAGCAGTATACTTGTGTGACGGGAGTACAGCGGTATACTTGTGTGACGGAGTACAGCATTACTTGTGTGACTGCTGTGACGGGAGTACAGCGGTATACTTGTGTGACGGGAGTACAGCGGTATACTTGTGTGACGGGAGTACAGCGGTATACTTGTGTGACGGAGTACAGCGGTATACTTGTGTGACGGAGTACAGCGGTATACTTGTGTGACGGGAGTACAGCGGTATACTTGTGTGACGGGAGTACAGCGTATACTTGTGTGACGGGAGTACAGCGTATACTTGTGTGACGGAGTACAGCGGTATACTTGTGTGACGGGAGTACAGCGGTATACTTGTGTGACGGGAGTACAGCATTACTTGTGTGACTGTGTGACGGAGTACAGCGGTATACTTGTGTGACGGAGTACAGCGGTATACTTGTGTGACGGAGTACAGCATATACTTGTGTGACTGGGAGTACAGCGGTATACTTGTGTGACGGAGTACAGCATTACTTGTGTGACTGTGTGACGGGAGTACAGCGGTATACTTGTGTGACGGGAGTACAGCGGTATACTTGTGTGACGGAGTACAGCATTACTTGTGTGACTGCTGTGACGGGAGTACAGCGGTATACTTGTGTGACGGGAGTACAGCATTACTTGTGTGACTGCTGTGACGGAGTACAGCGGTATACTTGTGTGACGGGAGTACAGCGGTATACTTGTGTGACGGGAGTACAGCATTACTTGTGTGACGGGAGTACAGCGGTATACTTGTGTGACGGAGTACAGCGTATACTTGTGTGACGGAGTACAGCGTATACTTGTGTGACGGAGTACAGCAGTATACTTGTGTGACGGGAGTACAGCGGTATACTTGTGTGACGGGAGTACAGCGGTATACTTGTGTGACGGGAGTACAGCGGTATACTTGTGTGACGGAGTACAGCATTACTTGTGTGACTGGGAGTACAGCGGTATACTTGTGTGACGGAGTACAGCAGTATACTTGTGTGACGGAGTACAGCGGTATACTTGTGTGACGGAGTACAGCATATACTTGTGTGACTGCTGTGACGGAGTACAGCGGTATACTTGTGTGACGGAGTACAGCATTACTTGTGTGACTGTGTGGGAGTACAGCGGTATACTTGTGTGACGGGAGTACAGCGGTATACTTGTGTGACGGAGTACAGCATTACTTGTGTGACTGCTGTGAGAGTACAGCGGTATACTTGTGTGACGGGAGTACAGCATTACTTGTGTGACTGTGTGACGGAGTACAGCGGTATACTTGTGTGACGGGAGTACAGCGGTATACTTGTGTGACGGGAGTACAGCAGTATACTTGTGTGACGGGAGTACAGCGGTATACTTGTGTGACGGGAGTACAGCATTACTTGTGTGACTGCTGTGACGAGTACAGCGGTATACTTGTGTGACAGGAGTACAGCGGTATACTTGTGTGACGGGAGTACAGCATTACTTGTGTGACTGCTGTGACGGGAGTACAGCGGTATACTTGTGTGACGGGAGTACAGCGGTAACCTCAGTGACTAGAGTAAAGCAGTATACTTGTGTGCAGGAATACAGCATTACTTGTGTGACTGCTGTGATGGTAGAAAAGCGGTAAATTAGTGTGACGGGAGTACAGCGGCATACTTGTGTGACGGGAGTACAGCAGTATTCTTGTGTGACGGGAGTACAGCAGTATACTTGTGTGACGGGAGTACAGCAGTATACTTGTGTGACGGGTGTACAGCATTACTTGTGTGACTGCTGTGACTGGAGAACACAGGTATACTTGTGTGACGGGACTACAGCGGTATACTTGTGTGACGGGAGTACAGCGGTATACTTGTGTGATGGGAGTACAGCGGTATACTTCTGTGACGGAGTACAGCATTACTTGTGTGACTGACTTGTGTGACGGGAGTACAGCGGTATACTTGTGTGACGGGAGTACAGCGGTATACTTGTGTGACGGGAGTACAGCGGTATACTTGTGTGACGGGAGTACAGCGGTATACTTGTGTGACGGGAGTACAGCAGTATACTTGTGTGACTGCTGTGAGGAGTACAGCGGTATACTTGTGTGACGGAGTACAGCATTACTTGTGTGACTGCTGTGACAGGAGTACAGCGGTATACTTGTGTGACGGAGAACAGCGGTATACTCGTATGACGGGAGTACAGCGGTATACTTGTGTGACGGGAGTACAGCGGTATTCTTGTGTGACGGAAGAACAGCGGTATACTTGTGTGAAGGGAGTACAGCGGTATACTTGTGTGACTGGAGTACAACATTACTTGTGTGAATGCTGTGATGGTAGAACAGCGGTATACTTGTGTGATCGGAGTACAGCGGTATACTAGTGTGACGGGAGGACAGCATTACTTGTGTGACGGGAGTACAGCGGTATACTTGTGTGACGGGAGTACAGCGGTATACTTGTGTGACGGGAGTACAGCGGTATACTTGTGTGACGGGAGTACAGCATATACTTGTGTGACTGCTGTGACGGAGTACAGCGGTATACTTGTGTGACGGAGTACAGCATATACTTGTGTGACTGCTGTGACGGAGTACAGCGGTATACTTGTGTGACGGGAGTACAGCGGTATACTTGTGTGACGGGAGTACAGCATATACTTGTGTGACTGCTGGAGTACAGCGGTATACTTGTGTGACGGGAGTACAGCGGTATACTTGTGTGACGGGAGTACAGCGTATACTTGTGTGACGGGAGTACAGCGGTATACTTGTGTGACGGAGTACAGCATTACTTGTGTGACTGTGGAGTACAGCGGTATACTTGTGTGACGGGAGTACAGCGGTATACTTGTGTGACGGGAGTACAGCATTACTTGTGTGACTGCTGTGACGGAGTACAGCGGTATACTTGTGTGACGGAGTACAGCGTATACTTGTGTGACGGGAGTACAGCTGTGTACGGAGTACAGTGGTATACTTGTGTGACGGAGTACAGCGGTATACTTGTGTGACGGGAGTACAGCATTACTTGTGTGACTGCTGTGACGGAGTACAGCGGTATACTTGTGTGACGGAGTACAGCGGTATACTTGTGTGACGGAGTACAGCGGTATACTTGTGTGACGGGAGTACAGCGGTATACTTGTGTGACGGGAGTACAGCAGTATACTTGTGTGACTGCTGTGACGGAGTACAGCGGTATACTTGTGTGACGGAGTACAGCATATACTTGTGTGACGGGAGTACAGCGGTATACTTGTGTGACGGGAGTACAGCAGTATACTTGTGTGACGGGAGTACAGCGGTATACTTGTGTGACGAGAGTCAAGCGGTATTCTTGTGTGACGGGAGTACAGCATTACTTGTGTGACTGCTGTGACAGGAGTACAGCGGTATACTTGTGTGACAGGAGTACAGCATTACTTGTGTGACTGTGTGACGGGAGTATAGCGGTATACTTGTGTGACGAGAGTCCAGCGGTATACTTGTGTGACGGGAGTACAGCAGTATACTTGTGTGACGAGAGTCCAGCGGTATTCTTGTGTGACGGGAGTACAGCATTACTTGTGTGACGGGAGTTCAGCGGTATACATGTGTGACGGGAGTACAGCGGTATACTTGTGTGACGGAGTACAGCATACTTGTGTAACGGGAGTACAGCGGTATACTTGTGTGACGGAATGCAGCGGTATACTACTGTGACGGGAGTACAGCATTACTTGTGTGACTGGGAGTACAGCGGTATACTTGTGTGACGGAGTACAGCATTACTTGTGTGACTGCTGTGACGGGAGTACAGCGGTATACTTGTGTGACGGAGTACAGCATTACTTGTGTGACTGCTGTGACGGAGTACAGCGGTATACTTGTGTGACGGAGTACAGCGGTATACTTGTGTGACGGGAGTACAGCGGTATACTTGTGTGACGGGAGTACAGCATTACTTGTGTGACTGCTGTGACGGAGTACAGTGGTATACTTGTGTGACGGAGTACAGCATATACTTGTGTGACGGGAGTACAGTTTTGCTTGTGTGACGGGAGAAAAGCGGTATACTTGTGTAACGGGAGTACAGCAGTATACTTGTGTGACGGGAGAAAAGCGGTATACTTGTGTGACGGGAGTACAGCATTACTTGTGTGACGGGAGTACAGCGGTATACTTGTGTGACGGGAGTACAGCATTACTTGTGTGACGGGAGAACAGCGGTATACTTGTGTGACGGGAGTACAGCGGTATACTTGTGTGACGGAGTACAGCCGTATACTTGTGTGACGGAGTACAGCGGTATACTTGTGTGACGGGAGTACAGCGGTATACTTGTGTGACGGGAGTACAGCATTACTTGTGTGACTGCTGTGACAGGAGTACAGCGGTATACTTGTGTGACGGGAGTCCAGTGGTATACTTGTGTGACGGGAGTACAGCATTACTTGTGTGACTGTGGAGTACAGCGGTATACTTGTGTGACGGGAGTACAGCGGTATACTTGTGTGACGGAGTACAGCGGTATACTTGTGTGACGGGAGTACAGCGGTATACTTGTGTGACGGAGTACAGCATTACTTGTGTGACTGCTGTGACGGAGTACAGCGGTATACTTGTGTGACGGAGTACAGCATTACTTGTGTGACTGTGTGACGGAGTACAGCGGTATACTTGTGTGACGGAGTACAGCAGTATACTTGTGTGACGGAGTACAGCAGTATACTTGTGTGACGGGAGTACAGCGGTATACTTGTGTGACGGGAGTACAGCGGTATACTTGTGTGACGGGAGTACAGCATTACTTGTGTGACAGTGATACTTGTGTGACGGGAGTACAGCGGTATACTTGTGTGACGGAGTACAGCAGTATACTTGTGTGACTGCTGTGACGGAGTACAGCGGTATACTTGTGTGACGGAGTACAGCAGTATACTTGTGTGACGGAGTACAGCGGTATACTTGTGTGACGGAGTACAGCGGTATACTTGTGTGACGGAGTACAGCGGTATACTTGTGTGACGGGAGTACAGCGGTATACTTGTGTGACGGAGTACAGCATTACTTGTGTGACTGCTGTGACGGGAGTACAGCGGTATACTTGTGTGACGGAGTACAGCGGTATACTTGTGTGACGGGAGTACAGCAGTATACTTGTGTGACGGGAGTACAGCGGTATACTTGTGTGACGGAGTACAGCATTACTTGTGTGACTGCTGTGAGGAGTACAGCGGTATACTTGTGTGACGGGAGTACAGCGGTATACTTGTGTGACGGAGTACAGCATTACTTGTGTGACGGAGTACAGCGGTATACTTGTGTGACGGAGTACAGCGGTATACTTGTGTGACGGGAGTACAGCATATACTTGTGTGACGGGAGTACAGCGGTATACTTGTGTAACGGGAGTTTAGCATTACTTGTGTGACTGGAGTACAGCAGTACTTGTGTATACTTGTGTGACGGAGTACAGCGGTATACTTGTGTGACGGGAGTTTAGCATTACTTGTGTGACGGGAGTACACTGGTATACTTGTGTGACGGGATAACAGCGGTATTCTTGTGTGACGGGAGTACTGCGATATTCTTGTGTGACGGGAGTACAGCATTACTTGTATGACTGCTGTGAAGGAGTATAGCGGTATACTTGTGTGACGGAGTACAGCTTTACTTGTGTGACGGGAGTACAGCGGTATACTTGTGTGACGGGAGTACAGCGGTATACTTGTGTGACGGAGTACAGCATATACTTGTGTGACGGAGTACAGCGGTATACTTGTGTGACGGGAGTACAGCATTACTTGTGTGACTGCTGTGACGGAGTACAGCGGTATACTTGTGTGACGGGAGTACAGCATATACTTGTGTGACGGGAGTACAGCAGTATACTTGTGTGACGGAGTACAGCGGTATACTTGTGTGACGGGAGTACAGCATTACTTGTGTGACTGCTGTGACGGAGTACAGCGGTATACTTGTGTGACGGGAGTACAGCATTACTTGTGTGACTGCTGTGACGGAGTACAGTGGTATACTTGTGTGACGGAGTACAGCGGTATACTTGTGTGACGGAGTACAGCGGTATACTTGTGTGACGGAGTACAGCATTACTTGTGTGACTGCTGTGACGGAGTACAGCGGTATACTTGTGTGACGGGAGTACAGCGGTATACTTGTGTGACGGAGTACAGCAGTATACTTGTGTGACGGAGTACAGCGGTATACTTGTGTGACGGAGTACAGCAGTATACTTGTGTGACGGGAGTACAGCGGTATACTTGTGTGACGGGAGTACAGCGGTATACTTGTGTGACGGAGTACAGCATTACTTGTGTGACTGCGTGGAGTATAGCGGTATTCTTGTGTGACGGGAGTACAGCGGTATTCCTGTGTGACGGGAGTACAGCATTACTTGTGTGACTGCTGTGACAGGAGTACAGCGGTATACTTGTGTGACGGGAGTACAGCATTACTTGTGTGACTGCTGTGACGGGAGAACAGCGGTATACTTGTGTGACGGAGTATAGCGGTATACTTGTGTGACGGGAGTACAGCAGTATACTTGTGTGACTGCTGTGACGGAGTACTGTGGTATACTTGTGTGACGGAGTACAGCATTACTTGTGTGACTGCTGTGACGGGAGTACAGCGGTATACTTGTGTGACGGGAGTACAGCATATACTTGTGTGACGGGAGTACAGCGGTATACTTGTGTGACGGGAGTACAGCGGTATACTTGTGTGACGGGAGTACAGCGGTATACTTGTGTGACGGAGTACAGCATTACTTGTGTGACTGTGGAGTACAGCGGTATACTTGTGTGACGGAGTACAGCATTACTTGTGTGACTGTGAGTACAGCGGTATACTTGTGTGACGGAGTACAGCGGTATACTTGTGTGACGGGAGTACAGCAGTATACTTGTGTGACGGAGTACAGCGTATACTTGTGTGACGAGTACAGCGGTATACTTGTGTGACGGGAGTACAGCGGTATACTTGTGTGACGGAGTACAGCAGTATACTTGTGTGACTGCTGTGACGGAGTACAGCGGTATACTTGTGTGACGGGAGTACAGCATATACTTGTGTGACGGGAGTACAGCGATACTTGTGTGACGGAGTACAGCAGTATACTTGTGTGACGGAGTACAGCGGTATACTTGTGTGACGGAGTACAGCGGTATACTTGTGTGACGGGAGTACAGCATTACTTGTGTGACTGCTGTGACGGAGTACAGCGGTATACTTGTGTGACGGAGTACAGCAGTATACTTGTGTGACGGGAGTACAGCATTACTTGTGTGACTGCTGTGACGGAGTACAGCGGTATACTTGTGTGACGGAGTACAGCATTACTTGTGTGACTGTGTGACGGAGTACAGCGGTATACTTGTGTGACGGAGTACAGCGGTATACTTGTGTGACGGGAGTACAGGATTATTTTTGTGACTGCTGTGATCGGAGTACAGCGGTATACTTGTGTGACGGGAGTACAGCATTTCTTGTGTCACTGTTGTGACGGGAGTACAGCAGTATACTTGTGTGACGGGAGTACAGGTATACTTGTGTGACGGGAGTACAGCGGTATACTTGTGTGACGGGAGTACAGCAGTATACTTGTGTGACGGGAGTACAGCGGTATACGGGAGTACAGCATGACTTGTGTGACTGCTGTGACGGGAGAACAGTGGGATACTTGTGTGACGGGAAAAGAGCATTAATTGTGTTACTTGTGTGACGGAGAACAGCAGTATACTTGTGTGACGGAGTACAGCAGTATACTTGTGTGACGGGAGTACAGCAGTATACTTGTGTGACGGGAGTACAGCGGTATACTTGTGTGACGGAGTACAGCAGTATACTTGTGTGACGGAGTACAGCGGTATACTTGTGTGACGGAGTACAGCGGTATACTTGTGTGACGGAGTACAGCGGTATACTTGTGTGACGGGAGTACAGCATTACTTGTGTGACTGCTGTGACGGAGTACAGCGGTATACTTGTGTGACGGAGTACAGCATTACTTGTGTGACTGCTGTGACGGAGTACAGCGGTATACTTGTGTGACGGAGTACAGCGGTATACTTGTGTGACGGGAGTACAGCAGTATACTTGTGTGACGGAGTACAGCGGTATACTTGTGTGACGGAGTACAGCGGTATACTTGTGTGACGGAGTACAGCATTACTTGTGTGACTGCTGTGAGTACAGCGGTATACTTGTGTGACGGAGTACAGCGTATACTTGTGTGACGGGAGTATAGCGGTATACTTGTGTGACGGGAGTACAGCGGTATACTTGTGTGACGGGAGTACAGCATTACTTGTGTGACTGCTGTGACGGAGTAAAGCGGTATACTTGTGTGACGGGAGTACAGCAGTATACTTGTGTGACGGGAGAACAGCGGTATACTTGTGTGACGGGAGTACAGCATTACTTGGGTGACTGCTGTGACGGAGTATAGCGGTATACTTGTGTGACGGGAGTACAGCATTACTTGTGTGACGGAGTACAGCGGTATACTTGTGTGACGGGAGTGCAGTGGTATACTTGTGTGACGGGAGTACAGCTGTATATTTGTGTGACGGAGTACAGCATTACTTGTGTGACTGCTGTGACGGAGTACAGCGGTATACTTGTGTGACGGAGTACAGCGGTATACTTGTGTGACGGGAGTACAGCATATACTTGTGTGACTGCTGTGACGGAGTACAGCGGTATACTTGTGTGACGGGAGTACAGCATTACTTGTGTGACTGCTGTGAGTACAGCGGTATACTTGTGTGACGGAGTACAGCGTATACTTGTGTGACGGGAGTACAGCATTACTTGTGTGACGGGAGGCCAGCGGTATACTTGTGTGACGGGAGTACAGCATTACTTGTGTGACTGTGTGACGGAGTACAGCGGTATACTTGTGTGACGGAGTACAGCGGTATACTTGTGTGACGGGAGTACAGCGGTATACTTGTGTGACGGAGTACAGCATTACTTGTGTGACTGTGTGACGGAGTACAGCGGTATACTTGTGTGACGGGAGTACAGCATTACTTGTGTGACTGCTGTGACGGAGACAGTGGTATACTTGTGTGACGGGAGTACAGCAGTATACTTGTGTGACGGGAGTACAGCGGTATACTTGTGTGACGGGAGTACAGCATTACTTGTGTGACTGTGTGACGGAGTACAGCGGTATACTTGTGTGACGGGAGTACAGCGGTATACTTGTGTGACGGAGTACAGCAGTATACTTGTGTGACGGGAGTACAGCGGTATACTTGTGTGACGGGAGTACAGCATATACTTGTGTGACTGCTGTGACGGAGTACAGTGGTATACTTGTGTGACGGGAGTACAGCGGTATACTTGTGTGACGGGAGTACAGCATATACTTGTGTGACGGGAGTACAGCGGTATACTTGTGTGACGGGAGTACAGCGGTATACTTGTGTGACGGGAGTACAGCGGTATACTTGTGTGACGGGAGTACAGCATTACTTGTGTGACTGCTGTGACGGAGTACAGCGGTATACTTGTGTGACGGGAGTACAGCAGTATACTTGTGTGACTGCTGTGACGGAGTACAGCGGTATACTTGTGTGACGGAGTACAGCATTACTTGTGTGACTGGAGTACAGCAGTATACTTGTGTGACGGGAGTACAGCGGTATACTTGTGTGACGGAGTACAGTTACTTGTGTACGAGTACAGCGGTATACTTGTGTGACGGAGTACAGCATATACTTGTGTGACGGGAGAACAGCCGTATACTTGTGTGACGGGAGTAGCGGTATACTTGTGTGACGGGAGTACAGCATTACTTGTGTGACTGCTGTGACGGGAGTACAGCGGTATACTTGTGTGACGGGAGTACAGCGGTATACTTGTGTGACGGGAGTACAGCGGTATACTTGTGTGACGGGAGTACAGCATTACTTGTGTGACTGTGTGACGGAGTACAGCGGTATACTTGTGTGACGGGAGTACAGCATTACTTGTGTGACTGCTGTGACGGGAGTACAGCGGTATACTTGTGTGACGGAGTACAGCGTTACTGTGTGACGGAGTACAGCGGTATACTTGTGTGACGGGAGTACAGCAGTATACTTGTGTGACGGGAGTACAGCGGTATACTTGTGTGACGGAAGAACAGCGGTATACTTGTGTGACGGGAGTACAGCGGTATACTTGTGTGACGGGAGTACAGCATTACTTGTGTGACTGCTGTGACGGAGTACAGCGGTATACTTGTGTGACGGAGAACAGCGGTATACTTGTGTGACGGGAGTACAGCATTACTTGTGTGACTTGTGTGACGGGAGTACAGCGGTATACTTGTGTGACGGGAGTACAGGATTACTTGTGTGACGGTGAGTACAGCGGTATACTTGTGTGACGGGAGTACAGCGGTATACTTGTGTGACGGAGTACAGCGGTATACTTGTGTGACGGGAGTACAGCATTACTTGTGTGACTGCTGTGACGGAGTACAGCGGTATACTTGTGTGACGGGAGTACAGCATTACTTGTGTGACTGCTGTGACGGAGTACAGCGGTATACTTGTGTGACGGGAGTACAGCATATACTTGTGTGACTGATGTGACGGAGTACAGCGGTATACTTGTGTGACGGGAGTACAGCGGTATACTTGTGTGACGGGAGTACAGCAGTATACTTGTGTGACTGCTGTGACGAGAGTACAGCGGTATACTTGTGTGACGGGAGTACAGCATTACTTGTGTGACTGCTGTGTGAAGTACAGTTGTATACTAGTGTGAACGAAGTACAGCGTATACTTGTATGTAGTAAGTACTTGGAAGTAACTTGTGTACAGTACCTGTATACTTGTGTGATGGAGTACAGCAGTATTACTTGTGTGACGGAGTAGAGTTTTACTTGTCTGACGGGAGAAAAGCGGTATACTTGTGTAACTGGAGTACAGTGGTATACTTGTGTGACGGGACAACAGTGGTATTCTTGTGTGACTGGAGTACAGCATTACTTGTGTGACTGCTGTGACGGGAGTACAGCAGTATACTTGTGTGATGGGAGTACAGCGGTATACTTCTGTGAAGGGAGTACAGCAGTATACTTGTGTGATGGGAGTACAGCGGTATACTTGTCTGACGGGAGTACAGCAGTATATTTTTGTGACTGCTGTGACGAGTACAGGTATACTTGTGTGATGGGAGTACAGCATTACTTCTGTGACGGGAGTACAGCGGTATACTTGTGTGACGGGAGTACAGCATTACTTGTGTGACTGCTGTGACGGGAGAACAGCGGTATACTTGTGTGACGGGAGTACAGCGGTATACTTGTGTGACGGAGTACAGCATTAGTTGTGTGACTGCTGTGACAAAAGAAGAGCGATAAATTTGTGTGACGGGAGTACAGTGGTATACTTGTGTGATGGAAGAACAGCGGTATACTTGTGTGACGGGTGTACAGCTGTATCCATGTGTGACGGGATTACAGCATTACTTGTGTGACTGTTGTGACGGGAGAACAGCGGTATACTTGTGTGACGGAGTACAGCGGTATACTTGTGTGACGGAAGAATAGCGGTATACTTGCGCGACGGGAGTACAGCGGTATACTTGTGTGACGGGAGAACAGCGGTATACTTGTGTGACTGCGTGAGAGTACAGCGGTATACTTGTGTGACGGGAGAACAGCAGTATACTTGTGTGACGGAGTACAGCATTACTTGTGTGACGGGAGTACAGCGGTATACTTGTGTGACGGGAGTACAGCGGTATACTTGTGTGACGGGAGTACAGCGGTATACTTGTGTGACGGAGTACAGCATTACTTGTGTGACTGCTGTGACAGGAGTACAGCGGTATACTTGTGTGACGGGAGTACAGCATTACTTGTGTGACTGATGTGATGGGAGTACAGTGGTATACTTGTGTGACGGAGTACAGCGGTATACTTGTGTGACGGGAGTACAGCAGTATACTTGTGTGACTGCTGTGACGGAGTACAGCGGTATACTTGTGTGACGGGAGTACAGCATTACTTGTGTGACAGCTGTTTTAGAGTACAGTTGTATACTTGTGTGACGGAGTACAGCGGTATACTTGTGTGACGGGAGTACAGCGGTATACTTGTGTGACGGAGTACAGCTTTACTTGTGTGACTGTGTGACGGGAGTACAGCGGTATACTTGTGTGACGGAGTACAGCATATACTTGTGTGACGGGAGTACAGCGGTATACTTGTGTGACGGAGTACAGCATACGGTATACTGTGTGACGGAGTACAGCTGTATACTTGTGTGACGGGAGAACAGCGGTATACTTGTGTGAAGGGAGTACAGCGGTATACTTGTGTGACGGGAGAACAGCGGTATACTTCTGTAACGGGAGTGCAGCGGTATACTTGTGTGACGGAGTACAGCAGTACTTGTGTGACGAGAACAGCGTATACTTCTGTAACGGGAGTGCAGCGGTATACTTGTGTGACGGGAGTACAGCAGTAAACTTGTGTGACGGAAGAACAGTGGTATACTTGTGTGACGGGTGTACAGCATTATACTTGTGTGACGGGAGAACAGCGGTATACTTGTGTGATGGGAGTACAGCATTACTTGTGTGACTGCTGTGACGGGAGTACAGCGGTATACTTGTGTGACGGAGTACAGCAGTATACTTGTGTGACGGAGTACAGTTACTTGTGTGACGGGAGTACAGCGGTATACTTGTGTGACGGAGTACAGCGGTATACTTGTGTGACGGGAGTACAGCATTACTTGTGTGACGGAGTACAGCGGTATACTTGTGTGACGGAGTACAGCGGTATACTTGTGTGACGGGAGTACAGCGGTATACTTGTGTGACGGGAGTACAGCATTACTTGTGTGACTGCTGTGAAGGAGTACAGCGGTATACTTGTGTGACGGAGTACAGCATTACTTGTGTGACTGTGTGACAGGAGTACAGCGGTATACTTGTGTGACGGAGAGTACAGCGGTATACTTGTGTGACGGGAGAACAGCGCTATACTTGTGTGACGGGAGTACAGCGGTATACCTGTGTGACGGGAGTACAGGTATACTTGTGTGACGGGAGAAAATCGGTATACTTGTGTAACGGGAGTACAGCGGTATACTTGTGTGACGGGAGTACAGCATTACTTGTGTGACGGGAGAACAGCGGTATACTTGTGTGACGGGAGTACAGGATTACTTGTGTGACGGTAGTCCAGCGGTATACTTGTGTGACGGTAGTACAGCATTACTTGTGTGACGGAGTACAGCGGTATACTTGTGTGACGGGAGTACAGCGTATACTTGTGTGACTGACGGAGTACAGCGGTATACTTGTGTGACGGGAGTACAGCATTACTTGTGTGACTGGGAGTACAGCGGTATACTTGTGTGACGGAGTACAGCATTACTTGTGTGACGGTAGACAGCGGTATTCTTGTGTGACGGGAGTACAGCATTACTTGTGTGACGGGAGAACAGGGGTATACTTGTGTGACGGGAGTACAGCATTACTTGTGTGACTGATGTGACGGGAGTCTAGCGGTATACTTGTGTGACGAGAGTCCAGCGGTATTCTTGTGTGACGGGAGTACAGCATTACTTGTGTGACGGGAGTTCAGCGGTATTCTTTTGAGATGGGAGTACAGCGGTATTCCTGAGTGACGGGAGTACTGCGATATTCTTGTGTGACGGGAGTACAGCATTACTTGTGTGACTGCTGTGAAGGCAGTATAGCGGTATACTTGTGTGACAGGAGTACAGCATTACTTGTGTGACTGCTGTGACAGGAGTACAGCGGTATACTTGAGTGACTGTGTGATGTACAGCGGTATACTTGTGTGACGGGAGTACAGCATTACTTGTGTGACTGCTGTTTAAAATAAAATTGTATACTGTGTGAACGAAAAAGGCCTACAATGTTTGTGTGAGTAAGTCTTGGAAAGTAATTGTTGTACATACTTGTTGCACCCAATATGGTGACCATAGTCTATACTTGTGTGACGTGTGACGGAGTACAGTTTTACTTGTGTGACGGGAGTACAGCGGTATACTTGTGTGACGGGAGTACAGCATTACTGTGTGACTGCTGTGACGGGAGTACAGCGGTATACTTGTGTGACGGGAGTACAGCGGTATACTTGTGTGACGGGAGTACAGCGGTATACTTGTGTGACGGGAGTACAGCATTACTTGTGTGACTGCTGTGACGGAGTACAGCGGTATACTTGTGTGACGGAGTACAGCATTACTTGTGTGACTGCTGTGACGGGAGTACAGCGGTATACTTGTGTGACGGGAGTACAGCGGTATACTTGTGTGACGGGAGTACAGCGGTATACTTGTGTGACGGGAGTACAGCGGTATACTTGTGTGACGGAGTACAGCAGTATACTTGTGTGACTGCTGTGACGAGAGTACAGTGGTATACTTGTGTGACGGGAGTACAGCATTACTTGTGTGACTGCTGTGAAGGGAGTACAGCGGTATACTTGTGTGACGGGAGTACAGCGGTATACTTGTGTGACGGAGTACAGTTTTACTTGTGTGACGGAGTACAGCGGTATACTTGTGTGACGGGAGTACAGCGGTATACTTGTGTGACGGAGTACAGCATATACTTGTGTGACGGAGAACAGCGGTATACTTGTGTGACGGGAGTATAGATTACTTGTGTGACGGTAGTCCAGCGGTATACTTGTGTGACGGGAGTACAGCATTACTTGTATGACTGCTGTGAAGGCAGTATAGCGGTATACTTGTGTGACGGGAGTACAGCATTAATTGTGTGACTGCTGTGACAGGAATACAGCGGTATACTTGTGTGACTGCTGTGATGAGAGTACTGCGCTATACTTGTGTGACGGGAGTACAGCATTATTTGTGTGACTGCTGCTTTTAAATTGAAATTTTAAAAAGTGCAAGCGAAAAAGGTCTACAATGTTTTATGTAGTAAGGCTTGGAAAGTAATTTTGTAAATAGCTTGCAATATGGTACCCATAGTCTGTCCTTGCTGTGACTTGTGTGACGGGAGTACAGCGGTATACATGTGTGACGGGAGTACAGCATTACTTGTGTGACGGGAGAACAGCGGTATACTTGTGTGACGGGAGTACAGGATTACTTGTGTGACGGTAGTGCAGCGGTATACTTGTGTGACGGGAGTACAGTATTACTTGTGTGACGGGAGAACAGCGGTATGCTTGTGTGACGCGAGTACAGCTTTACTTGTGTGACGGGAGAACAGCGGTATACTTGTGTGACGGGAGTACAGCATTACTTGTGTGACGGGAGAACAGCGGTATACTTGTGTGACGGGAGTACAGCGATATACTTGTGTGACGAGTAGTCCAGCGGTATACTTGTGTGACGGGAGTACAGCATTACTTGTGTGACGGGAGAACAGCGGTATACTTGTGTGACGGGAGTACAGCTTTACTTGTGTGACTGATGTGACGGTAGTCTAGCGGTATACTTGTGTGACGAGAGTCCAGCGGTATTCTTGTGTGACGGGAGTACAGCATTACTTGTGTGACGGGAGTACAGCGGTATTCTTGTGAGATGGGAGTACAGCGGTATACTTGTGTGACGGGAGTACAGCGGTATTCTTGTGTGACGGGAGTACAGCATTACTTGTATGACTGCTGTGAAGGCAGTATAGCGGTATACTTGTGTGACGGGAGTACAGCATTAATTGTGTGACTGCTGTGACAGGAATACAGCGGTATACTTGTGTGACTGCTGTGATGAGAGTACTGCGCTATACTTGTGTGACGGGAGTACAGCATTATTTGTGTGACTGCTGCTTTTAAAATGAAATTTTAAAAAAAGTGCAAACGAAAAAGGTCTACAATGTTTTATGTAGTAAGGCTTGTAAAGTAATTTTTGAATAGCTTTACGCAATATGGTACCCATAGTCTGTCCTTGCTGTGACTTGTGTGACGGAGTACAGCGGTATACATGTGTGACGGAGTACAGCGTTTTACTTGTGTGATGGGAGTACAGTTTTACTTGTGTAACGGGAGTACAGCGGTATACTTGTGTGACGGGAGTATAGCGTTATTCTTGTGTGACGGGAGTACAGCGGTATTCCTGTGTGACGGGAGTACAGCATTACTTGTGTGACTGCTGTGACGGAAGTACACCGGAATAGTTGTGTGACGGGAGTACAGCATTACTTCTATCACTGCTGTGACGGGAGAACAGCTGTATACTTATGTGATGGGAGTACAGCGGTATAGTTGTGTGACGGGAGTACAGCGGTATACTTGTGTGACGGGAGTACAGCAGTGTACTTGTGTGATGGGAGTACAGCGTTATACTTGTGTGACGGGAGAACAGCAGTATACTTGTGTGACTGCTGTGACGAGAGTACTGTGGTATACCTGTGTGACGGGAGTACAGCATTAGTTGTGTGACTGCTGTGAAGGGAGAACAGCGGTATACTTGTGTGACGGGAGTACAGCGGTATACTTGTGTGACGGGAGTACAGCATTACTTGTGTGACGGGAGTACAGCGGTATACTTGTGTGACGGGAGTACAGCGGTATACTTGTGTGACGGGAGTACAGCATTACTTGTGTGACTGATGTGACGGTAGTCTAGCGGTATACTTGTGTGACGAGAGTCCAGCGGTATTCTTGTGTGACGGGAGTACAGCAGTACTTGTGTGACGGGAGAACAGCGGTATACTTGTGTGACGGGAGTACAGCATTACTTGTGTGACGGGAGTTCAGCGGTATTCTTTTGAGATGGGAGTACAGCGGTATTCCTGAGTGATGGGAGTACTGCGATATTCTTGTGTGACGGGAGTACAGCATTACTTGTATGACTGCTGTGAAGGCAGTATAGCGGTATACTTGTGTGACGGAGTACAGCATTAATTGTGTGACTGCTGTGACAGGAATACAGCGGTATACTTGTGTGACTGCTGTGATGAGAGTACTGCGCTATACTTGTGTGACGGGAGTACAGCATTATTTGTGTGACTGCTGCTTTTAAAATGAAATTTTAAAAAAGTGCAAACGAAAAAAGGTCTCCAATGTTTTTATGTAGTAAGGCTTGGAAAGTAATTTTTTTTAAATAGCTTCCCCCCCCCCCAATATGGTACCCATAGTCTGTCCTTGCTGTGACTTGTGTGACGGGAGTACAGCGGTATACATGTGTGACGGGAGTACAGTTTTACTTGTGTGACGGGAGTACAGTTTTATTTGTGTGACAGGAGTACAGCGGTATACTTGTGTGACGGGAGTACAGTTTTACTTGTATGACTGCTGTGAAGGCAGTACAGCGGTATACTTGTGTGACGGGAGTACAGCTTTACTTGTGTGAGTGATGTGACGGGAAAAAAGTGGTATACTTGTGTGACGGGAGTACAGCATTACTTGTGTGACTGCTGTGTCAGGAGTACAGGGGTATACTTGTGTGACGGTAGTGCAACGGTATACTTGTGTGACGGGAGTACAGCATTACTTGTGTGACTGCTGTGACGGGAGAACAGCGGTATACATGTGTGACGGAGTACAGGATTACTTGTGTGACTGCTGTGACGGGAGAACAGTGGTATACTTGTTTGACGGAGTACAGCGGTATACTTGTGTGACGGGAGTACAGCAGTATAGTTGTGTGACTTCTGTGACGAGACTACTATGGTATACTTGTGTGACGGGAGTTTAGCATTACTTGTGTGACGGAGTACAGTTTTACTGGTGTGACGGTTGAAAAGCGGTATACTTGTGTAACTGGAGTACAGTGGTATACTTGTGTGACGGGATACAGCGGTATTCTTGTGTGACGGGAGTACAGCATTACTTGTGTGACTGCTGTGACAGGAGTACAGCGGTATACTTGTGTGACGTAGTACAGCGGTATACTTGTGTGACGGGAGTACAGCATCAATTGTGTGACTGCTGTGACAGGAGTACAGCGGTATACTTGTGTGACCGGAGTACAGGATTACTTGTCTGACTGATGTCATGGGAGAACAGTGGTATACTTCTGTGACGGATGAAAAGCGGTATACCTGTGTGACGGGAGTACAGCAGTATACTTGTGTGACTGCTGTGACGAGAGTACTGTGGTATACCTGTGTGACAGGAGTACAGCATTACTTGTGTGACTTCTGTGATGGGAGAACAGCGCTATACTTGTGTGACGGGAGTACAGCGCTATACCTGTGTGACGGAGTACAGTTTTACTTGTGTGACGGAGAAAAGCGGTATACTTGTGTAACGGGAGTACAGCGGTATACTTGTGTGACGGAGTACAGCATTACTTGTGTGACGGAGAACAGCGGTATACTTGTGTGACGGAAGAAAAGTGGTATACTTGTGTGACGGAGAACAGCGGTGTACTTGTGTGACGGGAGTACAGCTTTACTTGTGTGACTGATGTGAAGGTTGTCTAGCGGTATACTTGTGTGACGAGAGTACAGCGATATTCTTGTGTGACGGGAGTACAGCATTACTTGTGTAACTGCTATGACGGATGTACAGCGGTATACTTGTGTGACGGGAGTACAGCATTACTTTGATGACTGCTGTGAAGGCAGTATAGCGGTATACTTGTGTGACGGGAGTACAGCTTTACTTGTGTGAGTGATGTGACGAGAAAAAAGTGGTATACTTGTGTAACGGGAGTATAGCGGTATACTTGTGTGACGGGAGTACAGCTTTACTTGTGTGAGTGATGTGACGGGAAAAAAGTGGTATACTTGTGTAACGGGAGTATAGCGGTATACTTGTGTGACGGGAGTACAGCGGTATACTTGTGTGATGGAAGTACAGCTTTACTTATGTGAGTGATGTGACGGAGAAATGCGGTATACTTGTGTGACGGGAGTACAGCATTACTTGTGTGACTGCTGTGACAGGAGTACAGAGGTATACTTGTGTGACTGTAGTCCAGCGGTATACTTGTGTGACGGGATGTGACAGGCTGGCTGCAGGGAGGAACTCAGACCAGAGATAGAAACACACAGCAGACAGAGACTTGGGGTTTTGGTGAAGCTGAGCGCGTGATCGCTCTCAGCATTTAATAAACAAAACAATAGAACACAAAAACAGGACACAGCACTTGCGCCAAAATAAATAGACGAACAAAAACGGACTATCAATTAAACAAACGGTGGACGGACAGACACACAAACACGGTGAGTAAATAAATAAACAAGTATCGTGCTGGTCCTACAGCACGCGATAGCAATTGTTATAACTATTACTCTCCTTCTCTCTCTCCCGTTCTCCACTCAACGAACACACCACCCCGAGTGAGTGAAAACATGCAGCTTTTATGCAGTTGTACGAGACTTCGATTGCTAGTCAATCATTCAATTGGAATCTCGGTACAACTGCACGTGAATTAATTAAAGTGCAATTCCCGTGACCACACATTATATTTTAACCAGCACGTGAAAGTGATTTGTGCCATCCTCGTGCCTAAATACAAATCTACATTTTTAAATACACGTGAAACACAGACCCGCTTATATCCCGTGTACCAATGACTATACACCAACATTTACACACAACACGTAACACAAAATACACACAGGGGGCACTTTGCCACATATACCCCCTTGTGCAAAGCACACATGGCCTCAATGGCCACCTCCCCCTCAGTCCCAAAGTCCCGGAAGAGGGGAGGCAAGTTGTTTCTGGGGGTGGCCATGGTGGAATGTCCGGCACCCCCAATTCTTCGTGGCGGGCAGCTCCCTCTTCGGGGCTTCAGCCACACTATCTCCTGCAGCGAAAGTGCAGCTGGGGAGCTGGTCTCCTGACCTCCCCCTTCTTTATGGCCGGCAGTTCCCCTCCGTGGGGCTCCGACCACACAATCTCCGGCAGCGAAACTGCTGCGGGGAAGCTGGTCTCCTGACCTCCCCCTTCTTCATGGCGGCAGTTCCCCTCCGTGGGGCTCCGGCCACCCAATTCCGGCAGCGAAACTGCTGCGGGGAGCTGGTCTCCTGACCTCCCCCTTTCTTTGTGGCCGCCAGCTCCCCTCCGTGGGGCTCCGGCCATCGTGTTTCCTGCCACGGAAATGCGGCTGGGGAGCTGGTCTCCTGACCTCCCCCTTTCTTCATGGCCGGCAGCTCCCTTCATGGAGCTCCGGCCACAGTGTAGCGACCGAGGCAAAGCAGAGGCCCGGCGACCCCAGGCAAAGCAGGATCCCTGGCGACCCCAGGTGGCGGCAGCAGCAGCGGACCCTCGGGAGGCGGCGGCAGCAGCAGCGGACCCTCGGGAGGCGGCGGCAGCAGCAGCGGACCCTCGGGAGGCGGCGGCAGCAGCAGCGGACCCTCGGGAGGCGGCGGCAGCAGCAGCGGACCCTCGGGAGGCGAACTTCGGGAGGAGCCCCTGGCCATAGAGGAGGCAGCGGGAGCTCCACTTCTCCCTCACCCCTGCACCCTGTGTGGAGCAAAGGCAGCCCAGGCGTCGCGGGCGACAGGCAGCCCAGGCGTCGCGGGCGACAGGCAGCCCAGGCGATCGCGGGCGGCTGGCAACCCAAGCGTCGCGGGCGGCTGGCAACCCAAGCGATGCGGGCGGCTGGCAACCCAAGCGATGCGGAGCGGCTGGCAACCCCAAGCGATGCGGGCGGCTGGCAACCCCAAGCGTCGCGGGCGGCTGGCAACCCCAAGCGTCGCGGGCGGCTGGCAACCCCAGGCGTCGCGGGCGGCTGGCAACCCAGGCGTCGCGGAGCGGCTGGCAACCCAGGCGTGCGGGCGGCTGGCAACCCCAAGCGATGCAAGGCAAGCATCCTTGGGCGGCGAGGCAGGCATCCTTGGGCGGCGAGGCAGGCATCCTTGGCGGCGAGGCAGGCATCCTTGGGCGGCGAGGCAGGCATCCTTGGGCGGCGAGGCAGGCATCCTTGGGCGGCGAGGCAGGCATCCTTTGGCGGCGAGGCAGGCATCCTTGGCGGCGAGGCAGGCATCCTTGGGCGGCGGGCAGGGAGTCAGAACTAGCTGGGGTGCGGGTTTTGGCCCTCTTCTCGGCCACTGCGGCGGGCAGTTCTTCCCCATGCTTTACTCAGCAGCCTATGCAAGGGCTGCTGAGGACCTCCAGCATCTAGTCCTGGTTTTCTGGTGAAGGGAGAGGCAGCTCCTGCTCCTCTCCTCGTGACGGTGGGGAAGTGGTACCAGCAGGCATTCATCCTCTGCTGGTTGGGGAAGTGTTACCAGCAGGCATTCCTCCTCTGCTGGTGGGGAAAGTGATACCAGCAGGCATTCCTCCTCTGCTGGTGGGGAAGTGATACCAGCAGGCATTCATCCTCTGCTGGTGGGGAAGTGATACCAGCAGGCATTCATCCTCTGCTGGAGGGGTTGGCGGAGGCAGAGGCAGCTCCTGCTGCTCTGCTCCTGCCGATGGAGGTGGCGGAGGCAGAGGCAGCTCCTGCTGCTCTGCTCCTGCCAGTGAAGGTGGTGGAGGCAGAGGCAGCTCCTGCTGCTCTGCTCCTGCCGGTGGAGGTGGCGGAGGCAGAGGCAGCTCCTGCTGCTCTGCTCCTGCCGGTGGAGGTGGCGGAGGCAGAGGCAGCTCCTGCTGCTCTGCTCCTGCCAGTGGAGGTGGGAGCGGCGTGTAGTCTCCTGGCGGCGGAGGTGGGAGCAGCGTGTAGTCTACCCTTGTTTCAGGGGACTGGTGCGGCCCTCCCTCTCTTGCAGGGGACTGGTGCGGCTCTGCCTCGGAAGGGGAGACCAGCAGGCATTCACCCTCTGCTGGTGGACAGGGACCCAGCAGGCATGCACCCTCTGTTGGTGGAGGAGGCAGAGGCAGCTCCTGCTGCTCTGCTCCTGCCAGTGAAGGTGGCGGAGGCAGAGGCAGCTCCTGCTGCTCTGCTCCTGCTGGTGGGGTTGGCGGAGGCAGAGGCAGCTCCTGCTGCTCTGCTCCTGCCGATGGAGGTGGCGGAGGCAGAGGCAACTCCTGCTGCTCTGCTCCTGCCAATGGAGGTGGTGGAGGTAGGACCAGCAGGAATTCACCCTCTGCTGGTGGAGGTGGGAGCTGCAAGCAGTCCTCCCATGGCAATGGAGGTGGACCCAGCAGGAATTCACCCTCTGCTGGTGGAGACTGGGGCTGTGGACGCTCTACCTTCCCCTTCTTGGGCCGTGGATGCACCGACTCCTCCCTCTTGGGCTGTGGACGCACCGACTCCTCCCTCTTGGGCTGTGGACGCACCGACTCCTCCCTCTTGGGCTGTGGGCGCACCGACTCCTCCCTCTTGGGCTGTGGGCGCACCGACTCCTCCCATTCAGGCGTGGGACGTTCGGGCTCCTCCCACTCAGGCGTGGGGCGTTCGGGCTCCTCCCACTCAGGCGTGGGACGTTCGGGCTCCTCCCGCTTGGGCTGTGGACACTCAGGCTCCTCCCACTTGGGCTGTGGACACTCAGCCTTCCTCTTCCCCTTTCCCCTTCTCTGCCTCCTCCTCACCTTCCTCTCCTGGGCCAGTTCCTCCTCTCCCTCTTGGTAGGGGCAGCGCACCACCGGGTGCCCAAACTCCCCACAGGCAAGGCACCAGCCTTGGTCCTCTAGACCACCGAGGAGGACCTCCAGATCCTGGCAGCCATCTCTCCAGTTCCAGCCTTCCATTTTCTTCTTGTTGTTGTTGTTGGGTTTTTTTTTTTTTAAACAAATTGCGGTTCCTGCTCTGGCCTGAGTCCTGGGCGCTGTTATCCCTCTTCTGACACCACGTGTGACAGGCTGGCTGCAGGGAGGAACTCAGACCAGAGATAGAAACACACAGCAGACAGAGACTTGGGGTTTTGGTGAAGCTGGAGCGTGATCACGCTCAGCATTTAATAAACAAAACAATAGAACACAAAAACAGGACCACGGCACTTGCGCCAAAATAAATAGACGAACAAAAGCGGACTATCAATTAAACAAGCGGTGGACGGACAGACACACAAACACGGTGAGTAAATAAATAAACAAGTATCGTGCTGGTCCTACAGCACGCGATAGCAATTGTTATAAGTATTACTCTCCTTCTCTCTCTCCGTTCTGCACTCAACGAACACACCACCCGAGTGAGTGAAAACATGCAGCTTTTATGCAGTTGTACCGAGACTCGATTGCTAGTCAATCATTCAATTGGAATCTCGGTACAACTGCACGTGAATTAATTAAAGTGCAATTCCCGTGACCACACATTATATTTTAACCAGCACGTGAAATTGATTTGTGCCATCCTCGTGCCTAAATACAAATCTACATTTTTAAATACACGTGAAACACAGACCCGCTTATATCCCGTGTACCAATGACTATACACCAACATTTACACACAACATGTAACACAACATACACACAGGGGGGCACTTTGCCACACGGGAGTACAGCATCAATTGTGTGACTGCTGTGACAGGAGTACAGCGGTATACTTGTGTGACGGGAGTACAGGATTACTTGTCTGACTGATGTCATGGGAGAACAGTGGTATACTTCTGTGACGGATGAAAAGCGGTATACTTGTGTGACGGGAATACAGCAGTATACTTGTGTGACTGCTGTGACGAGAGTACTGCGGTATACCTGTGTGACGGGAGTACAGCATTATTTGTGTGACAGCTGCTTTTAAAATAAAATTTTTAAAAAAGTGCAAACGAAAAAAGGCCTCCAATGTTTTTATGTAGTAAGTCTTGGAAAGTAATTTTTTATACATACCTTTTTTCCCCCCCAATATGGTGCCCATAGTCTCTATTTGCTGTGACGTGTGACGGGAGTAGAGTTTTACTTGTCTGACGGGAGAAAAGCGGTATACTTGTTTAACTGGAGTACAGCATGACGTGTGTGACTGCTGTGACGGGAGTACAGCGGTATAATTCTGTGACGGGAGTATAGCGGTATTCTTGTGTGACGGGAGTACAGCATTACTTGTATGACTGCTGTGTAGGCAGTATAGCGGTATACTTGTGTGACGGGAGTACAGCATTAATTGTGTGACTGCTGTGACAGGAATACAGCATTATTTGTGTGACTGCTGCTCTTAAAATGAAATTTTAAAAAAAGTGCAAACGAAAAAAGGTCTCCAATGTTTTTATGTAGTAAGGCTTGGAAAGTAATTTTTTTTAAATAGCTTCCCCACCCAATATGGTACCCATAGTCTGTCCTTGCTGTGACTTGTGTGACGGGAGTACAGCGGTATACATGTGTGACGGGAGTACAGTTTTACTTGTGTGACGGGAGTACAGTTTTACTTGTGTAACGGGAGTACAGCGGTATACTTGTGTGACGGGAGTACAGCATTACTTGGATGACTGCTGTGAAGGCAGTATAGCGGTATACTTGTGTGACGGAGTACAGCTTTACTTGTGTGAGTGATGTGACGGGAAAAAAGTGGTATACTTGTGTAACGGGAGTATAGCATTACTTGTGTGACTGCTGTGTCAGGAGTACAGGGGTATACTTGTGTGACGGTAGTGCAACGGTATACTTGTGTGACGGGAGTACAGCATTACTTGTGTGACTGCTGTGACGGGAGAACAGCGGTATACATGTGTGACGGAGTACAGGATTACTTGTGTGACTGCTGTGACGGGAGAACAGTGGTATACTTGTTTGACGGGAGTACAGCGGTATACTTCTGTGACGGGAGTACAGCAGTATACTTGTGTGATGGGAGTACAGCGGTATACTTTTGTGAAGGGAGTACAGCAGTATACTTGTGTGACTTCTGTGACGAGACTACTATGGTATACTTGTGTGACGGGAGTACAGTTTTACTGGTTTGACGGTTGAAAAGCGGTATACTTGTGTAACTGGAGTACAGTGGTATACTTGTGTGACGGGATAACAGCGGTATTCTTGTGTGAAGGGAGTACAGCATTACTTGTGTGACTGCTGTGACAGGAGTACAGCGGTATACTTGTGTGACTGTAGTCCAGCGGTATACTTGTGTGACGGAGTACAGCATCAATTGTGTGACTGCTGTGACAGGAGTACAGCGGTATACTTGTGTGACCGGAGTACAGGATTACTTGTCTGACTGATGTCATGTTAGAACAGTGGTATACTTCTGTGACGGATGAAAAGCGGTATACTTGTGTGACGGGAATACAGCAGTATACTTGTGTGACTGCTGTGACGAGAGTACTGCGGGATACCTGTGTGACGGGAGTACAGCATGATTTGTGTGACAGCTGCTTTTAAAATAAAATTTTAAAAAAAGTGCAAACGAAAAAAGGCCTCCAATGATTTTATGTAGTAAGTCTTGGAAAGTAATTTTTTATAAATACCTTTTTTCCCCCCCAATATGGTGCCCATAGTCTGTATTTGCTGTGACGTGTGACGGGAGTAGAGTTTTACTTGTCTGACGGGAGAAAATCGGTATACTTGTTTAACGGGAGTACAGCGGTATACCTGTGTGACGGGAGTACAGCAGTATATTTGTGTGACTGCTGTGACGAGAGTACTGTGGTATACCTGTGTGACAGGAGTACAGCATTACTTGTGTGACTGCTGTGATGGGAGAACAGCGGTATACTTGTGTAACGGGAGTACAGCGGTATACTTGTGTGACGGGAGTACAGCATTACTTGTGTGACGGGAGAACAGCGGTATACTTGTGTGACGGAAGAAAAGTGGTATACTTGTGTGACGGGAGAACAGCGGTGTACTTGTGTGACGGGAGTACAGCTTTACTTGTGTGACTGATGTGACGGTTGTCTAGCGTATATACTTGTGTGACGAGAGTACAGCGATATTCTTGTGTGACGGGAGTACAGCATTACTTGTGTAACTGCTGTGATGGAAGTACAGTGGAATACTTGTGTGACGGGAGTACAGCATTACTACTGTCACTGCTGTGACGGGAGATCAGCTGTATACTTATGTGACGGGAGTACAGCGGTATACTTGTGTGACGGGAGAACAGCATTACTTGTATGACTGCTGTGAAGGCAGTACAGCGGTATACTTGTGTGACGGGAGTACAGCATTACTTGTGTGACTGCTGTGACGGGAGAACAGCGGTATACATGTGTGACGGGAGTACAGCGGTATACTTCTGTGACGGGAGTACAGCAGTATACTTGTGTGATGGGAGTACAGCGGTATACTTCTGTGAAGGGAGTACAGCAGTATACTTGTGTGACGGGAGTACAGCGGTATACTTGTGTGACGGGAGTACAGCATTACTTGTATGACTGCTGTGAAGGCAGTATAGCAGGTATACTTGTGTGACGGGAGTACAGCATTACTTGTGTGACTGCTGTGACAGGAGTACAGCGGTATACTTGTGTGACGGGAGTACAGGATTACTTGTCTGACTGATGTCATGGGAGAACAGTGGTATACTTCTGTGACGGATGAAAAGCGGTATACTTGTGTGACGGGAGTACAGCAGTATACTTGTGTGACTGCTGTGACGAGAGTACTGTGGTATACCTGTGTGACAGGAGTACAGCATTACTTGTGTGACTGCTGTGATGGGAGAACAGCGCTATACTTGTGTGACGGAGTACAGCGCTATACCTGTGTGACGGGAGTACAGTTTTACTTGTGTGACGGGAGAAAAGCGGTATACTTGTGTAACGGGAGTACAGCGGTATACTTGTGTGACGGAGTACAGCATTACTTGTGTGACGGAGAACAGCGGTATACTTGTGTGACGGAGTACAGCATTACTTGTGTGACTGATGTGACGGTTGTCTACCGGTATACTTGTGTGACGAGAGTACAGCGATATTCTTGTGTGACGGGAGTACAGCATTACTTGTGTAACTGCTGTGACTGAAGTACAGTGGAATACTTGTGTGACGGGAGTACAGCATTACTACTGTCACTGCTGTGACGGAGATCAGCTGTATACTTATGTGATGGGAGTACAGCGGTATAGTTGTGTGACGGGAGTACAGCGGTATACTTGTGTGACGGAGAACAGCATTGCTTGTATGACTGCTGTGAAGGCAGTATAGCGGTATACTTGTGTGACGGGAGTACAGCATTACTTGTGTGACTGCTGTGACGGGAGAACAGCGGTATACTTGTGTGACGGGAGTACAGCGGTATACTTGTGTGACGGGAGTACAGCAGTATACTTGTGTGATGGGAGTACAGTGGTATACTTGTGTGACGGGAGTACAGCGGTATACTTGTGTGACGGGAGTACAGCTTTACTTGTGTGACTGATGTGACGGTAGTACTAGCGGTATACTTGTGTGACGAGAGTCCAGCGGTATTCTTGTGTGACGGGAGTACAGCATTACTTGTGTGACGGGAGTTCAGCGGTATTCTTTTGAGATGGGAGTACAGCGGTATTCCTGAGTGACGGAGTACTGCGATATTCTTGTGTGACGGGAGTACAGCATTACTTGTGTGACTGCTGTGAAGGCAGTACAGCGGTATACTTGTGTGACGGGAGTACAGCATTAATTGTGTGACTGCTGTGACAGGAATACAGCGGTATACTTGTGTGACTGCTGTGATGAGAGTACAGCGGTATACTTGTGTGACGGAGTACAGCATTACTTGTGTGACAGCTGCTTTTAAAATAAAATTTTAAAAAGTGCAAGCGAAAAAGGTCTACAATGTCTTTATGTAGTAAGGCTTGGAAAGTAATTTGTGTAAATAGCTTTACCCAATATGGTACCCATAGTCTGTACTTGCTGTGACTTGTGTGACGGGAGTACAGCGGTATACTTGTGTGACGGAGTACAGCTTATACTTGTGTGACGGGAGTACAGTGTATACTTGTGTGACGGGAGTACTGCGATATTCTTGTGTGACGGGAGTACAGCATTACTTGTATGACTGCTGTGAAGGCAGTATAGCGGTATACTTGTGTGACAGGAGTACAGCTTTACTTGTGTGAGTGATGTGACGGGAAACAGTGGTATACTTGTGTAACGGGAGTATAGCGGTATACTTGTGTGACGGGAGTACAGCGGTATACTTGTGTGACGGAAGTACAGCTACTTATGTGACTGATGTGACGGAGAAAAGTGGTATACTTGTGTGACGGGAGTACAGCGGTATACTTCTGTGAAGGGAGTACTGCAGTATACTTGTGTGATGGGAGTACAGCGGTATACTTGTCTGACGGGAGTACAGCAGTATATTTGTGTGACTGCTGTGACGAGACTACTATGGTATACTTGTGTGACGGGAGTTTAGCATTACTTGTGTGACGGGAGTACAGTTTTACTGGTGTGACGGTTGAAAAGCGGTATACTTGTGTGACGGGAGTACAGTGGTATACTTGTGTGACGGGATAACAGCGGTATTCTTGTGTGACGGGAGTACAGCATTACTTGTGTGACTGCTGTGACAGGAGTACAGCGGTATACTTGTGTGACGGGAGTACAGCTTTACTTGTGTGACTGATGTCATGGGAGAACAGTGGTATACTTGTGTGACGGAGTACAGCGGTATACTTGTGTGACGGGAGTACAGCAGTATACTTGTGTGACTGCTGTGACGAGAGTACAGCGGTATACTTGTGTGACGGAGTACAGCATTATTTGTGTGACAGCTGCTTTTAAAATAAAATTGTAAAAATGTGTAGACGAAAAAGGCCTACAATGTTTTATGTAGTAAGTCTTGGAAAGTAATTTGTGTACATACCTTGTGTGACCAATATGGTGCCCATAGTCTGTATTTACTGTGACGTGTGACGGGAGTACAGTATTACTTGTGTGACGGGAGAACAGCGGTATACTTGTGTGACGGGAGTACAGCATTACTTGTGTGACTGCTGTGACGGGAGTACAGCGGTATACTTGTGTGACGGGAGAACAGCGGTATTCTTGTGTGACGGGAGAACAGCGGTATACTTGTGTGACGGGAGTACAGCATTACTTGTGTGACTGCTGTGACGGGAGTACAGCGGTATACTTGTGTGACGGAGTACAGCATTACTTGTGTGACTGCTGTGACGGAGAACAGCGGTATACTTGTGTGACGGGAGTACAGCGGTATACTTGTGTGACGGGAGTACAGCGGTATACTTGTGTGACGGGAGTACAGCGGTATACTTGTGTGACGGGAGTACAGCAGTATACTTGTGTGACGGGAGTACAGCATTACTTGTGTGACTGCTGTGACGGAGTACAGTGGTATACTTGTGTGACGGGAGTACAGCATTACTTGTGTGACTGCTGTGACGGGAGTACAGCGGTATACTTGTGTGACGGGAGTACAGCGGTATACTTGTGTGACGGAGTACAGCATATACTTGTGTGACGGGAGTACAGCGGTATACTTGTGTGACGGGAGTACAGCGGTATACTTGTGTGACGGGAGTACAGCATATACTTGTGTGACGGGAGTACAGCGGTATACTTGTGTGACGGGAGTACAGCATATACTTGTGTGACGGGAGTACAGCGGTATACTTGTGTGACGGAGTACAGCATTACTTGTGTGACGGGAGATACAGCGGTATACTTGTGTGACGGAGTACAGCATTACTTGTGTGACTGCTGTGACGGAGTACAGCGGTATACTTGTGTGACGGAGTACAGCGGTATACTTGTGTGACGGAGTACAGCATTACTTGTGTGACGGAGTACAGCGGTATACTTGTGTGATGGGAGTACAGCGGTATACTTGTGTGACGGAGTACAGCGGTATACTTGTGTGACGGGAGTACAGCATTACTTGTGTGACTGCTGTGACGGAGTACAGCGGTATACTTGTGTGACGGGAGTACAGCATTACTTGTGTGACTGCTGTGACGGAGTACAGCGGTATACTTGTGTGACTGCTGTGAGGAGTACAGCGGTATACTTGTGTGACGGAGTACAGCATTACTTGTGTGACTGCTGTTATAGAATGACATTGTGTAAACTGTGTAACGAGAAAAGGTATACTATGTGTGATGTAGTACAGCTTGGAAAGTACTTTTGTGAATAGTACTGCGGTATACAATATGTGTACTGATAGTAGTACTTGCTGTGTACTTGTGTGACGGGAGTACAGCGGTATACTTGTGTGACGGGAGTACAGCATTACTTGTGTGACGGGAGTACAGCGGTATACTTGTGTGACGGAGAACAGCGGTATACTTGTGTGACGGAGATCAGCTGTATACTTATGTGATGGGAGTACGCGGTATAGTTGTGTGATGGGAGTACAGCATTACTTGTGTGACTGCTGTGACGGGAGAACAGCGGTATACATGTGTGACGGGAGTACAGGATTACTTGTGTGACTGCTGTGACGGGAGTATAGCGGTATACTTCTGTGACGGGAGTACAGCAGTATACTTGTGTGATGGGAGTACAGCGGTATACTTCTGTGAAGGGAGTACAGCAGTATACTTGTGTGATGGGAGTACAGCGGTATACTTGTGTGACGGGAGTACAGCAGTATACTTGTGTGACTGCTGTGACGAGAGTACTGTGGTATACCTGTGTGACGGTAGTACAGCATTAGTTGTGTGACTGCTGTGAAGGGAGAACAGCGCTATACTTGTGTGACGGGAGTACAGCGGTATACTTGTGTGACGGAGTACAGCATATACTTGTGTGACGGGAGTACAGCAGTATACTTGTGTGACGGGAGTACAGCGGTATACTTGTGTGACGGAGTACAGCATTACTTGTGTGACTGCTGTGACGGAGTACAGCGGTATACTTGTGTGACGGGAGTACAGCGGTATACTTGTGTGACGGGAGTACAGCATATACTTGTGTGACGGAGTACAGCGGTATACTTGTGTGACGGGAGTACAGAATTACTTTTGTGACTGCTGTGACGGAGTACAGCGGTATACTTGTGTGACGGGAGTACAGCATTACTTGTGTGACTGCTGTGACGGGAGAACAGCGGTATACTTGTGTGACGGGAGTACAGCATTACTTGTGTGACTGCTGTGACGGGAGTACAGCGGTATACTTCTGTGACGGGAGTACAGCAGTATACTTGTGTGATGGGAGTACAGCGGTATACTTGTGTGACGGGAGTACAGCAGTATATTTTTGTGACTGCTGTGACGAGACTACTATGGTATACTTGTGTGACGGGAGTTTAGCATTACTTGTGTGACGGGAGTACAGTGGTATACTTGTGTGACGGGATAACAGCGGTATACTTGTGTGACGGGAGTACAGCGGTATACTTGTGTGACGGGAGAACAGCGGTATACTTGTGTGACTGCTGTGATGGAGTACTGCGCAATACTTGTGTGACGGAGAACAGCATATACTTGAGTGACGGGAGAACAGCGGTGTACTTGTGTGACGGGAGTACAGCTTTACTTGTCTGACTGCTGTGACGGTAGTCTAGCGGTATACTTGTGTGACGGGAGTACAGCATCAATTGTGTGACTGCTGTGACAGGAGTACAGCGGTATACTTGTGTGACCGGAGTACAGGATTACTTGTCTGACTGCTGTGACGGAGTACAGCGGTATACTTGTGTGACGGAGTACAGCGGTATACTTGTGTGACGGGAGTACAGCAGTATACTTGTGTGACTGCTGTGACGGGAGTACAGCGGTATACTTGTGTGACGGGAGTACAGCATTACTTGTGTGACTGCTGTGTTAGATACAGTGTATACTTGTGTAACGGAGTACAGGTATACAATGTGTTGTGTGAGTACAGTCTTGGTAAGTACTTGTGTGAAGTACGTTGTACTAATATGTGTGACATAGCAGTATTTGCTGTGACTGTGTGACGGGAGTACAGCTATTACTTGTGTGACGGGAGTACAGCGGTATACTTGTGTGACGGGAGTACAGCGGTATACTTGTGTGACGGGAGTACAGCATATACTTGTGTGACTGCTGTGACGAGAGTACAGCGGTATACTTGTGTGACGGAGTACAGCATTACTTGTGTGACTGCTGTGACGGGAGTACAGCGGTATACTTGTGTGACGGGAGTACAGCGGTATACTTGTGTGACGGGAGTACAGCATATACTTGTGTGACGGAGTACAGCGGTATACTTGTGTGACGGGAGTACAGCATTACTTGTGTGACTGCTGTGACGGAGTACAGCGGTATACTTGTGTGACGGAGTACAGCATTACTTGTGTGACGGGAGTACAGCGGTATACTTGTGTGACGGGAGTACAGCATATACTTGTGTGACGACGGAGTACAGCGGTATACTTGTGTGACGGGAGTACAGCATTACTTGTGTGACTGCTGTGACAGGAGTACAGCGGTATACTTGTGTGACGGGAGTACAGCGGTATACTTGTGTGACGGGAGTACAGCATTACTTGTGTGACGGGAGTACAGCGGTATACTTGTGTGACGGGAGTACAGCGGTATACTTGTGTGACGGAGTACAGCGGTATACTTGTGTGACGGGAGTACAGCATTACTTGTGTAACTGCTGTGACGGAGTACAGTGGAATACTTGTGTGACGGGAGTACAGCATTACTTGTGTGACTGCTGTGACGGAGTACAGCGGTATACTTGTGTGACGGGAGTACAGCGGTATACTTGTGTGACGGGAGTACAGCGGTATACTTGTGTGACGGAGTACAGCATTACTTGTGTGACTGCTGTGACGGGAGTACAGCGGTATACTTGTGTGACGGAGTACAGCATTACTTGTGTGACTGCTGTGACAGATACAGCGGTATACTTGTGTGACGGAGTACAGCGGTATACTTGTGTGACGGGAGTACAGCGGTATACTTGTGTGACGGAAGAATAGCGGTATACTAGCGTGACGGGAGTACAGCGGTATACTTGTGTGACTGGAGAACAGCGGTATACTTGTGTGACGGAGTATAGCATTACTTGTGTGACGGGAGTACAGTGGTATATTTGTGTGACGGGAGAACAGCGGTATACTTGTGTGACGGGAGTACAGCATTACTTGTGTGAGTGCTGTGACGGGAGAACAGCCGTATACTTGTGTGACGGGAGTACAGCATTACTTGTGTGACTGCTGTGACGGAGTACAGCGGTATACTTGTGTGACGGAGTACAGCGGTATACTAGTGTGACGGGAGTACAGCATTGCTTGTGTGACTGCTGTGACGGAGTACAGCGGTATACTTGTGTGACGGAGTACAGCATTACTTGTGTGACTGCTGTGACGGAGTACAGCGGTATACTTGTGTGACGGAGTACAGCGGTATACTTGTGTGACGGGAGTACAGCGGTATACTTGTGTGACGGGAGTACAGCGGTATACTTGTGTGACGGGAGTACAGCAGTATACTTGTGTGACGGGAGTACAGCGGTATACTTGTGTGACGGGAGTACAGCATTACTTGTGTGAGCGGTATACTTGTGTGACGGAGTACAGCGGTATACTTGTGTGACGGAGTACAGCATTACTTGTGTGACTGCTGTGACGGAGTACAGCGGTATACTTGTGTGACGGAGTACAGCAGTATACTTGTGTGACGGAGTACAGCGTATACTTGTGTGACGGGAGTACAGCGGTATACTTGTGTGACGGGAGTGCAGTGGTATACTTGTGTGACGGGAGTACAGCTGTATATTTGTGTGACGGAGTACAGCATTACTTGTGTGACGGGAGTACAGCGGTATACTTGTGTGACGGGAGTACAGCATTACTTGTGTGACTGTGTGACGGAGTACAGCGGTATACTTGTGTGACGGAGTACAGCGGTATACTTGTGTGACGGGAGTACAGCATTACTTGTGTGACGGGAGTACAGCTGTATATTTGTGTGACGGAGTACAGCGGTATACTTGTGTGACGGGAGTACAGCGGTATACTTGTGTGACGGGAGTACAGCATTACTTGTGTGACTGCTGTGACGGGAGTACAGCGGTATACTTGTGTGACGGAGTACAGCATTACTTGTGTGACTGCTGTGACGGAGTACAGCGGTATACTTGTGTGACGGGAGTACAGCATATACTTGTGTGACGGGAGTACAGCGGTATACTTGTGTGACGGGAGTACAGCAGTATACTTGTGTGACGGGAGTACAGCGGTATACTTGTGTGACGGGAGTACAGCAGTATACTTGTGTGACTGCTGTGAGAGTACAGCGGTATACTTGTGTGACGGAGTACAGCATATACTTGTGTGACTGCTGTGAGGAGTACAGGTATACTTGTGTGACGGGAGTACAGCGGTATACTTGTGTGACGGGAGTACAGCAGTATACTTGTGTGACGGAGTACAGCGGTATACTTGTGTGACGGAGTACAGCGGTATACTTGTGTGACGGGAGTACAGCATTACTTGTGTGACTGGGAGTACAGCGGTATACTTGTGTGACGGGAGTACAGCGGTATACTTGTGTGACGGAGTACAGCGTATACTTGTGTGACGGAGTACAGCATTACTTGTGTGACGGGAGTACAGCGGTATACTTGTGTGACGGGAGTACAGCATTACTTGTGTGACTGCTGTGACGGAGTACAGCGGTATACTTGTGTGACGGGAGTACAGCGGTATACTTGTGTGACGGGAGTACAGCAGTATACTTGTGTGACGGGAGTACAGCGGTATACTTGTGTGATGGACGGAGTACAGCGGTATACTTGTGTGACGGGAGTACAGCGGTATACTTGTGTGACGGAGTACAGCATTACTTGTGTGACTGCTGTGACGGAGTACAGCGGTATACTTGTGTGACGGGAGTACAGCATATACTTGTGTGACTGCTGTGACGGAGTACAGCGGTATACTTGTGTGACGGGAGTACAGCGGTATACTTGTGTGACGGGAGTACAGCATTACTTGTGTGACTGCTGTGACGGAGTACAGCGGTATACTTGTGTGACGGGAGTACAGCGGTATACTTGTGTGACGGGAGTACAGCATTACTTGTGTGACTGCTGTGACAGAGTACAGCGGTATACTTGTGTGACGGGAGTACAGCATTACTTGTGTGACTGCTGTGAGGGAGTACAGTGGTATACTTGTGTGACGGAGTACAGCGGTATACTTGTGTGACGGAGTACAGCAGTATACTTGTGTGACTGCTGTGAGAGTACAGCGGTATACTTGTGTGACGGGAGTACAGCATTACTTGTGTGACTGCTGTTGTACAGATACAGCATGTATACTTGTGTGACGGGAGTACAGCGTGTATACTTGTGTGACGTGGAGTACATTGCGATATACTTGTGTGACTGATATGGTGAGTACAGCAGTATACTTGTGTGACGTGTGACAGGAGTACAGCGTATACTTGTGTGACGGGAGTACAGCGGTATACTTGTGTGACGGGAGTACAGCGGTATACTTGTGTGACGGGAGTACAGCAGTATACTTGTGTGACTGCTGTGACGGAGTACAGCGGTATACTTGTGTGACGGAGTACAGCATTACTTGTGTGACTGCTGTGACGGGAGTACAGCGGTATACTTGTGTGACGGAGTACAGCGGTATACTTGTGTGACGGAGTACAGCTGTATACTTGTGTGACGGGAGTACAGCGGTATACTTGTGTGACGGAGTACAGCGGTATACTTGTGTGACGGGAGTACAGCATATACTTGTGTGACGGGGAGTACAGCGGTATACTTGTGTGACGGGAGTACAGCATATACTTGTGTGACTGCTGTGACAGGAGTACAGCGGTATACTTGTGTGACGGGAGTACAGCGGTATACTTTTGTGACGGGAGTACAGCATTACTTGTGTGACTGCTGTGACGGAGTACAGCGGTATACTTGTGTGACGGGAGTACAGCATTACTTGTGTGACTGCTGTGACGGGAGTACAGCGGTATACTTGTGTGACGGGAGTACAGCGGTATACTTGTGTGACGGGAGTAAAGCAGTATACTTGTGTGACGGGAGTACAGCGGTATACTTGTGTGACGGAGTACAGCGGTATACTTGTGTGACGGGAGTACAGCGGTATACTTGTGTGACGGAGTACAGCATTACTTGTGTGACGGGAGTACAGCGGTATACTTGTGTGACGGAGTACAGCGGTATACTTGTGTGACGGAGTACAGCATTACTTGTGTGACTGCTGTGACGGGAGTACAGCGGTATACTTGTGTGACGGGAGTACAGCATTACTTGTGTGACTGGAGTACAGCATATACTTGTGTGACGGAGTACAGCGGTATACTTGTGTGACGGAGTACAGCGGTATACTTGTGTGACGGAGTACAGCATTACTTGTGTGACTGCTGTGACGGAGTACAGCGGTATACTTGTGTGACGGAGTACAGCAGTATACTTGTGTGACTGGGAGTACAGCGGTATACTTGTGTGACGGGAGTACAGCGGTATACTTGTGTGACGGGAGTACAGCATATACTTGTGTGACTGGAGAGTACAGCGGTATACTTGTGTGACGGGAGTACAGCATTACTTGTGTGACTGCTGTGACGGAGTACAGCGGTATACTTGTGTGACGGGAGTACAGCAGTATACTTGTGTGACTGTGTACGGAGTACAGCGGTATACTTGTGTGACGGGAGTACAGCGGTATACTTGTGTGACGGAGTACAGCATTACTTGTGTGACTGTGTGACGGGAGTACAGCGGTATACTTGTGTGACGGAGTACAGCGGTATACTTGTGTGACGGGAGTACAGCGGTATACTTGTGTGACGTGACGGAGTACAGCGGTATACTTGTGTGACGGAGTACAGCATTACTTGTGTGACTGCTGTGTGGAGTACAGCGGTATACTTGTGTGACGGGAGTACAGCAGTATACTTGTGTGACGGGAGTACAGTGGTATACTTGTGTGACGGGAGTACAGCAGTATACTTGTGTGACGGAGTACAGCGGTATACTTGTGTGACGAGTACAGTATACTTGTGTGACGGGAGTACAGCGGTATACTTGTGTGACGGGAGTACAGCGGTATACTTGTGTGACGGAGTACAGCAGTATACTTGTGTGACGGGAGTACAGCGGTATACTTGTGTGACGGAGTACAGCGGTATACTTGTGTGTGACGGAGTACAGCATTACTTGTGTGACTGCTGTGACGGAGTACAGCGGTATACTTGTGTGACGGGAGTACAGCGGTATACTTGTGTGACGGAGTACAGCGGTATACTTGTGTGACGGAGTACAGCATTACTTGTGTGACTGCTGTGACGGAGTACAGCGGTATACTTGTGTGACGGAGTACAGCGGTATACTTGTGTGACGGGAGTACAGCATATACTTGTGTGGGAGTACAGTGGTATACTTGTGTGACGGGAGTACAGCGGTATACTTGTGTGACGGGAGTACAGCAGTATACTTGTGTGACGGGAGTACAGCGGTATACTTGTGTGACGGGAGTACAGCGGTATACTTGTGTGACTGTGTGAGGAGTACAGCGGTATACTTGTGTGACGGGAGTACAGCATTACTTGTGTGACTGCTGTGACGGAGTACAGCGGTATACTTGTGTGACGGAGTACAGCATTACTTGTGTGACTGCTGTGACGGGAGTACAGCGGTATACTTGTGTGACGGAGTACAGCGGTATACTTGTGTGACGGGAGTACAGCAGTATACTTGTGTGACGGGAGTACAGCGGTATACTTGTGTGACGGGAGTACAGCAGTATACTTGTGTGACGGAGTACAGCGTATACTTGTGTGACGGGAGTACAGCGGTATACTTGTGTGACGGGAGTACAGCAGTATACTTGTGTGACTGCTGTGAGGAGTACAGCGGTATACTTGTGTGACGGGAGTACAGCAGTATACTTGTGTGACGGAGTACAGCGGTATACTTGTGTGACGGGAGTACAGCATTACTTGTGTGACTGCTGTGACGGGAGTACAGCGGTATACTTGTGTGACGGGAGTACAGCGGTATACTTGTGTGACGGGAGTACAGCATTACGTGTGTGACTTGTGTGACGGAGTACAGCGGTATACTTGTGTGACGGAGTACAGCATTACTTGTGTGACTGATGTGACGGGAGTACAGTGGTATACTTGTGTGACGGGAGTACAGCGGTATACTTGTGTGACGGGAGTACAGCAGTATACTTGTGTGACTGCTGTGACGGAGTACAGCCGTATACTTGTGTGACGGGAGTACAGCATTACTTGTGTGACTGCTGTGTAAAATAGAATTTTAAAAAGTGCAACGTAAACAGGTCTACTATGTTTGATGTAGTAAGCTTGGAAAGTAATTTTTGTGACATACTTGTACAGCAGTATACTTGTGTGACGGGAGTACAGCTGTTACTTGTGTGACGGAGTACAGTGTATACTTGTGTGACGGAGTACAGCGGTATACTTGTGTGACAGGAGTACAGCATTACTTGTGTGACTGCTGTGACGGAGTACAGCGGTATACTTGTGTGACGGGAGTACAGCATTACTTGTGTGACTGGGAGTACAGCGGTATACTTGTGTGACGGAGTACAGCATTACTTGTGTGACTGCTGTGACGGAGTACAGCGGTATACTTGTGTGACGGGAGTACAGCATTACTTGTGTGACTGCTGTGACGGGAGTACAGCGGTATACTTGTGTGACGGGAGTACAGCAGTATACTTGTGTGACTGCTGTGACGGAGTACAGCGGTATACTTGTGTGACGGAGTACAGCGGTATACTTGTGTGACGGGAGTACAGCAGTATACTTGTGTGACGGGAGTACAGCGGTATACTTGTGTGACGGGAGTACAGCGGTATACTTGTGTGACGGGAGTACAGCAGTATACTTGTGTGACGGAGTACAGTGGTATACTTGTGTGACGGAGTACAGCATTATACTTGTGTGACGGGAGAACAGCGGTATACTTGTGTGACGGGAGTACAGCATTACTTGTGTGACTGCTGTGACGGAGTACAGCGGTATACTTGTGTGACGGGAGTACAGCATTACTTGTGTGACGGGAGTACAGCGGTATACTTGTGTGACGGGAGTACAGCGGTATACTTGTGTGACGGGAGTACAGCGTATACTTGTGTGACGGAGTACAGCATTACTTGTGTGACTGGAGTACAGCGGTATACTTGTGTGACGGGAGTACAGCAGTATACTTGTGTGACTGCTGTGAGGTACAGCGGTATACTTGTGTGACGGAGTACAGCGGTATACTTGTGTGACGGGAGTACAGCATTACTTGTGTGACGGAGTACAGCGGTATACTTGTGTGACGGAGTACAGCGGTATACTTGTGTGACGGGAGTACAGCGGTATACTTGTGTGACGGGAGTACAGCATTACTTGTGTGACTGCTGTGACGGGAGTACAGCGGTATACTTGTGTGACGGGAGTACAGCGGTATACTTGTGTGACGGGAGTACAGCATATACTTGTGTGACTGCTGTGACGGAGTACAGCGGTATACTTGTGTGACGGGAGTACAGCATTACTTGTGTGACTGCTGTGACAGTACAGCGTATACTTGTGTGACGGAGTACAGCGGTATACTTGTGTGACGGAGTACAGCAGTATACTTGTGTGACGGGAGTACAGCGGTATACTTGTGTGACGGGAGTACAGCATATACTTGTGTGACGGGAGTACAGCGGTATACTTGTGTGACGGAGTACAGCATTACTTGTGTGACTGCTGTGACGGAGTACAGCGGTATACTTGTGTGACGGGAGTACAGCGGTATACTTGTGTGACGGGAGTACAGCATTACTTGTGTGACTGTGTGACGGAGTACAGCGGTATACTTGTGTGACGGAGTACAGCGGTATACTTGTGTGACGGGAGTACAGCGGTATACTTGTGTGACGGGAGTACAGCATTACTTGTGTGACTGTGTGACGGAGTACAGCGGTATACTTGTGTGACGGGAGTACAGCGGTATACTTGTGTGACGGGAGTACAGCATTACTTGTGTGACGGAGTACAGTGGTATACTTGTGTGACGGAGTACAGCGGTATACTTGTGTGACGGGAGTACAGCGGTATACTTGTGTGACGGAGTACAGCATTACTTGTGTGACTGCTGTGACGGAGTACAGCGGTATACTTGTGTGACGGGAGTACAGCGGTATACTTGTGTGACGGAGTACAGCATTACTTGTGTGACTGCTGTGACGGAGTACAGCGGTATACTTGTGTGACGGGAGTACAGCGGTATACTTGTGTGACGGGAGTACAGCAGTATACTTGTGTGACGGAGTACAGCGGTATACTTGTGTGACGGGAGTACAGCAGTATACTTGTGTGACGGGAGTACAGCGGTATACTTGTGTGACGGGAGTACAGCATATACTTGTGTGACGGGAGTACAGCGGTATACTTGTGTGACGGAGTACAGCAGTATACTTGTGTGACGGGAGTACAGCGGTATACTTGTGTGACGGAGTACAGCATTACTTGTGTGACTGCTGTGACGGAGTACAGCGGTATACTTGTGTGACGGAGTACAGCGGTATACTTGTGTGACGGGAGTACAGCATTACTTGTGTGACTGCTGTGACGGAGTACAGCGGTATACTTGTGTGACGGAGTACAGCATTACTTGTGTGACTGCTGTGACGGAGTACAGCGGTATACTTGTGTGACGGAGTACAGCGTATACTTGTGTGACTGTGTGAGTACAGCGGTATACTTGTGTGACGGGAGTACAGCGGTATACTTGTGTGACGGGAGTACAGCAGTATACTTGTGTGACGGAGTACAGCGGTATACTTGTGTGACGGAGTACAGCATTACTTGTGTGACTGTGACGGAGTACAGCGGTATACTTGTGTGACGGAGTACAGCATTACTTGTGTGACTGTGTACAGTACAGGTATACTTGTGTGACGGGAGTACAGCAGTATACTTGTGTGACTGTGTGAGTACAGCGGTATACTTGTGTGACGGAGTACAGCAGTATACTTGTGTGACTGTGTGAGGAGTACAGCGGTATACTTGTGTGACGGGAGTACAGCATTACTTGTGTGACTGCTGTGACGAGTACAGCGGTATACTTGTGTGACGGGAGTACAGCGGTATACTTGTGTGACGGGAGTACAGCAGTATACTTGTGTGACTGGGAGTACAGCGGTATACTTGTGTGACGGAGTACAGCATTACTTGTGTGACTGCTGTGACGGAGTACAGCATTATACTTGTGTGACGGGAGTACAGCATTACTTGTGTGACTGCTGTGACGGGAGTACAGCGGTATACTTGTGTGACGGGAGTACAGCGGTATACTTGTGTGACGGGAGTACAGCATTAACTTGTGTGACTGCTGTGACGGAGAACAGCGGTATACTTGTGTGACGGGAGTACAGCATTACTTGTGTGACTGCTGTGAAGGGAGTATAGCGGTATACTTGTGTGACGGGAGTACAGCATTACTTGTGTGACGGTAGTCCAGCGGTATACTTGTGTGACGGGAGTACAGCGGTATACTTGTGTGACGGGAGAACAGCGGTATACTTGTGTGACGGAGTACAGGATTACTTGTGTGACTGATGTGACGGGAGAACAGTGGTATACTTGTGTGACGGGAGTACAACATTACTTGTGTGACGGGAGTACAGCGGTATACTTGTGTGACGGAGTACAGCGGTATACTTGTGTGACGGGAGTACAGCGGTATACTTGTGTGACGGAGTACAGCATTACTTGTGTGACTGTGGAGTACAGCGGTATACTTGTGTGACGGGAGTACAGCGGTATACTTGTGTGACGGAGTACAGCATTACTTGTGTGACTGCTGTGACGGGAGTACAGCGGTATACTTGTGTGACGGGAGTACAGCATTACTTGTGTGACGGAGTACAGCGGTATACTTGTGTGACGGAGTACAGCGGTATACTTGTGTGACGGGAGTACAGCGGTATACTTGTGTGACGGAGTACAGCATTACTTGTGTGACTGCTGTGACGGAGTACAGCGGTATACTTGTGTGACGGGAGTACAGCATTACTTGTGTGACTGTGTGACGGAGTACAGCGGTATACTTGTGTGACGGGAGTACAGCGGTATACTTGTGTGACGGGAGTACAGCATTACTTGTGTGACTGCTGTGACGGAGTACAGCGGTATACTTGTGTGACGGAGTACAGCATTACTTGTGTGACTGCTGTGACGGAGTACAGCGGTATACTTGTGTGACGGGAGTACAGCGGTATACTTGTGTGACGGAGTACAGCATTACTTGTGTGACTGCTGTGACGGAGTACAGCGGTATACTTGTGTGACGGAGTACAGCATTACTTGTGTGACTGTGTGACGGAGTACAGCGGTATACTTGTGTGACGGGAGTACAGCATTACTTGTGTGACGTGGAGTACAGCGGTATACTTGTGTGACGGGAGTACAGCGGTATACTTGTGTGACGGAGTACAGCATTACTTGTGTGACTGCTGTGACGGAGTACAGCGGTATACTTGTGTGACGGGAGTACAGCATTACTTGTGTGACTGCTGTGACGGAGTACAGCGGTATACTTGTGTGACGGAGTACAGCGGTATACTTGTGTGACGGAGTACAGCGGTATACTTGTGTGACGGGAGTACAGCATTACTTGTGTGACTGTGTGACGGAGTACAGCGGTATACTTGTGTGACGGGAGTACAGCATTACTTGTGTGACGTGACTTGTGTGACGGAGTACAGCGGTATACTTGTGTGACGGGAGTACAGCGGTATACTTGTGTGACGGAGTACAGCGGTATACTTGTGTGACGGGAGTACAGCGGTATACTTGTGTGACGGGAGTACAGCGGTATACTTGTGTGACGGGAGTACAGCATTACTTGTGTGACTGCTGTGACGGGAGTACAGCGGTATACTTGTGTGACGGAGTACAGCGGTATACTTGTGTGACGGAGTACAGCAGTATACTTGTGTGACGGGAGTACAGCGGTATACTTGTGTGACGGGAGTACAGCGGTATACTTGTGTGACGGGAGTACAGCGGTATACTTGTGTGACGGGAGTACAGCATTACTTGTGTGACTGCTGTGACGGAGTACAGCGGTATACTTGTGTGACGGAGTACAGCAGTATACTTGTGTGACTGCTGTGACGGGAGTACAGCGGTATACTTGTGTGACGGAGTACAGCGGTATACTTGTGTGACGGGAGTACAGCAGTATACTTGTGTGACGGGAGTACAGCGGTATACTTGTGTGACGGGAGTACAGCATTACTTGTGTGACTGCTGTGACGGAGTACAGCGGTATACTTGTGTGACGGGAGTACAGCAGTATACTTGTGTGACGGAGTACAGCGTATACTGTGTGACGGAGTACAGCGGTATACTTGTGTGACGGAGTACAGCGGTATACTTGTGTGACGGGAGTACAGCAGTATACTTGTGTGACGGGAGTACAGCGGTATACTTGTGTGACGGAGTACAGCATTACTTGTGTGACTGCTGTGACGGGAGTACAGCGGTATACTTGTGTGACGGGAGTACAGCATTACTTGTGTGACGTGTACTGTGTGACGGGAGTACAGCGGTATACTTGTGTAACGGGAGTACAGCGGTATTCTTGTGTGACGGGAGTACAGCATTACTTGTATGACTGCTGTGACGGGAGTATAGCGGTATATATGTGTGACGGGAGTACAGCGGTGTCCTTCTGTGACGGGAGTACAGCAGTATACTTGTGTGATGGGAGTACAGCGGTATACTTCTGTGAAGGGAGTACAGCAGTATACTTGTGTGATGGGAGTACAGCGGTATACTTGTCTGACGGGAGTACAGCAGTATATTTTTGTGACGGAGTACAGCGGTATACTTGTGTGACGGAGTACAGCGGTATACTTGTGTGACGGGAGTACAGCAGTATACTTGTGTGACGGGAGTACAGCGGTATACTTGTGTGACGGGAGTACAGCGGTATACTTGTGTGACGGAGTACAGCATTACTTGTGTGACTGCTGTGACGGAGTACAGCGGTATACTTGTGTGACGGGAGTACAGCATATACTTGTGTGACTGCTGTGGAGAACAGCGGTATACTTGTGTGACGGGAGTACAGCGGTATACTTGTGTGACGGGAGTACAGCATTACTTGTGTGACTGCTGTGACGGGAGAACAGCGGTATACTTGTGTGACGGGAGTACAGCATTACTTGTGTGACTGCTGTGACGGGAGTACAGCGGTATACTTGTGTGACGGGAGTACAGCGGTATACTTGTGTGACGGGAGTACAGCGGTATACTTGTGTGACGGGAGTACAGCGGTATACTTGTGTGACGGGAGTACAGCGGTATACTTGTGTGACGGGAGTACAGCGGTATACTTGTGTGACGGGAGTACAGCGGTATACTTGTGTGACGGGAGTACAGCATTACTTGTGTGACTGCTGTGACTGGAGAACAGCGGTATACTTGTGTGACGGAGTACAGCGGTATACTTGTGTGACGGGAGAACAGCGGTATTCTTGTGTGACCGGATTACAGCGGTATACTTGTGTGACGGGAGTACAGCATTACTTGTGTCACTGCTGTGACGGGAGTACAGCGGTATACTTGTGTGACGGGAGTACAGCATTACTTGTGTGACTGCTGTGACGGGAGTCCAGCGGTATACTTGTGTGATAGGAGTACAGCGGTATACTTGTGTGACGGGAGTACAGCAGTACTTGTGTGACTGCTGTGATGGTAGTCCAGCAGTATAGTTGTGTGACGGGAGTACAGCGGTATACTTGTGTGACTGGAGGAGTACAGCGGTATACTTGTGTGACGGAGTACAGCATTACTTGTGTGACTGTGTGACGGGAGTACAGCGGTATACTTGTGTGACGGGAGTACAGCATTACTTGTGTGACTGCTGTGACGGGAGTACAGCGGTATACTTGTGTGACGGGAGTACAGCATTACTTGTGTGACTGCTGTGACGGAGTACAGCGGTATACTTGTGTGACGGGAGTACAGCGGTATACTTGTGTGACGGGAGTACAGCGGTATACTTGTGTGACGGAGTACAGCATATACTTGTGTGACTGTGTGAGTACAGCGGTATACTTGTGTGACGGGAGTACAGCAGTATACTTGTGTGACGGAGTACAGCGGTATACTTGTGTGACGGGAGTACAGCGGTATACTTGTGTGACGGGAGTACAGCGGTATACTTGTGTGACGGAGTACAGCAGTATACTTGTGTGACGGGAGTACAGCGGTATACTTGTGTGACGGGAGTACAGCATTACTTGTGTGACTGCTGTGACGGAGTACAGCGGTATACTTGTGTGACGGGAGTACAGCATTACTTGTGTGACGGAGTACAGCGGTATACTTGTGTGACGGGAGTACAGCGGTATACTTGTGTGACGGAGTACAGCGTATACTTGTGTGACGGGAGTACAGCGGTATACTTGTGTGACGGGAGTACAGCGGTATACTTGTGTGACGGGAGTACAGCATTACTTTTGTAACTGCTGTGACGGAGTACAGCGGTATACTTGTGTGACGGCAGTACAGCATTACTTGTGTGACTGCTGTGACGGGAGTACAGAGGTATACTTGTGTGACGGGAGTACAGCGGTATACTTGTGTGACGGGAGTACAGCGGTATACTTGTGTGACGGGAGTACAGCGGTATACTTGTGTGACGGGAGTACAGCATTACTTGTGTGACTGCTGTTATGGAGAAAAGCTGTAAATTAGTGTGACGGGAGTACAGCGGCATACTTGTGTGACGGGAGTACAGCGGTATACTTGTGTGACGGGAGTACAGCGGTATACTTGTGTGACGGGAGTACAGCAGTATACTTGTGTGACTGCTGTGACGGGAGTACAGCGGTATACTTGTGTGACGGGAGTACAGCGGTATACTTGTGTGACGGGAGTACAGCGGTATACTTGTGTGACGGAGTACAGCGGTATACTTGTGTGACGGGAGTACAGCGGTATACTTGTGTGACGGAGTACAGCGGTATACTTGTGTGACGGAGTACAGCGGTATACTTGTGTGACGGGAGTACAGCATTACTTGTGTGACTGCTGTGACGGAGTACAGCGGTATACTTGTGTGACGGAGTACAGCGGTATACTTGTGTGACGGGAGTACAGCATTACTTGTGTGACTGCTGTGACGGAGTACAGCGGTATACTTGTGTGACGGGAGTACAGCGGTATACTTGTGTGACGGAGTACAGCATTACTTGTGTGACTGCTGTGACGGAGTACAGCGGTATACTTGTGTGACGGGAGTACAGCAGTATACTTGTGTGACGGAGTACAGCGGTATACTTGTGTGACGGGAGTACAGCATTACTTGTGTGACTGCTGTGACAGCGGTATACTTGTGTGACGGAGTACAGCGGTATACTTGTGTGACGGAGTACAGCATTACTTGTGTGACTGTGTGGGAGTACAGCGGTATACTTGTGTGACGGGAGTACAGCGGTATACTTGTGTGACGGGAGTACAGCGGTATACTTGTGTGACGGGAGTACAGCATTACTTGTGTGACTGGAGTACAGCGGTATACTTGTGTGACGGGAGTACAGCGGTATACTTGTGTGACGGGAGTACAGCATTACTTGTGTGACTGCTGTGACGGGAGTACAGCCGTATACTTGTGTGACGGGAGTACAGCGGTATACTTGTGTGACGGAGTACAGCGGTATACTCGTATGACGGGAGTACAGCATTACTTGTGTGACTGCTGTGACGGAGTACAGCGGTATACTTGTGTGACGGAGTACAGCATATACTTGTGTGACGGAGTACAGCGGTATACTTGTGTGACGGAGTACAGCGGTATACTTGTGTGACGGGAGTACAGCGGTATACTTGTGTGACGGAGTACAGCATTACTTGTGTGACTGCTGTGACGGAGTACAGCGGTATACTTGTGTGACGGGAGTACAGCATTACTTGTGTGACGGGAGTACAGCGGTATACTTGTGTGACGGGAGTACAGCGGTATACTTGTGTGACGGGAGTACAGCATTACTTGTGTGACTGCTGTGACGGAGTACAGCGGTATACTTGTGTGACGGAGTACAGCATTACTTGTGTGACTGCTGTGACGGAGTACAGCGGTATACTTGTGTGACGGAGTACAGCGGTATACTTGTGTGACGGGAGTACAGCAGTATACTTGTGTGACGGGAGTACAGCGGTATACTTGTGTGACGGGAGGACAGCATTACTTGTGTGACTGCTGTGACGGAGTACAGCGGTATACTTGTGTGACGGGAGTACAGCGGTATACTTGTGTGACGGGAGTACAGCGGTATACTTGTGTGACGGGAGTACAGCGGTATACTTGTGTGACGGGAGTACAGCATTACTTGTGTGACTGCTGTGACGGAGTACAGCGGTATACTTGTGTGACGGGAGTACAGCATTACTTGTGTGACTGCTGTGATGGGAGAAAAGCGGTATACTTGCGTGACGGGAGTACAGCCGTATACTTGTGTGACGGGAGTACAGCGGTATACTTGTGTGACGGGAGTACAGCATTACTTGTGTGACTGCTGTGACGGAGAAAAGCGGTATACTTGTGTGACGGGAGTACAGCGGTATACTTGTGTGACGGAGTACAGCGGTATACTTGCGTGACGGGAGTACAGCCGTATACTTGTGTGACGGGAGTACAGCGGTATACATGTGTGACGGGAGTACAGCGGTATACTTGTGTGATGGGAGTACAGCATTAGTTGTGTGACTGCTGTGACAGGAGTACAGCGGTATACTTGTGTGACGGGAGTACAGCATATACTTGTGTGACTGTGTGACGGAGTACAGCGGTATACTTGTGTGACGGGAGTACAGCGGTATACTTGTGTGACGGGAGTACAGCAGTATACTTGTGTGACGGGAGTACAGCGGTATACTTGTGTGACGGGAGTACAGCGGTATACTTGTGTGACGGGAGTACAGCATTACTTGTGTGACTGCTGTGACGGAGTACAGCGGTATACTTGTGTGACGGAGTACAGCATTACTTGTGTGACTGGTGAGTACAGCGGTATACTTGTGTGACGGGAGTACAGCATTACTTGTGTGACTGTGTGAGAGTACAGCGGTATACTTGTGTGACGGAGTACAGAATTACTTGTGTGACTGCTGTGACGGAGTACAGCGGTATACTTGTGTGACGGGAGTACAGCGGTATACTTGTGTGACGGGAGTACAGCGGTATACTTGTGTGACGGGAGTACAGCGGTATACTTGTGTGACGGGAGTACAGCGGTATACTTGTGTGACGGGAGTACAGCATTACTTGTGTGACTGCTGTGACGGGAGTACAGCCGTATACTTGTGTGACGGGAGTACAGCGGTATACTTGTGTGACGGGAGTACAGCGGTATACTTGTGTGACGGGAGTACAGCGGTATACTTGTGTGACGGGAGTACAGCATTAGTTGTGTGACTGCTGTGACAGGAGTACAGCGGTATACTTGTGTGACGGTAGTCCAGTGGTATACTTGTGTGACGGAGTACAGCATTACTTGTGTGACTGCTGTGACGGAGTACAGCGGTATACTTGTGTGACGGAGTACAGTATACTTGTGTGACGGGAGTACAGCGGTATACTTGTGTGACGGGAGTACAGCATTACTTGTGTGACTGCTGTGACGGGAGAACAGCGGTATACTTGTGTGACGGGAGTACAGCGGTATACTTGTGTGACGGAAGTACAGCGGTATACTTGTGTGACGGGAGTACAGCATTACTTGTGTGACTGCTGTGACGGGAGAACAGCGGTATACTTGTGTGACGGGAGTACAGCATTACTTGTGTGACTGCTGTGATGGGAGAACAGCGGTATACTTGTGTGACGGGAGTACAGCGGTATACTTGTGTGACGGGAGTACAGCGGTATACTTGTGTGACGGGAGTACAGCGGTATACTTGTGTGACGGGAGTACAGCATTACTTGTGTGACTGCTGTGACGGGAGAACAGCGGTATACTTGTGTGACGGAGTACAGCGGTATACTTGTGTGACGGGAGTACAGCATTACTTGTGTGACTGCTGTGACAGGAGTACAGCGGTATACTTGTGTGACGGGAGTACAGCGGTATACTTGTGTGACGGGAGTACAGCGGTATACTTGTGTGACGGAGTACAGCGGTATACTTGTGTGACGGGAGTACAGCATTACTTGTGTGACTGCTGTGACGGGAGAACAGCGGTATACTTGTGTGACGGGAGTACAGCGGTATACTTGTGTGACGGGAGTACAGCGGTATACTTGTGTGACGGGAGTACAGCGGTATACTTGTGTGACGGGAGTACAGCGGTATACTTGTGTGACGGGAGTACAGCATTACTTGTGTGACTGCTGTGACGGGAGTACAGTGGTATACTTGTGTGACGGGAGAACAGCGGTATACTTGTGTGACGGGAGTACAGCATTACTTGTGTGACTGCTGTGACGGGAGAACAGCGGTATACTTGTGTGACGGGAGTACAGCGGTATACTTGTGTGACGGAGTACAGCATTACTTGTGTGACTGCTGTGACGGGAGAACAGCGGTATACTTGTGTGACGGGAGTACAGCGGTATACTTGTGTGACGGGAGTACAGCGGTATACTTGTGTGACGGGAGTACAGCATTATACTTGTGTGACGGGAGTACAGCGGTATACTTGTGTGACGGAGTACAACATTACTTGTGTGACTGCTGTGACGGGAGAAAAGTGGTAAATTTGTGTGACGGGAGTACAGTGGTATACTTGTGTGACGGAAGAACAGCGGTATACTTGTGTGACGGGAGTACAGCATTATACTTGTGTGACGGGAGAACAGCCGTATACTTGTGTGACGGGAGTACAGCATTACTTGTGTGATGGGAGTACAGCATTACTTGTGTGACTGCTGTGACGGGAGTACAGCGGTATACTTGTGTGACGGTAGTCCAGTGGTATACTTGTGTGATGGGAGTACAGCATTACTTGTGTCACTGCTGTGATGGGAGAACAGTGGTATTCTTGTGTTACAAGAGTACATATACTTGTGTGACGGGACTACAGCGGTATACTTGTGTGACGGGAGTAAAGAATTACTTGTGTGACTGCTGTGACGGGAGAACAGAGGTATACTTGTGTGACTGGAGTACAGCGGTATGCTTGTGTGACGGGAGTACAGCAGTATTCTTGTGTGACGGGAGTACAGCATTACTTGTGTGACTGCTGTGACGGGAGAACAGCGGTATACTTGTGTGACGGGAGTACAGCATTACTTGTGTGACTGCTGTGATGGGAGAACAGCGGTATACTTGTGTGACGGGAGTACAGCATTACTTGTGTGATGGGATTACAGTGGTATACTTGTGTGACGAGATTACAGTGGTATACTTGTGTGACGGGAGTACAGCATTACTTGTGTGACTGCTGTGACGGGAGAACAGCGGTATACTTGTGTGACGGGAGTACAGCATTACTTGTGTGACTGCTGTGATGGGGGAACAGCGGTCTACTTGTGTGAGGGGAGTACAGCATTACTTGTGTGATGGGATTACAGTGGTATACTTGTGTGACGAGATTACAGTGGTATACTTGTGTGACGGGAGTACAGCATTACTTGTGTGACTGCTGTGACGGGAGAACAGAGATACACTTGTGTGATGGGAGTACAGCGGTATGCTTGTGTGACTGGAATACAGCGGTATACCTGAGTGACGGGAGTACAGCGGTATACTTGTGTGACGTGAGTACAGCATTACTTGTGTGACTGCTGTGATGGGAGAACATTGGTATACTTCTGTGACGTTAGTACAGCATTACTTGTGAGACTGCTGTGACAGGAGTACAGCGGTATACTTGTGTGACATCAGTACAGCGGTATACCTCTGTGAAGGTAGTACAGCGATATACTTGTGTGACGGGAGAACAGCATTACTTGTGTGACTGCTGTGACAGTAGAACAGCGGTATACTTGTGTGACGAGAGTACAATGGTATACTTGTGTGACGGGACTACAGCGGTATACTTGTGTGACGGGATTACAGTGGTATACTTTTGTGACGGGATTACAGTGGTATACTTGTGTGACGGGAGTACAGCGGTATACTTGTTTTACGGGTGTACAGCATTACTTGTGTGACTGCTGTGGCGAGAGTACAGCGGTATACTTGTGTAACGGGAGTACAGCATTACTTGTGTGACTGCAGTGATACGGGAACAGCGGTATACTTTTGTGACGGGAGTACATCGGTATACTTGAGTGATGGGAGTACATTAGTATTATTGTGTGACGGAAGAACAGCGGTATACTTGTGTGACAGGAGTACAGCAGTATACTTGTGTGACGGGAGTACAGCATTACTTGTGTGACTGCTGTGATGGGAGAACAGCGGTATACTTGTGTGACGGGAGTACAGCGGTATTCTTGTGTGACGGAAGAACAGCGGTATACTTGTGTGACGGGAGTACAGCGGTATACTTGTGTGACTGGAGTACAGCATTACTTGTGTGACTGTTGTGATGGTAGAACAGCGGTATACTTGTGTGACGGGAGTACAGCGGTATACTTGTGTGACGGGAGGACAGCATTACTTGTGTGACTGCTGTGACGGAAGAACAGCGGTATACTTGTGTGACGGGAGTACAGCGGTATACTTGTGTGACGGGAGAACAGCGGTATACTTGTGTTACGGGAGGACAACATTACTTGCGTGAGTGCTGTGACGGGAGTACAGCGGTATAGTTGTGTGACGGGAGTACAGCGGTATACTTGTGTGACGGGAGTACAGCATTACTTGTGTGACTGCTGTGACTGCAGAACAGAGGTATACTTGTGGGACTGGAGTACAACATTACTTGTGTGACTGCTGTGCCGGGAGAACAGCGATATACTTGTGTGACGGGAGTACAGCGGTATACCTGAGTGACGGGAGAACAGCGGTATACTTATGTGACGGGAGTGCAGCGGCATACTTGTGTGACGGGATTGCAGCATTACTTGTGTGACTGCTGTGATGGGAGAACAGCGGTATATTTGTGTGATGGGAGTACAGCATTACTTGTGTGACTGCAGTGACGGGTGATGAGGTAAACCTGGCAGTGACATGAAGGTATCCCCGGGCGGTGACGTGAAGGCATCACCCGTCGGTGATGTTAAGGCATCCCCGGGTGGTGACGAATTAAACCAGGGCGGTGACAAGGTCACCTATGGCGGTGATGTAAACGCATCCCTGGCAGTGGTATGAAGGCATCCCCGGGCGGTGACGAGAAGGCATCACCGGTCGGTGATGTTAAGAAATCCCTGGGCGGTGTCTTGCAGCCATCCCAGGGCGGTAACGTGGTAAATCAGGGCGGTGACGAGGTAAACCATGGCCGTGACATGAACGCATCCCTTCCGTGACATGAAGGCTTACCCGGGCGGTGACGTGAAGGCATCACCGTTCGGTGACATTAAGGCATCCCCTGGCGGTGATGAGATAAACCAGGGCGGTGACGATGTAACCCAGGGAGGTGACGTAAACGCATCCCTGGCAGTGACATGAAGGCATCTTCAGGCGGTGACGAGAAGGCATCACCGGTCGGTGACGAGGTAAACCAGAGCGGTGATGTGAACGCATCACTGGCATTGACATAAAGGCATCACAGTTCGATGACGTTAAGGCATCCCAGCGTGGTGACAAGGTAAACCAGGGTGGTGATGAGGAGATGCCTTCACGTCACTTGCAGTGATGCGTTCATGTCACCGCCCTGGTTTACCTCGTCACTGCCTGGGGATGCCTTAACGTCACCGCCCAGTGATGCCTTCATGTCACTGCCAGTGATACGTTCGTGTCACCGCCATGGTTTACCTCGTCACCGCCCTGGTTTACTTCGTTAAAACCCTGGGATCCCTTCACGGCACCCGGGAATGTCTTCATGTCACTGCCCCGTCCTAGTTTACATCTTCTCTGCCCTGGTTTACCTCGTCACCGCCCTGGGATGTCTTGACGTCACCGAACGGTGATGCCTTCACGTCATCGCCAGTGATGCCTTCACATCACCACCTTGGTTTACCTCGTCACCGCCCTGGTTTACCTTGTCACCGACCCGGGGATGCCTTAACGTCACCGAACGGTGATGCCTTCACGTTACCTGCCCGGGGATGCCTTCATGTCACAGAAGGGATGCGTTCACGTCACCGCCATGGTTCACGTCGTCACCACCCTGGTTTACCGCATTACCGCCCTGGGATGCCTACAAGACACAACCCAGGGATGTCATAACGTCACCAACCAGTGATGCCTTCTCGTCACCGCCCGGGGATGCTTTCATGTCACTGCCAGGGATGTGTTTAAGTCACCGCCCTTGTTTACCTTGAAGGAATAAATATATTAAGTTGTATGCGAACTCATGCAGTTGGCTAGGTTTTGAGCGCCTCATATATAATAGTTGGGGTGAGGTGGTGTTAGGATGAGTGGGGAATGGAATGTGAGATAGCGGGACCAGTTTTAACTGCTTCAGTAGACACCATTTGGTGGTATGACGATATATGGTTGTTTTTCACAATACAGGGTTGAAGAGAAGAAAAGGAGTTACAGACGTGGGCTGCAAGGTGATTGGTACAAGACTGAATTAACTGCTGCGTGTTAGAATATTATTGGTGCAATGTTTAGAATAGAGAATGCTATATACTGATGTAAAAGGGAATTCAGGTAGATTGCACTTTTCCGAGTACTGATAAAGTGCCGGTTGAGTCTACGGATTGAATTGTTTGGGGTTAGGTGAACATCCAGAATTCGTCCCTACAAATTGGCGTTGTCGGCAGGATTTCAGGATGCTCCTGATGGTGTTTGCAGTGTGCAGACTAATCGGGACTTGTCTCGGGTAAGCATATTTGTGGCTTACACATAATACCAGGGGTGAACTGATATTCGAAGTTTAGGTGCGTGAGTTGAGACAGGGTGTTGTTGGACATAGTGTAAAATCCTACGTAGTGAGGAGGTATGCAGCACGGGATGTGATGAAATGTACTAAGGTGTATTTTCTAAAACTGATACCATAAATAACCCGCAAAGGGCCAGACAGTCGGCGTGCTGTTTGGTTGGGGACCATAGTATAATCAGATAGTTGAAGTGATTATCAAGAAGGGTTGTTCTATCAAGACTATGGCGTTAGGCTGTAGCCTGTGTAGATTGTTGCACGGCGAGAAAAGCAGGCCAAAATGGAAGGAGTAAGGGAATACCTTACTCAGAAATGGGCTGATAGCTAAAAAAAGGCACTTAAAAAGGGCTGGTACCCTGAAGCACCAGACGTGGCGCAGAGAGAATGGTTTATGACACAGAATAGATGGCAGGTATAATATTTGTTTTCTAAAACTGCAGAGTTAAAACAATGTTTTATTTTCAAGAGTCTGCATATTAATGATTGTTTAGTTCATGTTGAATTAAACAGGGAGATAGCATTTTCTTTGAATGGAAAACACTGAGTTTAATAAAGCACTGAAGTTACTAGTATTAACTGGTTGTAGTCTGATATTGTTGCATAAATTAGGATAGGTAGTTTTTAACTACACATTAGTGTTTGTTTTGGAAAAAGAGGTCACATAATCGATATCAGAGTGATCTACAGGGATTTCAACTCTCTTCTGAGGCATCAGAATGCAGTGACCCAGGAAAGACAAAAGCAGTGTCACTCAGAGCTACGCGAGTGACATGAAATGGGATGTTTGCACACATGTTTACGATGTGTTTTGTTTATGTTGGTTACAATTAGTATTTTACGGAGCTTCTTGCAGGAGAGGTGATGATAATTAGATTAATGTGATCACGGAAACAGTAATAAATCGTGAATGACATGTGATTATTGATGCTGCAGTGGTGAACTGCAGATATTGCAACTGTAGTATAAGTCAGGATGTGGTGAGACAGACTAAATCTGAAACAAACTAAGGGATCTAGATGAGAATATTAATAAATCGTGACTAAGATACTCGTGTGTGTCTTGTAAAGAACAATTGTATTGTGTTTATGTTGTATGATGTTTGTGGCCGGACGTGTTAACAAGCTGTATGGTTGTGGAGATTATACCATACACGTAAGACTATAGTCATATTTTAGGTAACAACAGTTGAGCGTAATAGAGTGTCTGAAATGGGTGTTACATATGAATGTAATATATATTTGTCTGTTGGCTATTACATGTTGACCTATTTGTGAGTTAGGATAACCTGTTAATAGGCAAAATCTGTTATACAAACCGTCATAAATACAGGATGGATGAGGGTATTGCCATAAAACCTGAGTTAAAGTCCATGAGTGCACCAACAAATATGTGAATTTAAGGTGCAAAGGAAAACAAACCATTAATAAACCCACAAAGTAGAGTAACGTTCCATTTTCTTCGTGTCATATTGGAAAATTATATTGGTAAAAAAGTTTAGTTTAGCTCAAAGAAGCAGCTAAAGATATTCCAAAATATATATTCTGGGCGTGGTGTCAGAGAAAATGCAAATATGCAGATAAGTTGTCTGGCAGAGAAGTGTTAATAGTAGATATTGGAGGCGCATCTCACAGCTGCAAGGTCACGACACAACTCAGAACGAGTTTTTGAATTAATAAAATCTAAAGCAATGCTTGTAGTCGTGTTGATGTTTAAAGATAACCTATTGGTGAAGTGGCAGTAGACTACAGGAAAGTCTGAAACGGAGGAAGAACCGCAAGGAGATTATGGTGAATGAATTAGAATGTTGCGACTGCAGGCGCAGATATGGGAGTGACGTGCAGTGGCCTGGATTGGAGCAGTAGGGGGAAAGAAAGAGACGACTTCCTAAGCTCCCCCATATGAGGAATGCATGCGTCTGCTAAAGCAAATGGAGAAGCGCATGAGTGAGGGGAATGGGCGGATGTTTACCAAAGTAAAATTAGGGGGATATGTGTGTAGAATGTTAGTTGATACTGGGGCTAGAATTACAATTACTGATTTACCTATCCCTGTAATGAAAGACTTTGTAATTATTGAAGGAGTTAATGGAGGTACGCAGATAGCTTTTAAAACCGAATCCATTGAATTCGTAATTGGCTCGCAGTCTGCTTTAGTCGAGATGTATCATGCTAAAACACATGAAGGAAACATTTTAGGATTGGATGTAATGTCACAGTTGAAATTAATTATAGATACGGGAGCATGCACTCTATCATCCGGGGTTAGTGATGCAACCCATTAGAACGGTGTAAGACGGCGTATAGCTGCAATTAAGTACTATGAAGTAGAAGCACTCAGCTCTACTATTAAGGAGTTTGTGAGGTCGTACCCGGAAGTATGGGCGACACACTCAAATGATTGTGGGAAAGCTGTGGGTGTGCTTATTTCAAGTGAGGGTGATGCACACCCTCCTCAAAAGCAATACCCAGTTAAACCAGAAGCAGTGGCGGCAGTAAAGGACATTATTACTGATTTGCTGGCACAAGGGATTGTGGTGGAATGTAACTCCCCCACGAACAGCCCCATCTGGCCGGTGCCTAAAGGGGAAGGCAAGTGGCGACTGACAATTGATTATCAGAGACTCAATCAGGCCCTGCCAAAAATGGCACAAATAGTAGCCAACCCACACACAATACTTACAGAGGTTCCAGCTGAAGCAAGCTGGTTCTCTGTACTTGATATCAGCAACGGATTTTGGAGTTTGCCGATCCGAACCGAGGATCAATGGAAGTTTGCGTTCACAGTACAGGGGGTTCAATACACCTGGACAAGAATGCCACAAGGGTATCATAACAGCCCTGTTATCTTTCACCAATGTTTGGCAAAGGCGTTGCAGAATCTATAGGGCAACCTGCATGGAGCTATATTACAATATGTTGATGACTTACTGTTGAGTAGTTCTTCCCTCACAAAAACACGGTCACTCCTACAGGACACTCTGCGGGTACTGCAACAACAGGGATACAAGGGTAATCCAAAAAAGGCACAATTGCTGCAAGAAGAGGTAACGTATCTGGGACATGTGCTGAGCTACAATAGCAAAGCCATGAGTTCGGACCGGAAACAAGCATTAACCCTTATTCCTAAACCACGTACAATAACTGAACTCAGGCAATTTTTGGGAACTGCTAATTATGTATGGGAATATATAGAGGATTATGCTGTTTCTGCAGGTCCGCTATATACATTGTTCAAAGCCTCACCCGAAAAGTATGACGAATTGGAATGGACCCCAGAGGCTGGAAAGGGATTCAAAACTTTGAAACAGCAAATCTGCTCAGCATCTGCATTAGGTATTCCATGTCCTGATCATGACTTTCATCTCCAGGGAGCGGTCAAGAGCCTCACCATTCATTGCATTTTGAGCCAGGAACACGGAGGACGCAGGCAAGGGATGCTAAGGTTAAGTTCCTAAAGGAGCTTGGTGAGCATTTGCAAATGATAAAATAGGATGCGAAAGGACAGCAACGAAAGGTGGAAATTGAGAACGGAAAACAGCACATTCAGCAGACTGAATATGAAGTGGGAGACGAGGTCATGATCATACAACATGTAAGGATGGGCCTGAGCCCGAGGTGGAATAGTCCATACATGGTGTTAATAAACTCATCAACAAGTGTGTGTATTCAGAAAAACAATCAAGGGCAGTGGGTACACAAGACCCAAACAAAACTGTATCAGAAGAAGCGGGTCCAGTGTGCTAAACTGGCCCCTTTATCCACAATGGATTGAAATGTCACGAGAATATCCTTATGCTGAAAACTGTACTAAAAACTCTCTAAATGTAACTAATGAGTCATTTAACATGTCTGATGTCTCTAACCGCATGCTGTTTGTTATACGATTCTTGTTGCCGGAATGTCAGGGTGCTTCCTTGGGAACTAACAAAACATGGCCAGAACTAACGGGATTTACCATCTAGTGATCCGTATGGCAATTAGGGACATTTACAGTTACAAACTCATCTGATCCAAAATGTTTAGAACACATTGAAAAACAAAGAACCACATGTCCAATTCGAAATGCCACCATAACTGGTGCGGCAGTGTGGGGCAGGTGGAAGCATCGCCTTCCTCTGTGTTATCCATGTCCCCAGATTACTCTTTAAACCTTGTTTCCCTCTCCAGTAGCCATTTTTCAGGAACAAATGTGTCAGCATTAAAGAAGTATGTGCAACACAGCACCCCGCGAGTGGATGATCCCCCCAAGAGGCGAAAAAAGGAAATACTATCTGAAGCCGCTGGGTGGTTTGGTGCAGTGCAGTCTACCATGAATAATATTAACAAGTGAATTTCAGCAACGCGATAATGATGGCACAAACTGGTATAATGCACAGGGCATTATGCACTCTGCTACGGGGTGCATCATAACGCTAATGCTGTGCAATTAATTGTAAAGTCGTTAAGGGCTATGATGTTAGCTATTATGACAGATGTAAATATTACACAACATGAGGAAAGATGTTATCGAATGGGAACTGCCATGATATATCATTTTGAACGGGATATTAATGATTTACTGTCGAGCCGACTGCCCGTATCGCATCACAAATCATTATAAAAGACTCGAGTGGGAGGTTTTGGTATTGAATGGGCTGCTGATGTATGGGACGCCGTCCTCACCCGCCCATTCAGAGGTCTCAAACAAACCACCAATGTCACATATCAGATTATGATCCCTTCGGGGACACCTGTAGTACTTTCTGTAGTACGACAGGTCAAGGCCTTAGGTATGCCAGAAGGTAATCATGTATATATCTTGAATAACATAGGCTGGGTGGGAGATGGCAGTCTGCTCTTTATTGAATGTTGTATACAAATAAAAGGTGTTGTTGTATGTACATGTAATGCAAGAATGAATCTTACAAATTTGTATCTTAGAGCTGTAATTAGGCCTCTTAAAGGCTTTGAGCAAATAGTGCAGCAGAATCAAACTCATTGGTGTGTGACGTCTAATCGGAGTCACTTGTCTATGGGGGCCCGTATTTGTGCTACAAATATCTCTTATTGCTTGTATGTAAATCACACTGTAACTTTAGGAAGCCGCACCATACATGCCCTTCCCCCGCTGTTTATTACACCAGTAACCCCTGAGGTAGCGTTCATGGAAACTGTGGGTCATGGTCCTTTACTACAAACATTACAGAAGATCACAGATGCAATACAGGAGGTTAAACATGACGCAGTATTGGCTGAAGTCCACGCAATGAAGGCTAAGGACATGGCAATAATTATGAAATCCCGCTCTTCCGAGAAAGATTGGGCTTTCGGGCCAAAGACTAATTGGTTTGGATGGTGGAACATATCAGGAAGAATAGCCTCTCATGTTTAATTATAATGGTTTGCATTGGTGCATGAGGAAGAACATCAAGGGGATACGCCAAGAGCATTACAGAGCAAGCATTGGATACACCGCATTAAAAATATAAGAAGAGGATGCTCCAGGTCAAGTGCTAGTAACCTCTGACCTGGGTCACAGAAGAGGAATATTAGAATATTACTGGTGCAATGTTTAGAATAGAGAATGCTATATACTGATGTAAAAGGGAATTCAGGTAGATCGCACTTTTCCGAGTACTGATAAAGTGCCGGTTGAGTGGTTCTCCGGGGCGTTCTGTAAAAGCTGTGTTAACCTTCAAATAAATAGACTTGATCTAACTCAACGCGCCTACGGATTGAATTGTTTGGGGTTAGGTGAACATCCAGAATTCGTCCCTACAACCTCGTCACCACCCTGGTTTACCTTGTCACCACCCTGGGATGCCTTAACGTCACCGAACAGTGATGCCTTCATGTCCCCGCCTGGGTATGCTTTCATGTCACTGCCAGTTATACGTTCACGTCACCACCTTGGTTTACCTTCTCACCGCCTGGGGATGCCTTAACGTCACCGAACGGTGATGCCTTCACGTCACCGCCTGGTGAAGCCTTCATGTCACGGAAGGGATGCGTTCACGTCACCGCCATGGTTTACCTCGTCACCGCCCTGGTTTACTGCATTACCGCCCTGGGATGCCTGCAAGACACCGCCCGGGGATGTCTTAACACCACCGACCAGTGATGCTTTCTCGTCACTGCCCGGGGATGCTTTCATGTCACTGCCAGGAATGTGTTTACGTTACCGCCCTAGGTTAAATCGTCACCACCCTGGTTTACATCGTCACCACCCGGGGATGCCTTCACGTCACCGCCCGGGGATGCCTTCATGTCACGGAAGGGATGCGTTCATGTCACCGCCCTGGGTTACCTCGTCACCGCCCTGGTTTACCACGCTACCGCCCTGGGATGCCTGCAAGACACCGCCCGGGGATGTCTTAACGTGACCGACCGGTGATGCCTTCTTGTCACCGCCCGAGGATGCTTTCATGTCACTGCCACGGATGCGTTTATGTTTCCGCCCTCGGTTACCTCGTTACCGTCCTGGTTTACGTCACCGCCCAGGGATGCCTTAACGTCACCGAACAGTGATGCCTTAATGTCACCACCCAGTGATGCCTTCATGTCACTGCCAGTGATGCGTTAACGTCACCGTCCTGGTTTACCTCGTCACCGCCCTGGTTTATCTCGTCACCGCCTGGGGATGCCTTAACGTCACCGAACGGTGATGCCTTCACGTCACCGCCCGGGGATGCCTTCATGTCACGGAAGGGATGCGTTCACATCAGCGCCATGGTTTACCGCGTTACCACCCTGGGATGCCTGCAAGACACAGCCCAGGGATTTCTTAACATCACCGACCGGTGATGCCTTCTCATCACCACCTGGGGATACCTTCATGTCACTGCCAGGGGTGCGTTTACGTTACCGCCCTGGGTTAACTCGTCACCGCCCTGGTTTTACATCATCACCACCGGGGATGTCTTAATGTCACCAACCAGTGATGCCTTCCGTCACCGCCGGTGATGCCTTCCGTTACCGCCGGTGATGCCTTCATGTCACTGTCAGTGATGCGTTCACGTCACCACCGTGGTTTACCTCGTCACCTCCCTGGTTTATCTAAATCGCCGCCGGGGATGCCTTCACGTCACCGCCCGGGGAAGCCTTAACGTCAGCGAACGGTGATGCCTTCACATCATCGCCCGGGGATGCCTTCATGTCACAGAAGGGATGCATTCACGTCACCGCTATGGTTCACATCGGCCCGCCCTGGTTTACCGCGTTACCGCCCTGGGATGCCTGCAAGACACCACCTGGGGATACCTTCTCGTCACCGCTCGGGGATGCTTTCATGTCACTGCCAAGGATGCGTTTATGTCACCGCCCTTTTTTACCTCGTCACCACCCTGGTTTACCTCGTCACCACCCTGGGATGCCTTAACGTCACCGAACGGTGATGCATTCATGTCACTGCCAGGGATGCGTTCACATCACCGCCCTGGTTTACCTCGTCACCGCGCTGGTTTACCTCGTCACCGCCCTGGGATGCCTTAACGTCATCGAACGGTGATGCCTTCACGTCACTGCCCGAGGAAGCCTTCATGTCACGGAAGGGATGCCTTCACGTCACCGCCATGGTTTACCTCATCACCGCCCTGGTTTACCACGCTACCGCCCAGGGATGCCTGCAAGACACCGCCCGGGGATGTCTTAACGTGACCGACCGGTGATGCCTTCTCGTCACCGCCGAGGATGCTTTCATGTCACTGCCACGGATGCGTTTATGTTTCGCCCTCGGTTACCTCGTTACCGTCCTGGTTTCGTCACCGCCGGGGATGCCTTAACGTCACCGCCCAGTGATGCCTTCATGTCACCGCCCAGTGATGCCTTCACATCACTGCCCGGGTATGCCTTCATGTCACTGCCAGGGATGCGTTCACATCACCGCCCTGGTTTACCTCATCACCGCCCTGGTTTACATCATCACCACCCGGGGATGCCTTAACGTCACCAAACGGTGATGCCTTCACATCACTGCCCGGGGATGCCTTCATGTCACTGCCTGGGATGCGTTCACGTCACCGTCCTGGTTTACCTCATCACTGCCCTGGTTTACCTCGTCACCACCTTGGTTTACCTCGTCACTGCACTGGGATGCCTTAACATCACCGAACGGTGATGCCTTCACGTCACCGCCCGGTGATGCCTTTGTCACTGCGTTCCCGTCACCACCATGGTTTACCTCGTGACTGCCCTGGTTTACTTCGTTAAAACCCTGCCCGGGAATGTCTTCATGTCACTGCCCCATCCTGGTTTACATCGTCTCTGCCCTGGTTTACCTCGTCACCGCCCGGGGATGCCTTCATGTCACTGCCCCGTCCTAGTTTACCTTCTCACCGCCCTGGGATGCCTTAACGTCATCGAACGGTGATGCCTTCACGTAACCGCCCGGTGATGCCTTCATGTCAATGCCAGTGATGCGTTCACGTCACCGCCCTAGGTTGCCTCGTCACCACCTTGGATTACCTCGTCACCGCCCGGGGATGCCTTAACGTCACCGAATGGTGGTGCCTTCATGTTAATCATGTATATTGTGATCAGTGAAAAAAACTCCATATGTCTTTTAAATACACTGGCTGCTTCATTGCCACCTATTGAGGATTTGCGATTGTGGTTTTTATCAGTTTAGGTCTTAATTATAACTATGAATGTAGTTATGAAATAAATTTTATCAGTAAGTATTTTTGTCAGTACAGTATACCCATTCACTTGAATTCTATATGTAGATACTACTGAATCAGACCCGATTTATCTGTAAACACAGCCCTATTAATACACCTTAATATGATTAAAATAAACGGTAGAACGTAACTGACATCTGTCATATATTAACATTCTGCCGAAATTATATTCGTGGTAGCTTTAATAAAACAAATTTGTTTATAAGTTTTACAAACTTCGTATAACTTATCTCGAGACTTTGAATTTTCCCATTGACTTGTCAACACATTGTGGCAGTAGGTTTATGCTAGAAACACATACAAAAAAACAAACAGGCAGTATTGCAGGCAAAAGATGTGGCGTGCTAGTTTTTTTAAAACACTTTGCTCATAGAGCGAAAATCAAATATAAACAAAACAAATCACTAACACAATACAGCACAGGTCCTTTAAGGTCAGTCAGGCTGGGCAGTAGCTTTGATGGTTCCTTTTTAAGTTTCGTCTTTCTTTTATTTCTACTCTCCATTGTCGATGTCGTTCCTTCTCTGAACATCCCAGCACGAACTGGATACACTGGAGGTTATTATACAGGTGACCATTTCCTGATTAGCAACAATGTAAACAATTAACTAACTCGGGAGAAGGCCACCTTCTGCACGAGGTTTTTAAGTACTCCTGGCAGCGGAATTCGTGGGACTTGTAAAGCTCATGTATTATTTATACATGTTATTGGTTCGATTGGTTGTGGTTTAAAAATAATAGTGCCATTTTTTTTGTTTGTTTGTTTTTTTGGCTTCTGTTGTTTAGGTGCAGTTGCGTTGAAAAATAAATAAATACATTGGTTTACGGTACATTCGTGTACAATCCGAGATTAGTCATTTTTTCTAATAGTTAGTGTGTGTGTTTGTGTGTGTGTGTGTGAATAACCGTGCAATCTTTTTTTTTCGAGCACCTTCTGTTTAGCTGCAGTAGCGTTTTAAAAAAAACAAAACGGTTTACAGTACATTCTTGTATAACCCAAGATAAGTCATTTTTTGTAATACTTATTGTGTGTAACACTTTAAAACATGCAAATAACCAAACAAATATCGTATTAAACATAATTTATATATTGAAATGAGTAGTGTCTCAGCTTACCTCCAGCGTGTAACAATGGCTGACTTGAAGAAACATTTTGTGTTCACATCCCCGTGGTTGCCATGGCAGCTGTCAGCAGTGGTCGGAATGTGTAATTGCAGTGGTAAAAATCTATCATTCCATGGCAGCTGTCAGTGGTCTAAGGCATTATTACCAGTAATGTTCACGTTTGACCTTTAGGAAAGGTCAAAGGTCGCGGGTGATGACATTTTTTCATAGAGCACATTTGACTTTCCTTGTGGCAATGTGCCCCGCCCCTGTGTGCATGTGTGTGTTATATGTTGTATGTTGCGTGTGGTGTGTTAAATGTTGGTGTATAGAGTTGGCTGCACGGGATATAAATGGGTGTGTGCAGCACAAGTTATTTAAGATGTAATTGTATTTAGGCACGGGATTGCACATCACTTCACGTGCATTTAAAGTATTTAATATGTGAGCACGAGGTTGCATGTAATTAATTCACGTGCTGGGATTCAAGTGAATAATTAATTAGTAATTGAATCCCAGCACAACAGTATAAATAGATGCGCGTTTCATTCACTCGGGGTTGGGTGTTCGGTGAGTGGAGAACGGGTGTGGAGAAGAGTAAAATAAAATATAGTAAAAAGAATAATAATAACTGTTTTCACTCACCGTGTTTGTTCTTTTAGTGTTAGTCGTTTTTTGTTTACCTGTTTATTTTGGCCGCAAGTGCTGTGTTCTGTTTTTGTGTTCTCTTTGTTTATTTATTAAATGCTGAGCGAAACCATTAAGCTCAGCTCCACTAAACTCCACCCCTCTTGTTGTTTTATTTCCTGGCTCTGGTCTGACGCCACCCACTCCGGCCGTCTTTGTGACACGTGATGTCATCGTGGGATTAACAGCGCCTCCAGACTCAGGCCAGAGAGAGTACTACAGGAATTTAAAAAAAAAAAAACCACCAACCCAAAAAAAAAAAAAAAAAAAAAAAAAGTGGGGGGCAATGGCAGAGGACTACATTGGGATGCGGGACTGGGTCCTGGAAAATGCTGGGCTGGAGGCCCAGTCTATGCCCATAGCCATCCGGATCCTGTGGCTGATGGACAGGGAGAGATGGGAGGCCTATGAGAGGGAACACACCCCAAACACCTTGGAGGAAGGTGTGGAGTTGGTCCTCAGCTACCTGGAGGCAGCTATAAGTGGAACAGCAGCCCAGGTAGCAGGATCTCCAACAGGAGGATTCATGGCCAGCTGCACCTTCCTAGAGATGGGGGAGGAGCCAGAGCGTCCACAGCCCAAGCGGGAGGAGCCAGAGCGTCCACAGCCCAAGCGGGAGGAGCCTGAGTGTCCACAGCCCAAGCGGGAGGAGCCCGAACGTCCTACGCCTGAGTGGGAGGAGCCCGAACGTCCTACGCCTGAGTGGGGGAGCCCGAGCGTCCACAGCCCAAGAGGGGGAGTCGGTGCGTCCACAGCCCAAAAGGGAGGAGTCGGTGCGTCCACAGCCCAAAAGGGAGGAGTCGGTCGTCCACAGCCCAAAAGGGAGGAGTGGTCGTCCACAGCCCAAAGAGAGGGAAGTCGGGGCTTCCACAGCCCTAGGACCCAAGCTGCCAGCAGAGGGAGAATGCCTGCTGGTTCCACCTCCACCAGCAGAGGAAGAATGCCTGCTGTCCCCATGTCCACCAGCAGAGGGAGAATGCCTGCTGTCCCCATCTCCACCAGCAGAGGGAAAATGCCTGCTGTCCCCATCTCCACCAGCAGAGGAAGAATGCCTGCTGGTTTCCCCTTCAGAGGCAGAGCCGCACCAGTCCCCTGCAAGAAAGACAGAGCCGCACCAGTCCCCTGCAAGAGAGGCAGAGCCGCACCAGTCCCCTGCAAAAGGGGGAGACTACACGCTGCTCCCACCTCTGTCGCCAGGAGACTACACGCTGCTCCCACCTCCATCGCCAGGAGACTACACGCTGCTCCCACCTTCGTCGCCAGGAGACTACACGCTGCTCCCACCTTCACCGGCAGGAGCAGAGCAGCCGGAGCTGCCTCTACCTCCGCCACCTCCACTGCCAGGAGCAGAGCAGCAGGAGCTGCCTCTGCCTCCATCACCATCATGGGGAGAGGAGCAGGAGCTGCCTCTCCCTTCACCAGAAGGACCAGGACTAGATGCTGGAGGTCCTCAGCAGCCCTTGCGTAGGCTGCTGAGGGAAGCACGAGGAAGAACCGCCCGGCCGCAGAGGCCGAGAAGAGGGCCAACACTCGCACCCCAGCTTGTCCTGACTCCCTGCCTCGCTTCGCCCAAGGATGCCTGTCTCGCTTTGCCCAAGGATGCCTGCCTCGCTTCGCCCAAGGATGCCTCCCATGCTTCGCCCAAGGATGCTTGCCATGCTTCGCCCAAGGATGCCTGTCTGGCATCGCCTGGGGTTGCCTGTCGCGCCGCATCGCCTGGGGCTGCCTGTCGCGCCGCATCGCCTGGGGCTGCCTGTCGCGCCGCATCGCCTGGGGTTGTCTGTCGCTCCGCATCGCCTGGGGTTGCCAGCCGCTCCGCATCGCCTGGGGATGCCAGCCGCTCCGCATCGCCTGGGGTTGCCAGCCGCTCCGCATCGCCTGGGGTTGCCAGCCGCTCCGCATCGCCTGGGGCTGCCTGTTGCTCCGCATCGCAGCAGGAAGTACTGTGGCGGAACCCCACCAAGGAGCTGCCAGCAACGAAGAAGGTGGGGAGGTCAGGAGACCTGCTCCCACTGCAGCAGTTTAAGCTGCGGAGATCGTGGGGAGGTCTGGAGACCTGCTCCCACTGCAGCAGTTTCGCTGCGGAAGTACTGTGGTGGGAGCCCCACCAAGGGGAGCTACGGCCTCTGAAGAAGGGGAGAGGTCAGGAGACCAGCATCCCCGCAGCAATTTCGCTGCAGGAGTGGACCAGCATGCTGTCAGCCGTGCCACTACCAGCAGGGGTGCTGACAGCATTGCCAGCCATGGGCCCACTGAAGCCTCCCTTCCCAGCCGAGACTTTGTCCTGGACTGCTGGGTTTTAAGGGGAGGTGGCCGTTGAGGCCATGTGTGCTGCGCACAAGGGGGTATATGTGGCAATGTGCCCCGCCCTGTGTGCATGTGTGTGTTATATGTTGTATGTTGCGTGTGGTGTGGTAAATGTTGGTGTATAGAGTTGGCATTTCGGGATATAAATGGGTGTGTGCAGCACGAGTTATTTAAGATGTAATTGTATTTAGGCACGGGATTGCACATCACTTCACGTGCATTTAAAGTATTTAATATGTGAGCACGAGGTTGCGTAATTAATTCGCGTGCTGGGATTCAAGTGAATAATTAATTAGTAATTGAATCCCAGCACAACAGTATAAATAGATGCACGTTTCATTCACTTTCGAGGGTTGGGTGTTGGGTGAGTGGAGAACGGTGTGGAGAAGAGTAAAATAAAATATAGTAAAAGAATAATAATAACTGTTTTCACTCACCGTGTTTGTTAGTTTAGTGTTAGTCGTTTTTGTTTACCTGTTTATTTTGGCCTTAAGTGCGTGTCCTGTTTTGTGTTCTCTTTGTTTATTTATTAAATGCTGGCGAAACCATTAGCTCAGCTCCATAAACTCCACCCTCTTGTTGTTTTATTTCCTGGCTCTGGTCTGACGCCACCCACTCCGACGTCTTTGTGACAGTGTTCCATTATAAATATGACCCTGTGCGGCCTTAGGAGTTAAAATTTCAGCGTAAATTCCAATATGGCCGCCACACCGTGTGAGCAATCTGTTTCAATCTTCAGCAGTTATTACTTTCCAATGGTCTGTTCAATTGTGTTGACATTGAAGAGCATAAGTGCAATGCTGTTCTTGTTATGGGTTGCAAAAGTATTTTTACAATTATCAATATGGCCGCCAAACCATGTGTCCAAAATGTGTCATTTTCATATCACCAGTACTTCATGTGAGAAAGGACCTGGACCATAGAGAAAAGTGTAAAGTATTGCATACAGGCAATAAAAATGTGCATTATAAATATCATATGGGAGATACTGAAATTGAAGACGGGAACTATGAAAAAGACCTAGGAGTTTATGTTGACTCAGAAATGTCTTCCTCTAGACAATGTGGGGAAGCTATAAAAAAGGCCAACAAGATGCTTGGATATATTGTGAGAAGTGTTGAATTTAAATCAAGGGAAGTAATGTTAAAACTTTACAATACATTAGTAAGACCTCACCTAGAATATTGTGTTCAGTTCTGGTCACCTCGTTACAAAAAGGATATTGCTGCTCTAGAAAGAGTGCAAAGAAGAGCAACCAGCATTATCCCGGGTTTAAAAGGCATGTCGTATGCAGACAGGCTAAAATAATTGAATCTATTCAGTCTTGAACAAAGAAGACTACGCGGCGATCTGATTCAAACATTCAAATTCCTAAAAGGTATAGACAAGGGGTCACAATGGAGATTAGATAAAGGGGCATTCAGAACAGAAAATAGGAGGCACTTTTTTACACAGAGAATTGTAAGGGTCTGGAACCAACTCCCCAGTAATGTTGTTGAAGCTGACACCCTGGGATCCTTCAAGAAGCTGCTTGATGAGATTCTGGGATCAATAAGCTACTAACAACCAAACGAGCAAGATGGGCTGAATAGCCTCCTCTCGTTTGTAAACTTTCTTATGTTCTTATGTTTGGTATGAGTTAAAGAAGGCTGTGCACAAGAGATGTCCCCAGAATTTGAATGAAATGGAACAATTTTGCGTTAAAGAATGGTAAAAAAAATCACTGAAGATTCATGCCAAAAGCTCATTGACAAATATCCTAATTGTTTAAAAGATTGTTATTATTGCTAAAGGTGCCTCAACTAGCTATTAATTTCATTTTCCTTGTCAGGGTATGAATACTTTTGAATTAGCATTTTTGGAGTTTTGCACAAAAAAAAAATTGCTGAAATAAATAATTGTAGACATCTGTTTCTTGTAACTTTTTTTCCTCATCCACGAAAGCAAAACTTTATTTGTTTTTGAGAAATGTCTAGAAATTATAAATTTCCATTGGGGTATACAAACTTTTGACTACAACTGTATATAATCTGCAGCATAAGGCAACATCCAACCAAAGTTGATAAATGATATACGTTGAGTAATGCAAATGATATTGTTGGTGGTGGAACACAAACCACACTCCCCATTCATAAAGTCTCCCTATACTACGACTACAAAAAAGTGATTTAACTCCCTGTGACAAGACGACTGAGCGGTGACGTCACGGCAGAGCCAGGAAACACAGTACAGACAGAGACTTGGGGTTTTTGGTGAAGCTGAGCGCGTGATCGCGCTCAGCGTTTAATAATCAAACAGAAAATAAAAGGTTTGTACACAAAACAGAAAACAGGACACGGCACTTTCGCCAAAATAAATATATAAACAAAACGGACTAACAATTAAACAAACGGTGGACGGACAGACACACAAACACGGTGAGTAAACAAACAAACAAGTATCGTGCTGGTCCTACCAGCACGCTGATAGCAATTGTTTGTAAATATTTCTCTCTCCTTCTCTCTCTCCGTTCTCCACTCTCGAACACCCAACCCCGAGTGAGTGAAAACATGCTGTTTTATGCAGTTGTACCGAGACTCGATTGCTAGTCAATCATTCAATTGGAATCTCGGTACAACTGCACGTGAATTAATTAAGTGCACTCCGTGACCACACATTACATTTTAACTAGCACGTGAAGTGATTTGTGCCCTCCGTGCCTAAATATAAATCTACATTTTTAAATCACAAGTGAAACACAGACCCGTTTATATCCCGTGTACCGATGACTATACACCAACATTTACACACAACACGTAACACAAAATACACACGGGGGCACTTTGCCACATATACCCCCCTTGTGCAAAGCACACATGGCCTCAATGGCCACCTCCCCCTCAGTCCCAAAGTCCCGGAAGAGGGGAAGCAAGTTGTTTCTGGGGGTGGCCATGGTGAAATGTCTGGCACCCCCAATTCTTCGTGGCTGGCAGCTCCCTCTTCCGGGGCTTCAGCCACACTATCTCCTGCCCTGAAAGTGCAGCCGGGGAGCTGGTCTCCTGACCTCCCCCTTCTTCATGGCCGGCAGTTCCCCTCCGTGGGGCTCCGACCACACAATCTCCGACAGCGAAACTGCTGCGGGGGAGCTGGTCTCCTGACCTCCCCCTCCTTCGTGGCCGCTAGCTCCCCTCCGTGGGGCTCTGGCCACCGTGTTTCCTGCCACGGAAATGCGGCTGGGGAGCTGGTCTCCTGACCTCCCCCTTTCTTCATGGCCGACAGCTCCCCTTCATGGGGTTCTGGCCATAGTGTAGCGACCCCAGGCGAAGCAGGACCCTCGACTACCCCAGGCGAAGCAGGATCCCTGGCGACCCCAGGCGACGGCAGCGGACCCTCGGGAGGCGGCGGCAGCAGCAGCGGACCCTCGGGAGGCGACGGCAGCAGCAGCGGACCCTCGGGAGGCGAACTTCGGGAGGGGAGCCCCTGGCCATAGAGGCGGCAGGGAGCTCCACTTCTCCCTCGTACCCTGTACCCTGTGTGGAGCAAAAGGCAGCCCCAGGCGATGCAGGGGCAGGCATCCTTGGGCGAAGCGGGCAGGCATCCTTGGGCGGCGGGGCAGGCATCCTTGGGCGGCGGGGCAGGGAGTCAGGACTAGCTGGGGTGCAGGTGTTGGCCCTCTTCTCGGCCTCTGCGGCCGGGCGGTTCTTCCCGTGCTTCCCTCAGCAGCCTATGCAAGGGCTGCCGAGGACCGCCAGCATCTAGTCCGGGTCCTTCTGGTGAAGGGAGAGGCAGCTCCTGCTCCTCTCCCTCGTGGACGGTGGGGAAATGATACCAGCAGGCATCCCTCCTCTGCTGGTGGGGAAGTGTTACCAGCAGGCATTCATCCTCTGCTGGTGGGGAAGTAATACCAGCAGGCATTCCTCCTCTGCTGGTGGGGAAGTGTTACCAGCAGGCATTCCTCCTCTGCTGGTGGGGAAGTGATACCAGCAGGCATTCATCCTCTGCTGGTGGGGAAGTGTTACCAGCAGGCATTCATCCTCTGCTGGTGGGGTTGGCGGAGGCAGAGGCAGCTCCTGCTGCTCTGCTCCTGCCGATGGAGGTGGCGGAGGCAGAGGCAGCTCCTGCTGCTCTGCTCCCTGCCGATGGAGGTGGCGGAGGCAGAGGCAGCTCCTGCTGCTCTGCCGATGGAAGTGGCGGAGGCAGAGGCAGCTCCTGCTGCTCTGCTCCTGCCGGTGGAGGTGGCGGAGGCAGAGGCAGCTCCTGCTGCTCTGCCGATGGAAGTGGCGGAGGCAGAGGCAGCTCCTGCTGCTCTGCTCCTGCCAATGGAGGTGGTGGAGGCGGGACCAGCAGGAATTCACCCTCTGCTGGTGGAGGTGGGAGCTGCAAGCAGTCCTCCCATGGCAATGGAGGTGGACCCAGCAGGAATTCACCCTCTGCTGGTGGAGACTGGGGCTGTGGACGCTCTACCTTCCGTGTCTTGGGCCGTGGACGCACCGACTCCTCCCTCTTGGGCTGTGGACGCACCGACTCCTCCCTCTTGGGCTGTGGACGCACCGACTCCTCCCTCTTGGGCTGTGGACGCACCGACTCCTCCCTCTTGGGCTGTGGGCGCACCGACTCCTCCCATTCAGGCGTGGGACGTTCGGGCTCCTCCCATTCAGGCGTGGGACGTTCGGGCTCCTCCCACTCAGGCGTAGGGACGTTCGGGCTCCTCCCACTCAGGCGTGGGACGTTCGGGCTCCTCCCGCTTGGGCTGTGGACACTCAGGCTCCTCCCACTTGGGCTGTGGACACTCAGCCTTCCTCTTCCCCTTTCCCCTTCTCTGCCTCCTCCTCACCTTCCTATCCTGGGCCAGTTCCTCCTCTCCCTCTTGGTAGGGGCAGCGCACCACCGGGTGCCCGAACTCCCCACAGGCAAGGCACCAGCCTTGGTCCTCTAGACCACCGAGGAGGACCTCCAGATCCTGGCAGCCATCTCTCCAGTTCCAGCCTTCCATTTTTTTTTTTTTTTTTTTTGTTGTTGTTGTTGTTGTTTTTTTTTTAAACCCCAAATTGCGGTTCCTGCTCTGGCCTGAGTCCTGGAGGCGCTGTAGATCCCACTTCTGACACCACGTGTGACAAGACGACTGAGCGGTGACGTCACGGCAGAGCCAGGAAACACAGTACAGACAGAGACTTGGGGTTTTTGGTGAAGCTGAGCGCGTGATCGCGCTCAGCGTTTAATAATCAAACAGAAAATAAAAGGTTTGTACACAAAACAGAAAACAGGACACGGCACTTTCGCCAAAATAAATATATAAACAAAACGGACTAACAATTAAACAAACGGTGGACGGACAGACACACAAACACGGTGAGTAAACAAACAAACAAGTATCGTGCTGGTCCTACCAGCACGCGATGCAATTGTTTGTAAATATTTCTCTCTCCTCTCTCTCTCCGTTCTCCACTCTCGAACACCCAACCCCGAGTGAGTGAAAACATGCTGTTTTTATGCAGTTGTACCGAGACTCGATTGCTAGTCAATCATTCAATTGGAATCTCGGTACAACTGCACGTGAATTAATTAAGTGCACTCCCGTGACCACACATTACATTTTAACTAGCACGTGAAGTGATTTGTGCCCTCCGTGCCTAAATATAAATCTACATTTTTAAATCACAAGTGAAACACAGACCCGTTTATATCCCGTGTACCGATGACTATACACCAACATTTACACACAACACGTAACACAAAATACACACGGGGGGGCACTTTGCCACACTCCCTCTTATCTCTCTCTGTCTCCACGCACACGGCGTGGCATGCCTGTATATTTGTATACAGAGCCTTCCCTCCTTTGTGTGTGATTGGCTGTGGTAGAGGGGGTTATTGGGATAGCCCTCTGGCAGCCATCTTTCAATTGTGTTTGCAGCCCAAGCCGATTTAGTCTTGTTTAGAGAGCTTTCAAAAAAGGTAAGTTTTTTTTTGTTAAACTAATACTAATACTACTAATAATAAAACTGCGTAAAGATGAACGTTAAACCCATATCCACGATAACGGAAGAGTTGCTGGTGCTGTTTTGTGAGAAAAATCCGACGCTGGGCGAACTTTTAATACGCCATCTGGAGAAGAAAGATCGTACAAAATGTTTTTCAGTGTTTCTATCCTTCCTTGTTGCAGGAGCTTATTTTTTCTGTTTTTGAAACGTACCTTGTTGTCGATGGTTTTCTGTGAAACTTTTTACGTCACTTTGATATAATGTTAACCGGAAATTTTTATCTCAAAATTTTTATATATTTTTCAATTTAAAAGTCACATTATATATATATATATATATATATATATATATATATATATATATATATATATATATATGTGTGTTTTTGTATTCCGCCAGTGAAGGACTTGTCCGAAACGTCCTGATAATTGATTTGTAATCAGTTGTTGCGAGCCCTTCATCACCTTGTATCTCTCTGCTCATCGACCATGTTTTTTAGCCATTAAATAATAAATAATACAATTTTAACAAAAAATACCGTAGCTACAATTTTAACAAAAAATAACGTAGCTTCTTAGGTTTCAGTCGTTGAAAATTCATTTTTTTATATGAACTGCCGCACACGGTATAAAATGGTGAATTTTTGTACAGTATAAATGTTTCTTTATCTGCTGCATTGTTTAGGAATTGTTTTTCGTGTTGGTTACCAGTGAGAGGCGCTTTGGAGCAAAATGGGATGAAATGGGAAGATCAAAATGTTAGGAATAAAAACCAAAGCTATTTCAGTTATATTTAGTACTGCATTGTTTTTCATATTAAAATTAACTGATTTTTATTATGATAAATGTGACATGATTTACAAAGATTGTTTGAAGCAAATGACAATTAGAAGGCACTATTTAGATGTTAAAGGTTTATTCATGGAAACGGTGTTTTTAATTTTAAACGTTTTTTTGTTTGTTTTATTAATACTGTATATCAGTGCGTTTACATGAGCATAAGAATTCCGATATTCTTCGGAAAACTAATTCCGATATCAAGTCATGTAAACACAGTTTTCAGAAAATGTATCGGAATATCCCTTAGGTCAGTTTTCGGAAAACAGCACCTAGAAATCTCCGATTCAATTCCGAAAACGAACCAAATGTATATCATTAAACGCACTTTTCGGAAAACTTATTCTGATAGCGTACTGCACATGTGCAAACTTTGACCTTCATTCCTGCACGTGGTTTTAGAAAACAGAAAATAATATGTAGTCAGTTTGCATGGATCCATTTTCTCCGTTGAATCGTATTTTGTCTTATACTTGTACTTGCTAGAACCGAAGTCATTGTATTTTATCTTGCTCTTAATTGTGTTAATACTTGTACTGTGATTCTTGAAATGTATTTTTGTTGCTGCTAAAAATAAATAAATAAATAATAATAATAATAATAATAATAATAATAATAATAATAATAATAATAATAATAAGTTAGGGATAAAGTAATATGTCCGTATGTATTTTTTAATAGCCCATACTGAAGCAGCACATGTTTTCCAGCTTTACAATTACGTGATAATTTAATGTCTGCAAAAGACCCTGGTAATATAGAACAGGATTGTGGGGAATCTGAAAAGAGGTATAGGATAGTAATCTTTGAATTTAAGACCTGACACTTCGATAAAGCACTTGTTATTGGATTGGTCTCCGTTTTATCGCAGAAAAAATGTCCGGTCTGTTCAAATCGTACTTGGGGTACTACAGACAGTACTTTGCATGCGAAAATATCCTGCGTTTTCCGAAAACTTCAATCCATGTATACAGTTGAATTCTAATTAGACTTTCTCTCGTTAATCATGTAAACACAGAAAAGTGACGTTTTAAGAAAATCGGTTTTCTGATTTAGTTTTCGGAAAACACTTTGTCATGCAAACGTACTGTATGTTTGGGGCGGGGTTTGGGAGTTCGAGGCATTTCTATTGTGCGTTTACATGTGCATAAGAATTCCGATATTTCTGGGGAAAAAACGAATTCCGATATCAAAAGTCATGTAAACACAGTTTTCGGAAAATGTATCGGAATATTCAGTTTTCGGAAAACAGCATCTAGAAATTTCTGATTAAATTCCAAAAACTAACAAAACGTATATATTATGTAAACACACTTCGGAAAAATGTATTCTGATGGCTTACTGCACCTGTGCAAACTTTGACCTTCATTCCTGCACGTGGTTTTAGAAAACAAAATAATAATAATAATCCGTAGTCAGTCTGCATGCATCCATTTGTCTAGTTCTAGATAAAGTAATACATTTGTTAAAGTCTGTATTTGTTAACAGCCTGAAGCAGCAAATGTTTTCCAGCTTTAACATGATCATTTAAAATAATGTCTGCAAAAGAAACTGGTAATATAGAACAGGATGAGCTGTTGGAAAGGCTGATTGCACATTGTGGGGAATCTGAATAGAGGTATAGGATAGTAGTCTTTGAATTTAAGACCTGACACTTTGGTAAAGCACTATATTGGATTGGTCTCCGTTCTTCAAATCGTACTTAGGCTACTACAAGTACTTTGCATGCAAAAAATATCCTGCGTTAGTTAGACATGATCTCTCTTTAGTTCATTTAAAAAAAGAAACAAGGACCTGGGGGTCACAAATGGAGATTAGATAAATTGGCATTCCGAACAGAAAATAGGAGGCACTTTTTTACACAGAGAATTGTGAGGGTCTGGAACCAACTCCCCAGTAATGTTGCTGAAGCTGACACCCTGGGATCCTTCAAGAAGCTGCTTGATGAGATTCTGGGATCAATAAGCTACTAACAACCAAACGAGCAAGATGGGACAAATGGCCTCCTAGTTTGTAAACTTTCTTATGTAGTTAAATTCTAATTAGTTTTTCTGTCATTAATCATGTAAACACAGAAAAGTGATGATTTGTCATGTAAACTTACTGATGTAGATGTATTTTTATTTTTGGGGGAGGGGCGATTTGTGGTTGTCTCACTTATGAGGTGGAAAGTAGTTCTTGTCTTCTCTCTATGCCAGGCCTGACGGCAGCATGAACGCTGTGGAGGGGGGGCATCCACTTTTTTAGGACAGGCTCATTTTGGAAAAACAAATCAATTAGCTTGTATTCTGTACTATTTGACTTAACTATGATGACAATAAACAAGCAAATAAATAAATCATATGACAGTGCAATATTATGAACTGTCCACACAGCACGAATTACCACAGCTCTTTCTGGAATTTTTTTTTCTTTTAAATTATTATTATTATTACCGCATTAGTAACAACGGGGTGTCTGAGCAACAATACTTGAAACGAATACAATCATACAGTGAGCAGGCCCTCTACAGAGATTGAAACAGATTCCCACACACGCCAAATTACTGTAAAGTAACGAATGTACATTAATGCTTACTTTCAACTGCCTATTCAATACTGAATATAAAAAGCAGATGCTTGTGTAAACAATCCGACAAGGTAGTCCTACGAAGGGGTTTCCAAACACCAGAAGCAACTAGACATTTTAAAATTATTATTATTATTATTATTGTACTTCGCTTTTCTTTAGTTTGATTTGATTAATGATTTCATAGATTTTTTTATTTTTATTTAAGCGATAGTGCCCATCTGATGGCTTTATGTGTGATAGTTGACCGCGACTGGAGTTGCGTCCTGAGCCGAAGGTGAGGGCACTAACGAAAGTCAAAGTCAACTATCACACGGTAGAGCCATCAGAGAGGGCACTATCTCTGTTAGAAAAGTATTTTACCGCTGTTTTCTTTCTCCCTTGAATCTACATATGAATGGAGCAATATTACTGAACTGTCCGCGTCTCGCTTTGTTGTTGTTGAAAGATGCCGTATCTGTACTCCAGTCGAGCTGACAGTCTGTAATTGGCTCTAGGCAGTTGCAGGTACAGTATTGGCTGGTTTCGTTGATGCAAAATATTGATTGGCTGGTTTTGGTGGATAATAATTTGGACCAATTGTGTCTTTGTTCAGTATTTAATGTCCAGTAGTGAACTACGCTTAAAAATACAGCAAGTCAAAAAGAAAAAGCCAGCACTTGAGCGAATTGATTTTAAATTTGTTTCACAGTTGGTGCTGAGACATTCCAGCGGTCATCTACCGCTAGAACTGGAAGCTGACGGTACTGAATCAATTTAGAATCTGAAACTGGGGGGGCACTGGACCTAAACTGGCCGGGCCAGGCCCCCTAAGGCCCTCCCATAACGTTGGGCCTGCTCTATGCCATTGAATTCCGCACGTGGTTGGTAGTCGTAAATTACACACACTTATCCTGCCGTTGTAGGACAACATCCAGAGCAGAGTACATTTCCTTTTTTTGTGTTGAGGTCACCTCATCTCTTTTTTTAATGCATGTGGTGTATTATTATTTTTGTTTTGGCAATAAAAATGATTTGATTTGCAATAGGTAAATGAGCAATTGTATTTACTGGCAAATTCATCTGTTTCAACAGTGTTTATGTATTCCTGGTCTAATTATAAAAAAAAAATGTAAGTTGTCGTTTTTCATAATTTCTTTTTTAAACACTAGTAAACACATTTCATTCTTTCAGATGTAGTTTTGTATAATAACCAGGCTTCCACTTATTTTTCAAAGGTCTCCCAAGAGAGAAGTGAAGTAAAATGGCCCGTACGAAGCAAACAGCACGGAAATCTACTGGTGGAAAGGCACCCAGGAAACAGCTAGCAACCAAAGCTGCCCGCAAAAGCGCGCCTTCTACTGGAGGAGTTAAGAAACCTCATCGTTACAGGTTTGTATGCAGTGCTGCCATGTAGAAATCCACTACTGGCTTTCCATCCAGCCAGAGGTTTTTACTGACAATTCCGTCATTGGTAACTGGTCCAATTTATTTTCACACGCGTAGTTTATTTTAGATGCGCTGTTTAAAAGTATTTTTTTCCACAGTAAAACAGGTTTAAAAGGCACTGCGTATCAACAGGACACTCAGTACTGCATCTCCAGCCCCGCCCCACCCCATGTTCGCTGTATTTTTCACATAACTCTACATAGTAAATAAATTAAATAAATTCTCTCCTGATCACTCGTTTTATCACCAAACTCCTCAATAATGCGATCCAAGTCTTTATTTTATTACTACAACATCAAAGAAAAGCTCTGCAAATGTCTGTGATATTCTTTGAGCGCTGGATGCAGAAGCAGCTATCTTGTTTGTTTTATGTCCGTGTTATCTCTGTGGTGCCGGGGTAACTGTATTCATGAGATACGCTTCTCTCGGGTCCTATCGGTCTCACTCTGCGATTGAATGGTTTTCTCAGCTTTTTCCGGAGAAAAAAATGACTAGAGACCTGTTTTTTTAAGTCTTTTTGATGCTGTCGGACAGGGTCCGACATTGGACCGGAAGGGGAAAATTGCAATGTCGGACCAGGTCCGACATAGGACCGCAAAGGGTTTAAGCAAATCCTGGAATTGAGTGTACAGCTATGGCCAAATGTTTTGCATCATCATATAGAATTAATAATTTGGCTTCATAAAGTTGAATGAAACCTGCAGAATGTTACATTAACATTTAATTACTTACTGCTTTGTAGTGTTCTATATATACCGAACATCAAAAGAAAGGTATCACTATTATAACATTTTATTTTTGAAAAAAAATAAGGTATATAAATGATGGACATTGACAATGTTTTTGGTTTCTTTTTAATCACTCGATCATTCATCCTAGACCATGACACGCTTGAGTGACTAAGAACGTAAGAACATAGTTACAAACGAGAGGAGGCCATTCGGCCCATCTTGCTTGTTTGGTTGTTAGTAGCTTATTGATTCCAGAATCTCATCAAGCAGCTTCTTGAAGGATCCCAGGGTGTCAGCTTCAACAACATTACAGGGGAGTTGGTTCCAGACCCTCACAATTCTCTGTGTAAAAAAGTGCCTCCTATTTTCTGTTCTGAATGCCCCTTTATCTAATCTCCATTTGTGACCCTTGTTTCTTTTTTAAGGTCAAAAAAGTCCCCTGGGTCGACATTGTCTATACCTTTTAGGATTTTGAATGTTTGAATCAGATCGCTGTGTAGTCTTCTTTGTTCAAGACTGAATAGATTCAATTCTTTTAACCTGTCTGCATATGACATGCCTTTTAAACCTGGGATAATTCTGGTTGCTGCTCTTTGCACTCTTTCTAGAGCAGCAATATACTTTTTATAACGAGGTGACCAGAACTGTACACAATATTCTAGGTGAGGTCTTACTAATGTGTTGTAAAGTTAACATTACTTCCCTTGATTTAAATTCAACACTTCTCACACTATATCCGAGCATCTTGTTGGCCTTTTTTATAGCTTCCCCACATTGTCTAGATGAAGACATTTCTGAGTCAACATAAACTCCTAGGTCTTTTTCATAGTTCCCTTCTTCAATTTCAGTATCTCCCATATGATATTTATAATGCACATTTTTATTGCCAGCGTGCAGTACCTTACACTTTTCTCTATGAAATGTCATTTGCCCTGTGTCTGCCCAGTTCTGAATATTGTCTAGATCATTTTGAATGGCCTTTGCTGCTGCAACAGTGTTTGCCACTCCTCCTATTTTTGTGTTGTCTGCAAATTTAACAAGTTTGCTTACTATACCAGAATCTAAATCATTAATGTAGATTAGTAATAGCAGAGGACCTAATACTGATCCCTGTGGTACACCACTGGTTACCTCGCTCCATTTTGAGGTTTCTCCTCTAATCAGTACTTTCTGTTTTCTACATGTTAACCACTCCCTAATCCATGTGCATGCATTCCCTTGAATCCCTACTGCGTTCAGTTTGAGAATTAATCTTTTATGCGTGACTTTGTCAAAAGCTTTCTGGAAATCTAAATAAACCATGTTGTATGCTTTGAAATTATCCATTGTTAATGTTGCATCCTCAAAAAAGTCAAGCAGGTTAGTTAGACACGATCTCCCTTTCCTAAAACCATGCTGACTGTCTCCCAGGATATTGTTACCATATAGGTAATTTTCCATTTTAGATCTTATTATAGTTAATCCATAATTTTACATATAATAGAAGTCAGGCTTATTGGTCTGTAGTTACCTGGTTCAGTTTTATCTCCCTTTTCGTGGATCGCTATTAACTTTGTAATTTTCCAGTCTGTCGGTGCAACCCGTGTCAACAGACTGTTGCATGATCTTGGTTAGCGGTTTGTAAATAACTTCTTTCATTTCTTTGAGTACTATTGGGAGGATCTCATCCGGCCAAGAAGGGGATTTGTTTATTTTAAGAGCTTCTAGTCCCTTTAACACTTCGTCCTCTGTTATATTAAAGACTATGACTGAAGCATATGCACTTAATCACCTAATTAGTGAAACAGTTGCTTGGACACTGGATATGGAGTGATTTCAGCTGTTGAATTGCAAGCTTGAATAAAAAGTAATAAAGAAAATCACAGAAAAAAAAACCATGTCACGCCTGTCAAGAGCAGCGCCTTCGTGCAATCGGCATGTTGGAGACTGGACTAGTGCAGCGTACTGTGGCTCGCCATCTTGCGTGCTCACAGCCAGGCGAGACGGTATAACCAGTCACACTCTGTTAATGACAGGCCACGAACTGCGAGACCAAGAGTCGCAACACCTGCCCAAGATTGACAGATAATTTTGCAGCATCTTCGCGATGTCAGTTGTTAATCGGCACAATAAAAAGTCACTGCACCTGCTGAAACAGAGTTTGTCATTTTTCGATTTAGTGAATTTTATCCAAATATGTGAAGTTTCTTTTGATCCTCAGATATACGTGATAAGTTTCTTTTGATGTTTAGTATACTTAAGGAAAATATGACATTTCAAAATCTAACATGAAATACTTCCTGTAGACTTTTGCAATATCGTTTTGTTTCTTTGATTGCATGATGTTAAGATCTAAATTATGTATAATATAATTAAAACAATAACAGTTTCTCAATCCTAAAATTCTAGGTGATGCAAAACTTTTGGCCATAGCTGTAGAACAGAAATGGGAATTAAATCTATATATAGTTGTTTTTCTTGTACTAGACTTTATTTTCTTGTTGTACTAGACTTTATTTTTCTTGTTGTACTTGCTGTATTTCTTTTTCAAAACAAGCAAATGTCAATATCTTGTATAAGAACAATGTCTTACACCTGTTTAACTACAGTTCCAGTTCAGAGCCTTTATCAACAATAAGCAATGCAAAATGTGTTTACATTTTAGATAATTATTTGGTTGTTAAATTCATTCAAATGTCAAGAGATAATGGATGCAATAAGGGTCTGTTAGCCAATGATGTGATATTTTCTAACTAGAAGTCTGACAGCTAGTAGTTTTAGTCTACAAATGATGAAGCAACATGCTCAACATGTAGAATATGGTTGTCATGAACACATTACCATGTTTTGTTTTTAATTAGGCCAGGTACAGTGGCTCTTCGTGAAATCAGGCGTTACCAGAAGTCGACTGAGCTTCTGATCCGCAAACTGCCCTTCCAGCGTCTGGTTCGTGAGATTGCTCAGGACTTCAAAACTGATCTGCGTTTCCAGAGCGCTGCTATTGGTGCTTTACAGGTGAGCATCACAAACCTGGGTTTGCTGTTGGGGTAACCAAACAATTGATAATGGTGGGTGGGTGGGATACTTTTATGTTTTGTGTGTGTACTAGGGAAGCACCGAATCCAACTTTTTGGGATTTGGCCAAATACCGAATCCATCTCAAAAGATTCGACAGAATACCGAACCGAATCAACAAAAACTGTCAAGAAAAGTGAAGGAAACTGTTTAATGAAAAACAGACTGGCAGCTACTAACAAGGGACGTTGTGACAGGTTGTGAGCGGTGTAATGCAAAGGATGTACAATGTACAAACAGAATTCTCCCAAAAATAATCCTTTTATTATTATAACAAAAATAGCGCAAAGTAATCCAAAATCCAAAATAATAAACCACCTTTCTACCAGCGATGGTATCAGGGTAAAACAGAAAGGGTCCAGTGTCTGGAAAATAAACAAAAACGACACTCCTCAACCACAATCCTCCGTGCACGAAAATGTGCTCGTCTCCTCCAGGGTTTGTGGTGCGTGCGCTGTGCTGTGTTGTGCTGTGCGGTGAGGGCGTGCTCTGGGGTTTATGCTGGCTTTGTAGCTACAGCCTCCCGTCCTCCAGCTCCTCTGCAAAATACACAAAACAAACACGTAATAAAAACAAAACACAATAACTCCGGCTGGTCGTTTAACCTCTCAGCGCAAGGGGAGGTTTTGACTTAGCTGCTTCCCCTTTGTACACAGCAAACTCCTCCCTGCAGTCAGTGCGTCGCCATGGTTTCTCCAATAGAGGGCTGCCCAGCAGCTGACCGCAATGGAATCGTCCTGCGTACTTGCAGCTACACGCCCCTCCTAATATGGTCACCTTCCGGTTTCCACCTACCGCCGAGGTGGCAGATCTAGGAGGCAGCATACCTTCCCCCTTACACAGCGCCCTTTCTAATCGGGAGGGAGATTTACAGCATCCTCTCTTTATCACATATCTCACCCCTCAGAGTGATGCCGAAGGAACACTCGGCTAACTCTACATTCCCCAATGGTCCCCCCTCCCTTGAAAAAAAAATCTGCATTTTGATGCTCCTTACCCGCACGATGTTTCACTGTGTAGTGGAAGGGTTGCAGCGCCAGATACCACCGAGTTATCCGAGCGTTATTGTCCTTCATCGTATGTAACCACCTTAAAGGAGCATGATCAGAGACAAGAGAGAAAGAACGCCACTACAAGTAATAGCGAAGAGCGTGAGTAGCCCATTTGATGGCTAAACACTCCTTCTCAATGACGGAGTAGTTAATCTCCCTAGGAACCATTTTTTTGCTCAGGTAAATAATAGGGTGTTCTACCCCGTCAACTTGTTGGGACAGGACTGCCCCCAGACCAATGTGGGAGGCATCGGTCTGCAGGATGAACTCTTTGCTGAAATCTGGTGAAATCAGAGCGGGAGCTTGACAGAGTCGCTTCTTAATCAAATCAAATGCTTCCTGACACTGCCCTGTCCATTTAACTATTTTTGGAGCAGCCTTTCGGGTGAGATCTACCAGGGGGTTAACTATGGTGGCATACTCGGGGATAAATCGGCGGTAATAGCCGGCTAACCCCAGTAGTGATCTCACCTGTGACTTGGTTCTCGGGATCGCCGTCTCCACCAGCGCCTGGACTTTGGAGGCGATCGGCCTCACCCGGCCATTACCCATAATGTAGCCAAGATATTGGGTCTCCTGTTTGCCAAATGCACACTTGCCCAGCTTGGCTGTTAGCCCGCCTCCCTCAGAGACTGGAGGACGGCTGAAATTCTAACAATATGCTCCTTCCAGGTGGAGCTAAAAATCACCACATCGTCAATGTACACGGCGGCATACTGATGATGGGGAGCTAAGACCTGGTCCATCAGTCTCTGAAAGGTGGCGGGAGCTCCATGCAACCCGAAGGGCATGGTCCGGAAATGGAACAAGCCATCTGGGGTAGAGAAAGCAGTTTTCTCTCTTGAGCTCTGAGTCAGTGGAATCTGCCAGTATCCCTTCGTCAGGTCCAAGGTCGAAATCAACTGCGCCTTACCCAGTCGGTCAAGGAGCTCATCCACCCGGGGCATTGGATATGCATCGAACTTGGAGATGGCATTAACCTTTCGAAAGTCCACACAGAACCGAGTAGAGCCGTCCTTCTTGCCCACCATCACGATAGGACTGCACCACTCGCTCCGGGAAGGTTCAATGACTCCAAGCTCGAGCATATCCTCCACCTCCTTGCGAACAGGAACCCTGCGACTCTCTGGGATCCGGTACGGTCTCTCCCGGACCCTGACCCCTGGTGGAGTAATAATGGCATGAGAAATAACATTAGTTCTGCCGGGCAAGTCAGAGAAAACATCATTAAACCTTTCCACCAACTGGTAGAGCTCCCGTTTCTGATCCGGAAGTAACTGTCCCCATCGGAATATGAGTTGTAGCTAGTGGATTGACAGTGGGACCAAAATCCTCTTCCAAACTGTCACCAGCTACAAATAGGGCCTCCCTTTCATTCCAGGGTTTTAGCAAATTGATATGAGAAATTTCGGTTTTATGTCGGCGATCGGGTTGTCTAATTTCATAATTTACTTTACCAATTTCCCAAACCACCTCATATGGCCCCTGCCACTTAGCATACAACTTAGATTCTGATGTGGGAAGTAGCAACAGTACTTTATCACCTGGCCGAAAAGTCCGAATACGTGCTTGTTTATTGTACTGTTGCTCCTGGCGATGCTGAGCTAGTTTTAGGTTCTCTTGTGCCAAACGACCAACCAATGCTAGGCGGTCTCTTAACATAATTACATATTTGACTATGTTTTTAGAGGTCTTTGTTTGCTCCTCCCACCCTTCTTTCACAAGATCAAGGATACCTCGTGGTTGCCTCCCATACAGCAGCTCAAAGGGAGAAAACCGGTCGAACTCTGAGGCACCTCTCTCACTGCAAACATTAGGTAAGGGAGGAGTTTAGCCCAATGTTTTTGCTCTTGGTTGACCAACCGCTTCAGCATCTGTTTCAAGGTCTGATTAAAACGTTCCACCAAACCGTCTGTCTGCGGGTGATAAACGGAGGTTCGGATCGACTTAATTTGCATCAATTTGTATAATTCTTTCAAACATTGTGACATAAAGTTCGTTCCGTGATCAGTGAGGATTTCTTTTGGAATCCCTACTCTAGATATAATGTTTACTAACTCTTTAGCAATGGCTGCGGCACTAGTGGATCTCAATGGTACTGCCTCTGGATATCTGGTCGCGTAGTCCACCACTACCAAAATGTGCGTATATCCAGAGTCAGACTGGCTCAATGGACCCACTATGTCCATAGCAATGCGCTCAAAGGGAACTGAGATCAGGGGCAGTGGGACCAGTGGGGCGGGCGAACCCGCCCGGCGCTACTTGCTGGCATTCCGGGCATTCCGCTACATATCGCGCCACCTCACTAAAAACTCCCATCCAATAAAATCGAGCCAATAGTCGTTCCCGGGTCTTATCGATACCTAAATGGCCCGAACAGGGGACATCGTGAGCCAACCGCATGATCTCACGTCGAAAAGACTGGGGAACGAGTAGTTGTGTTACAATCTGGCTTGTGCTCGTGGCTTGGGATACTCTATATAGTAAGTGCCCGACAATAATGTGGTGGGGATATGTAAGCGGCCGGCTATCCTCTACATCCTTCCCCTCGATAGACCGAACCTGCCCCCAGATGTGTGCCAGCGAAGGATCGTTCTTTTGCTCCAACGCTAGGTCCACATCTCGGTCCCAGAATTTCGGGATATCGAGCGGAGCTAAAGTAGCTCCAGCACTGGGGGCCTCAGTAACCTGCCCCTGCAGGTCACACTGGGTCCCAACCCCCTTTCCCTTACATTTGACAGATCCTGAGGCTTCCCCCACCAAACCCCAGCCTTGTTTCATTAATGTTCCTTCCCATTTTTCAACCCTTCGCTCTCTTTTTGTTTTTTTGGGCGAAATCGAGAGTGGAACAAATCGGTGTGCAGCGGAAAAATATTCCCAATAGTTTCCCCCGCTGCTCCCATGGTCTTACCGGAGACTGGCTTTACCGTTTTATTAATCATGCTGTCAAAATGCGGCCAGTCTCGACCTAAAATAACTGGATATGGCAGCTTCTCTGCCACAGCCACGATTACGCGGCGAGCATGACATCCAACTGTCAAATCTAATTTGGTGAGGGGGTAGTCCTTGTTATCCCCATGAATACAGGAAATGACCACGACCCCTCGTGACCACCAAGGTACCCCCTTCAATAGAGCTTGTCTAATTAAAGTCTGCCCACATCCTGAGTCCACTAATGCGTGGGTGCTCACATCACCAACCCGTACATCAACAATGCAAGGCCCCTCCCAATCATTACCCCTGGACTTACCTGGTGCTGTCAGAACATAATGGGAGGTCACCCCACATTCCATGGCCGCCGGACAGTTCCGTGCCAGATGACCGACCTCCTGGCACCGGTAACAAGTGGGGCGAAAGGGTGCCCACGGAGCCTGCGTGTCCCGTTGCCGGTTTGGCAGCGGGGAGGGGTACTCTGCTCTTACCCCGCTGGGGGTCGCCCTCGCTCTCCACTGTGTTGGAGGGAGGCCGCCCATGGGGTGACGTTGCAGTGCTGATCCGTGGGTGGTGGGGGTGAAGCGTGGTGGTGGTGGTGGTGGTACCGCCGCTCGCGGTCTATTGGAGGCAGGAGCAGGTGGGGCAACCACGGGAGCAGCAGGTAGAGCGTCCTCAAACCCTTCAGCCAATCGGACCGCTGCATCCAGCGTGGTGGGACGGTGGCGACTGACCCAGTTTCTTGTGTCTGGCCCCAGCACCTTCACGAATTGCTCAATGGCAATGAGCTCGGTGACCTTCTCCGCACTGTTGGTGCCGGGGCAGAGCCACCGGGTCACGTGGTCCACCAGCTGTTGCGCCACCACACGGGGTCACAGTCCTGGGGGTCGCTGGTATTCCCGGAACCGGCGACGGTGGGTTTCTTCCGTGATGTCCAGCCGCTGGAGAATGGCCTACTTCACCCGATCATAGTCAAGGGCGTCCTTATTGGATAAGGCTTGGTAGGCTGCCTGGGCCTCCCCAATCAAATTGGGCCCCAACTGGGTAGCCCACCAATCCCGAGACCACTGCGCTGCAGTTGCCTGTCTCTCAAAGGCAACCAAATAGGCCTCGGGATCATCCTCCAGGACATTTTTACCACCCTTATGTTCGGTAAGGGTGGCACTGGTTCAGTTGCCGGTCCCCCCCGATTGGCTTCCAGGAACATGGCATGCATTCGCTCCATCATGGTCGCTATTCCCTCCTGGTGTCTTTGCTCCTGTGCCTCCAATATCGCTCCCAATGCGGCGGCGTCCATCCCGGATCCCTCTTCTGAACCCCAACTGTGACAGGTTGTGAGCGGTGTAGTGCAAAGGATGTACAATGTACAAACAGAATTCTCCCAAAAATAATCCTTTTATTATTATAACAAAAATAGCGCAAAGTAATCCAAAATCCAAAATAATAAACCACCTTTCTACCAGCGATGGTATCGGGGTAAAACAGAAAGGGTCCAGTGTCTGGAAAATAAACAAAACGACACTCCTCAACCACAATCCTCCGTGCACGAAAATGTGCTCGTCTCCTCCAGGGTTTGTGGTGCGTGCGCTGTGCTGTGTTGTGCTGTGCGGTGAGGGCGTGCTCTGGGGTTTGTGCTGGCTTTGTAGCTACAGCCTCCCGTCCTCCGGCTCCTCTGCAAAATACACAAAACAAACACGTAATAAAAACAAAACACAATAACTCCGGCTGGTCGTTTAACCTCTCAGCGCAAGGGGAGGTTTTGACGTAGCTGCTTCCCCTTTGTACCCAGCAAACTCCTCCCTGCAGTCAGCGCGTCGCCATGGTTTCTCCAATAGAGGGCTGCCCCGCAGCTGACCGCAATGGAATCGTCCTGCGTACTTGCAGCTACACGCCCCTCCTAATATGGTCACCTTCCGGTTTCCACCTACCACCGAGGTGGCAGATCTAGGAGGCAGCATACCTTCCCCCTTACACAGCCCCCTTTCTAATCGGGAGGGAGATTTACAGCATCGATCCTTTCTCTCTTTATCACAGACGTGCACAATAGTTTTAAACCTTTTAGTAAATAGTATTTTTATTACCTAATGGAGATATATCCCTGAATAAGATTTCAAACTTTGAAACTTACACAATTTACCACTAGCCCGCTCCCCCCCACAACAGAAACGTTAAAATGCAGAACAGTTTACTTTACATTTACAGAAAGGCGAGCTGCGTCTTTGCCATAACCCACTATTTTCTTTAAAGGCGTTACAACCTGTCTCACCTGACAGGCTCCAGAATCTCGAGACACTTTAAGGCAGGTCGGGTTTTGTAACTCACCTCTAGAAACTGCAATGTATTCAGTAAAGTGAGTGTGAACTCTGCAAGCTGTCACTACATTAATTGAACTGTTTTACTTAATTGTTACCAAAAGCACATGCCTGTCTGAGGATCATTTGTGTCAATCAGACCTATACAGCAGCTGATTGGCTTTTGGAGTCTCTGACTGGGCAGAACTGTGTGAAGCAAGAAATATTAAACAAATAGAAACTTTACCTGCTGCCACAAGGTTAAGTGAAAGAGTGCAGATGAGTGCAAAGTTATCTAATAATGTTGCGCTATTTTGATAGATATTGTTTTACTGTATAAAAAAATTCAAACAATGCGATTAATCGTTGTTGAGGCTCTTCGGATAGAAACGACACCGTGACCACAATTAAACAATTAAATACATTTACTAAACTACTGAAGCAATTCACACTCGCTTTACATGTGGAAATACATTGTAGTTTAGAGAGGTGAGTTAATACCAGAACCGGCGAGATTTCGGACTACATACAACAGCCGTAAAATGTGCGGCTAGATTTTAAAACGGCTAAGATATGAAAAACAGTCGGATGCAACTTAATATTTTTATTTATGAACATCATACATAACATTTTCAGAGCAGAAACACTGTATTTTACATTGAAAATTTAACTTTTTTCTTTTTTTCAAAAAGAGCACATACACATGAAAAACTAATAAAATAAACTTTACGCAGTAAACTTGTGTAAACAGGTGTAGAAAGCTGTATGCACATACAATTATAAAACATAAATAACTAGTTATAGCATAAAACGAAAATATAACCATATAACTTATGCAACGTGAAAGCGCTTTGAGTGAAACATAATTCAAAGGCTGTCTGTCTGTTCAGAGTTCTATTACAGCTTTCTAAGTACAATCTATGCAGAAAACAAACTTTTCAACCTTACCAGTGCATTTGCCACAGACTTGCCTTTTCACAACGGGCATAGACATCAAAAGTTCTGTTTCTGTTGCAAAAGTTCTGTTGCATTTAGCGACATGGCATTGTCTTTTATTCTGTGTGCCAGTGGGCACAGCACTGGCTGAAGGTTGAGGGGCATTTGCCAGCCGGCTTTCGTGTCTCTTATCAAAATGTTTCTGCCGTAGCTCCAGGCTAGCTGCAAAATGATGTCCCTCCAAGTGATTGTGTTGGTGGTGCACTCCTTGTCCAAAACCAAAGCGTTGATGGCTGCCAGGTCCAAAACATTATAAAAAACAGCCAGAGGTCACCTGCGAGTACCACCTTTGACAGAATACAGCCGTGCCATTTGATCCAGTATATCCACATCGTACTTCGTTGTGTTGTAAAATGCAACTGTGCAGAGCTTAGAATACGCACATTTTAAAATTTTTGCACCGTCACACTCAGGGTGGCACAGTCGTTCTGCCTAAGAAATGTAGTGTAAATAATAATATATGATGTGTAGAATGACTTTTATCAGTGTTTCAAGCACTCAATGGGATTATAATACGTTATTTCACAATGACGTTGATTTTCTTACAAAGCCCAGACTAAATTGTTGGCTATATTGTATTGATTTCAATATGCCGCATAAACTGCGGGTCTGGCAGTTGAAGAAGCAAGTGCTTATAACTTACGAAATTTTACGATTCTGCAGCTGAAACACTGTATGGGTATTTAATTCAAATATTTAGTAACACTTAAGAACGGACATGCATGAGATATTCACATACACAGAAAGATTTAAATTTGAATTGAAAAAACCGTTCAAAAAGCGGCTATGGCGGTGCTAGTGTTAAAAAACCTGACCTGCCTCAAAGTGTCCCAAGATTCTGGAGCCTTTTGCCAACCCTATAGGAGCCATGAGGAAAGAAATACTGTAATGAGAGAACCTGAATGATCTCCCTGCGAAATAAAACCTATGTTGATTTTAATGCATCGTGTGTGTAACATATCAAATAGGCTACGAAATAGTTTAAACATTCTTTTAATAAAACACAGCAGTTCCCAAATGGTTCAACTTGTATTGGCACATTACAGCAACGTACAATTTCATTTACTGAAGCATATTGTTCAACAACGTCTTGCACATCTGACAGTTGTAAAGTTACAATGTATATATATATATTTTTTTACCTCAGTATGATCTCTAGAACATGCTTGACAGACAGCAACAAAGCACAAAAGTCTACAACAGTTGCCGTTACTATATATTACAGGTTTACTTCATAACTTTACTCAGTGAAAAGCGACTGTGCTGCTGCATACAGGGGGTATGTTTGCATTCAGCAGCTGTGTGACGTGTTTAGTGCGTTTGCCACCAGTAATAATGAGTCGAGAGCTGCGACGAGTTATCAAACGTGTTATTATTAAATACAAGTTATGTTCAATACCGTATTCGTGTATTTTTTATTTAAAGAACTGCACACATTGGAGGGATGTATTAAAATGGATGTGCGTCTGGGCGGATATAGGATTCAGATTCGGTTCACCGAATCCTTAGTATTTGTCCGAATCAGAACCCTGCTCAAAAAGTAGGTATTTTGGTTGAAACTGAATCCTGGATTCGGTGCATCCCTAGTGTGTACATAATACCACAACTTCTTACTTTCGACAGAAAGTGACATATTAGTACTCATGAATCAGCTGATCTGTAAATCAATGGGAAACTTATGAGTACAGGACTGCCACACCACCACTTGACGTATAGGGCAACAGTGTGGAGTAGTGGTTAGGGCTCTGGACTCCTGACCGGAAGGTTGTGGGTTCAATCCCAGCTGGGGGACACTGCTGATGTACCCTTGAGCAAGGTACTTTACCTAGATTGCTCCAGTAAAAACCCAACTGTATAAATGGGTAATTGTATGTAAAAATAATGCTTAAAAAAGAATGTAAAAAAAATAATGTGATATCTTGTAACAATTGTAAGTCACCCTGGATAAGGGCGTCTGCTAAGAAATAAATAATAATAATAATAATAATAGGGGACAGTGATTAATTATTGCATTTAATGTTATGTGATATTAAGTTACTGAAATTGTTAATTTTGAAATTGAAGGGACTGTTTTACAAGCAATGGTTTGGGATAATCTACTTTTGAGGCCTTTCTTGGGAGCAACATGATACGCCTTTATCTACAATCCACAATAAAAATGTGAGTTGTAATCATATCTGACCAGCATTTTTTTATCTATCCTTTGTAGGAGGCAAGTGAGGCATACCTGGTTGGCCTGTTTGAAGACACTAATCTGTGTGCTATTCACGCCAAACGTGTCACAATCATGCCAAAAGACATCCAGCTAGCACGTCGTATCCGTGGTGAGCGTGCTTAAGCTCCTACCATCACATGAAATCTTTTCATTCTCAACAAAAAACACATCTAGTCTTCCTGTTACTTGGTAGTATTAACCCTTTGCAGTCCATTTATTAATTGTGCGTCAGGCTCGTCAGGTCCAATTAATTTTCACACGCGCAGTTAATTTTAGACACGCTGTTTAAAAGTATTTTTTTTTCCACAGTCAAACAGGTTTAAAAGGCCCTGCATATCAACAAAGCACTCACTAGGCATCTCCAGCCCCGCCCCACCCTTTCGTTCGCTATCGCTTTCACATATGCTAAGAAATAAATAATAATAATAAGTCATACATACCGATCAATCATCTCCTGATGACTCGTTTTATCACCAAACTCCTCAGTAATGCGATCCAAGTCATTATTTTATTACTAGAACATCTCAAAAAAGCTCTGCAAATGTCCGTGACATTCTCTGTGCGCTGATACAGTAACAGCCAGCTTGTTTCCTTATGACCGCCCCTATCTGATGCCAGGGGCAAGTATGACTATTCATGAGATGCGCCTTTTTTTTTTTCGGCTTGTCTCGGATCCTGTCGCTCCCACTCGGCCATTGAATGGTTTTCTTGGCTTTTTCCGGAGAAAAAACGACTAGAAACCCATTTTTTGCTTTTTTTTTTGATGTCGGACAGGGTCCAACAATGGACCTGATAGGAATAATTGCAATGTCGGGCCCAGTCCGACAATGGACCGCAAAGGGTTAATGTTAGATTTATTTCCATCAGGAGATTTAAAGTGGTATTGGAAAAAATTGGGGTGGTAATTTGGGTTTTATTTCCATTTATTTGTGTGTGAATTGAGTATGGAATATACAATCAAAGCATTACAAGTTTGTCAAAAGAAAATATGTATGTCAGCAAGTAATAGTGTCAAGAATTGAACTTTAAAAATAATAAATAATATAAATTAACAGCCAGGTGCATTTTCTGGATTACACAAGCATCAGGGATTTTTTTTTTATACAACTACAAAAATTCTTATAACAATGGAATGGTGTTTGTAACATTTTTTATTATGAGTAGAATCCATCCATTCACTATACCTTTTGTAACAAAGTTGTATTGCACACATGTTTTAAATGTTGTCTGTTTGTGCTGTTCCTGTAAGTTTGCTATTAAAATTAATTATACCATCAACTCCACTTATTCCCAAAGGGACAGTATTTATTGAATAACAGTATTTACAGTGTGTGACTACAACTTTATCCATATTATGCTGTCAAGGATTAACCTCCAACAGCACCATTCACTTTGACCTTAGACACACATTTAATGATTCTCTACATCAAGTTTGTAAAGCCCAGGACACACTGCATAATGCAATCAATAGCGATGTGCTTTTTCACATCGCTAGCTGCACAATTGTGCCAGAATAGGATCCAACTCTTCGTGAAGGATTGTTTTCACCAGTTGCGGTTCATTGATCTTTGCTAAGTATGATCTGAGGACGGCAAGATCAATGGTTTTCCTCATAGTTTTGGCATTTTGCTGCTGTGCTATGAAGTTCTGTCTTTCAGCCTCTGCCAGAACAGGAAATTGAAAGGACATTTAACAAATAAGCTTTTACTGCATTGCATATTTGAAACTGTCATAGCACTTTGAAACCGGCAGATCGCGTCTGTAATCAGGAATATCAGTCACTGCTGGGCAGCAGTGTGGAGTAGTGGTTAGGGCTCTGGACTGTTGACTGGAGGGTCGTTGGTTCAATCCCAGGTGGTGGACACTGCTGCTGTACCATTGAGCAAGGTACTTTACCTAGGTTACTCCAGTAATTACCCAACTGTATAATTGGGTAATTGTATGTAAAATAATGTGATATCTTGTAACAATTGTAAGTTGCCCTGGATAAGGGTGTCTGCTAAGAAATAAATAATAATGATTTGTCGTCATAATAGTGATTGCGGGCTAGTACTGACGGCAGTAGTAGCCTGTAATCAGATAATTAAGCACAGGATTGTATAGGGACATATCGGTTACACTGGTATTATTAATAAATTAAACATGTAGCATGGTTATAGCAGCAGTTAAGTATTCTGTAAATATTTTGTCTAATAGCAAAAAAGTAAAATGCTTATGGGGCTGTCGGCTTGTTTTCAAATGTCGGCATGGGCATTGTATACAAACCAATAGAATACCTTGTGCGTGTGTTATAGTTAGGGTTGAGTTGGGTGCTCTATGTTAAACCCCAAACTTTGCAATTTAATAATAAATTTGTTGGAATTGCTCACAGATTTGCATGTTCCATTGACTTGCAATGTTGTGAAAGCGTGGGGAGTTTCATGATGCCACCTGGTGCGGTTTCTGAGATCTGGATAACTGTTTTTTAGTAAGTTTCCTTTTTTTCCCTTCTATATTTTAACATTGGTTTTTTGCTCTCATGTACAGGCTACATGGTACTGAATTTCTGCACCAAGCCGAGTAATGTACACGTGGTCTGTACTGAGGTAGGGACTTTTGAAGGTTTGGTGAAAAAATATGAAACGGTTCCTGTTCCTTTATTAAATCCTATTAACAAGGAATCCCGCCCCTGCACATCAGGCCACTCTGGGATATGTAGTTTTGGGTTGCCTGTAAACAATGCAATCATGTAGACACGCTCTTCAGTTTGAACTACAGCTCCCAGAATGCATACCAAACGGCGCACAGTGTCCAATTTTACTTGTCAGTCAGTAAGGTGAATGAATATTTAAATATATACTGTACACACAGCCTGCAGAGTGCCACTCAATGTGAGTCATCAATAAATAAATTAGTGAAACGTTTAATAAAACAACGGTTATGAGAAATAGGACATTCAAAAATATCTTATGCCCTGTTCACATTGGCATTTTTATACTGGTATCATTGCGGAACTGTACCGAAACATCTGTCCAGACTGGAGTTCTTTATCGGTGTCATACCAATATAACTATCGGTACGAAACTCAAAAGCCCTGTTCACATGTGTATCAGTACGATACTAGTACTGTTTGTTTTCGGTATAGAATATACCGGTACAAAACCACTTTCTGTCCTAACTCACTTTTCAATACCGGTACAGTACTGATACAGTTGCGATACAATGTATGTTTTTAAATCGACAGTGTTCGGGTTCTGAACTTGTTTCCATGACTACTGCTGTCACATCTGTTAGAAATTGATCTGCTGTTTATGTAATATGTTTTGCCGTCCTGTCCATGTACAGTGTTTTGTTTTGGTGTTCAATCATTAAGAGACAAGCAGAACGCGAAAGAATGAGACGAACAAAAAGGCGAAAACAATTAGCCGTCTTTAAAAGCATGAGGTTGCAAAGACAACAGGCTTGCGTCACGGCTTTGGGAATGCATGTACGTCTGGACAGATGTTTCGGTACAGTTCCACAAGATACCTGTATAACAATGCTAGCGTGAAATGTTTACAGTACATGGTTATTTTGAAATGGAATGAAAGTGAAAACACTCACGCAGATATCAAGTTAAATGGAAGTATGACACAGGTCTGGTTTTTGGGATGGAACTGCACTTTGGACCCCCTTACTACAACAGTGTGCTGCCTTCCAGGAGCCTCTGTCACACACATCACTCAGAACGTGGACAGGCTCCTAGAACGAACAGGAGACGACCCGGTAGTAGTAGTCCACGTTGGTACAAACAACATTGGAAGAGACAGGCCAAGATCCCTGCAAAACAAATTCAGAGAGCTAGGAAGGAAATTAAAAGACAAGACCAAAACTGTGGTATTTTCTGGGATACTACCGGTACTTTGCAAAGGACCATATGGACAGCTGGAAATATCAAAATGCATGGCTGAAATCGTGGTGCACACAGGAAGGCTTCACCTTTCTTGAACATTGGAGCACATTCTACAACAAGGACTATCTATATAGGCGGGACGGACTGCACTTAAAAAGGGAACCTATCTACTCGGAGAAAGGATCCTTGAGGAGGTTCAGAAGCATTTAAACTAGAAAGGAAGGGGGGAGAAAAAGAAAAAAAAACAGAAGGCAGACCACATCAAAACAAGGGCGACAACTCGGGTAAGACAGCTACAAAATTGTCTGAAGCAAAATGTTAGAACTTGAAGCTACTGCACGAACAAGTAACTACGATGTGATAGGTGTTACAAAACTTGGTTGTCTGAGAGTGATGGAAACGAATATAATTAGTGGGTATACACTGTATAGGAAAGACAGACAGGACAGAAGAGGTGGAGGGGTAGCGCTATACATAAGAAATAGTCTTGAAGCCCAGGTGTTTAAATCTGGACGAATAAAACAAAGCAGAATCAATATGGGTCAGAATAATGGACACAAATTCAAAGGGCATAATAAGGAGCATGATATAGACCGCCAAATTCAGACACAGAGCAAAATAATCTGTTATACAATGGCATTTGAAATGCATGTAGAAAAGGAGAAGCCATACTAATGGGGATTTCAACTTCCCCCTGTATAAAATGGGAAAACCTGGTGGGGAGCACGACGGACAGAATTGAAATGGTTGAAATGACAAATGACTACTTCCTAACACAATTTGTCAAGGTACCGACTAGAGGGAAGGCATGCCTTGATTTAGTCTTTTCAAATAACTAAGACAGAATAACTAAAACAGAGGTCAGAGAGCCATTGGGAAACTCAGACCACAACATGGTCTCATTTTGAAGTGATTTTCAAAACCCAAAAAATAATGACTAAAGCTAAGGTTTACAATTTTAGAAAAGCAAACTATGAAGGTATGAAACAGAGACTAACAGAAAACATCCACAGAAAAAGGATGGCTGTTTTTTTTTAAATGTAGTACTAGAGGCGCAAAACAATTACATACCAAAAGTAGACAATTCTAAAACAAAATGGTTTAATGGATCAATGAAAAAAAATATTCAGCGAAAAAGGCACTTTACAGAGTGTTTAAAAGGGACCAAAAACAAAGTACACAGAAAGAGTACTTGGAATTGCAAACGCAAATCAAAAAGGAAATTAGAAAGGCCAAAGAGATAGAAATGAACATTAAGGGGGCTAAAACCAATTACAAAATGTTTTTCCAATATTATAACAGCAAGAGAACATTCAAAGAGGAGGTTAAATGTCTACGAGATACAAATGGCAAAATCATAGACGAAGAAAAAAAAATAGCAACTATAATAAATGAAGTTTTTACAAAGGAGGATACAGACAACATGCCCCACATGTCGACCTGTTCCTATCCAGTTTTAAATAACTTTAGCATAACAGAGGCAGAAGTGTTAAAGGGACTTGGAGCTCTTGTAATAAACAAATCCCCTGGGCCGGATGAGATCCTCCCAATAGTACTCAAAGAAATGAAAGAAGTTATTTACAAACTGCTAACCAAGATCATGCAACAGTCTCTTGACATAGGGGTTGTATCGACAGACTGGAAAATTGCAAATGTAATACCGATCCACAAAAAGGGAGACAAAACCGAACCAGGTAACTACAGACCAATAAGTCTGACTTCTATTATATGTAAACTTATGGAAACTATAATAAGATCCAAAATGGAAAATTACCTATATGGTGGTAACAGTATCCTGGGAGACAGTCAGCATGGTTTTAGGAAAGGGAGATCGTGTCAAACTAACCTGCTTGATGTTTTTGAGGATGCAACATCGACAATGGATAACTGCAAAGCATACAACATGTTTTTTTTTGACAATGTCCTGCATAAAAGGTTAATTTTCAAACTGAACGCAGTAGGGATTCAAGGAAATGCATGCATATGGATTTAGGGAGTGGTTAACATGTAGAAAACAGATTAGGTCCTCTGCTATTCCTAATCCTACATTAATGATTTAGATTCTGGTATAGTAAGCAAACTTGTTAAATTTGCAGACAACACAAAAATAGGAGGAGTGGCAAACACTGTTGCAGCAGCAAAGATCATTCAAAATGATCTAGACAGTATTCAGAACTGGGCAGACGACATTTAAATGACATTTAATAGAGAAAAGTGTAAGGTACTGCATGCAGGCAATAAAAAAAAAAGTGCATTATAAATATCATATGGGAGATACTGAAATTGAAGAAGGAATCTATGAAAAAGACCTAGGAGTTTATGTTGACTCAGAAATGTCTTCATCTAGACAATGTGGGGAAGCTATAAAAAAGGCCAACAAGATGCTCAGATATATTGTGAAAAGTGTTGAATTTAAATCAAGGGAAGTAATGTTAAAACTTTACAACACATTAGTAACACCTCGAATATGATGTTCAGTTCTGGTCACCTCGTTACATAAAGGATATTGCTACTCTAGAAAGAGCGCAAAGAAGAGCAACCAGAATTATCCCGGGTTTAAAAGGTATGTTGTATGCAGACAGACTAAAAGAATTGAATCTATTCAGTCTTGAACAAAAGACTACGCAGCGATCTGATTCAAACATTCAAAATCCTAAAAGGTATAGACAATGTCGACCCAGGGGACTTTTTTGACCTGAAAAAAGAAACAAGGACCAGGGGTCACAAATGGAGATTAGATAAAGGGGCATTCAGAACAGAAAATAGGAGGCACTTTTTTACACAGAGAATTGTGTGGGTCTGGAACCAACTCCCCAGTAATGTTGTTGAAGCTGACACACTGAGATCCTTCAAGAAGCTGCTTGATGAGATGCTGGGATCAATAAGCTACTAACAACCAAACAAGCAAGATGGGCCGAATGGCCGCCTCCTCGTTTGTAAACTTTATCTTCTTATTTTGCTGTGGTACACCAACATCTGTACAAACAAACACATACAGTACATATGTATTTCTTGTGTGTTGTTGCTTACTCAGTTAAAAAAAAAAAAACATAACACCCTTACAAAATAATCGTTAATATCTTAAAAACCATAGCTGCACAAACATTCCTTTCAACGTCACAAACGAATGAGACAAGTTTGATTCAATTCCGGTATTGTAGGGGGGCTGAGTGACGTCACTGCCCTAAAAAAAATGTTGTTAATATCTCAGAAACAATAATAGCAAAAACATTCATTTCAACGGCACAAACATAGCAGAAACAAATGAGACAATTTTGATTCAATTCCAGTATTGTAGGGGGGCTGAGTGACATCACTTCCCTAAAAAAATAATCATTAATATCTTAAAAACTATAGCGGCACAAACCGGTGTGATGCTGATTTTGGTACCCCATGGAATTCGGTCTCCCCTGTGATTTCACACTTGCACAGATGCGTTTTTTCTCTCTTTTTTCGAAAGACGGCTGAATTGGAAAGTCAAATATATCTGTGTATACGTGCCACAAAATTTTCTCCCAATAAAACCGTGATGCAGTCAGGCTTGTTGTTTTACTTAGTGAGGCACGAAAGCATCACATTATTTTTATAGCAACTCTAGATATTGTTTTTGACATATGAAATTCTGTATCTGAAATGTAAACTAATTAATGAGGTATCACTACCCAGAAAGACTTCGATAATATTTAATAAGCAATGAACAGAAGTCAGACCAAGTAAAACATAACACAAATACTGGGCAGTGTGTCTTATTTTACTCATCTGTTTGGTTAAAGCTCTCTTTATCCCTCAGTGTAGACTGCAAATAAATCTTTGGCTGCGTTCGCGTAATTTCTAAAAAGTCTGCGTTGCAGTCGGGAGTCATACGTTTTTTGTACAGACTGTCCTGTGAGGTATGTGTTCAACTGCATTAAACACTGGGGTCCCCCAATATTCTACATGGGTGGGGTACAGTATTCCATAACTATTGATAAGCCATAGAATTCTGTATCCCCTCACAATGTAATCAAAACACCAGTTTAATGGATCACGTCATAAGTTTTTTGTCCAGGGGACTTTTTCGACCTGAAAAAAGAAACACAAATGGAGATTAGAACATAAGAAAGTTTACAAACGAGAGGAGGCCATTCAGCCCATCTTGCTCTTTTGGTTGTTAGTAGCTTATTGATCCCAGAATGTCATCAAGCAGCTTCTTGAAGGATCCCAGGGTGTCAGCTTCAACAACATTACTGGGGAGTTGGTTCCAGATCCTCACAATTCTCTGTGTAAAAAAGTGCCTCCTATTTTCTATTCTGAATGTCCCTTTATCTAATCTCCATTTGTGACCCCTGGTCCTTTTTTCAGGGCAAAAATGTCCACTGGGTCGACATTGTCTATACCTTTTAGGATTTTGAATGCTTGAATCAGATCACCGCGTAGTGTTCTTTGTTCAAGACTGAATAGATTTAAATTCTTTTTAGCCTGTCTGCATACGACATGCCTTTTAAACCCAGGATAATTTTGGTTGCTCTTTGCACTCTTTCTAGAGCAGCAATATCCTTTTTGTAACGAGGTGACCAGAACTGAACACAATTTTCTAGGTGAGGTCTTACTAATGCATTGTAAAGTTTTAACATTACTTCCCTTGATTTCAATTCAACACTTCTCACAATATAGCCAAGCATCTTGTGTGGAGGAGGAATTCCTTATCAAAATCTGGTGTGATTAGGGCAGGGGCTTGGCAGAGTTGTTGCTTAATGGTATCAAAGGCCCCCTGGCATTATCCTGTCCATTTAATTAAATTTGGTGCACTCTTTTTAGTGAGGTTCACTAGGGGGTTGACCACTGTGGGGTACTAGGGGATGAATCGGCGGTAATAACCGACGAACCCCAAGAGAGACCTCACCTGGGACTTGGTTAAGGGGATCTGCCAGTATCCCTTCGTCAGGTTACAGGCTGTCCTGTGCCCGGGGCAAGGTTTACCCTATTCAGTAATTGCCCCTTGATAATGAAGTGTGGATATACCAGCACCCCAGCGCCTTCAACATCCTTACTGTCAATAGAGCGGAACTGTCCCCAACCGTGCACCAGTGTGGGGTCGTTTTTCTGGTCCCACACTAGGTCCGCGCTTGAGCCCCACATGTCTGGTACATTGAGAGGGGCCGGAGTAACATCTGCCCTGGATGGCCCAGTAACCTCGCCCTCTCGGTCACACTGCATACCGACTCCCCTTGAGTGGCGTTTGATACCATCCGCGCTCTCTCCCACCAGTCCCCAGCCTCGTTTCAGAGATGCACCTTCCCATTTTTCGTTCCATCTCTCTGTTTTCCTAGGATGAAAAAGGAAAGAGAACAGGTCAGCTTGCAGAGGAAAAATCTCTCCAATCGTTTCCCCTGCTCTGTCTGCCACTTTTATGTGTGCTGTCGGGACTGACTTTTGGATTAATTGCCGATACTGTGGCCAGTCCCGGCCCAGTATTACGGGGTGCGGCAGCCTTTCCACCACCCCCACTGTGAGGTGGCGCTGTCTATGATCTATCAACACGTATGTTTTTAGGGTGGGATGTCGCCGTGTCTCCATGGATGCAGGAGATCGCCACCTTTCCTTGTGGCTGCCACGACACCGTCTAAGAGAGACAATTGAATTAAGGTCTGTGCACACCCTGAGTCCACTAAAGCCTGGGTACTCACATTACCAACCACCACATTAATAATACAAGGCCCCTCCCGACCATTTCCCCGTTCCTTACCTGCCTCAGATGCCAAGTTACACATCACCACGTTGCACTCCATTGCCGAGGGGCACATGCGGGCAATGTGTCCAGGTTCATGGCACCTAAAACAGATAATAGGGGCAGAAGGCACCGGGGTTAGCGATATGTCCCACTGCTGATAAGGCAGTGGGTCGGGAGTAGTAAATCTACCCCAGCTGGGGGCCAACCACTGCCCCCATGGTGAGGAGGTGGGTCGGCCAATTGGGATCGGTGGTTTGGCCAGTCGGGGTCCCATGGGAGGAGGAGATGTTGGTGGTACTGCGGGCGCTGCTCCTCAGCTGGTGAGAGGAAGAAGAGGGGTCAGTAGTCTGGTTCTGATGGAGACCTGGGAGTCCTCAAAGTCCTCCGCCAGTTTGACGGCGGCCTCCAGGGTGTCGGTTGTGAGGTCGTATCCAGTCCTGTGTCTCCGTGCCGACCACATGGCAGAACTGCTCCAAGACTATTGCCTCACCCATTTGTGCACCGGTCTTTTGTGCAGGACCAAGCCAGTGCACCATGTGGTCACACACTTTCTGGGCGACCACCCTGGGACGGGTCTGCCGTGGTCTCCGGTATTCCCGGAAACGCAGCCGATGGGTTTCCCTCGTGATGTTGAGGCGTTGGAGGATGGCCCGCTTGACTAGGTCGTACTGGCTAGCCTCCTCGTCAGCCATGGCTTGGTATGCTGCCTGAGCCTACCCGCTCAGACAGGGGCCCAATTGACTGGCCCAGTACTCCTTTGGCCCTTTGCGCAGTGGTGGCCAACCGCTCAAAGGCAACCAAGTACGCCTCGGGGTCATCCTCTTCTGTCATCTTCTGTGCTATCACTGGTACCGCTGGTGCCTGGCGTGCGTTCCCGAGCCTGACCCTCTCTTTCAGCACCGTGTATCTCTCCTTCCTTTGTCTCGCCTCCGTCTCCCGTAGTTACCTGGTTCGGTTTTGTCTCCCTTTTTGTGGATCAGTATTACGTTTGCAATTTTCCAGTCTGTCGGTACAACTCCTGTGTCAAGAGACTGTTGCATGATCTTGGTTAGCGGTTTGTAAGTAACTTTTCATTTCTTTGAGTACTATTGGGAGGATCTCATCCGGCTCAGGGGATTTGTTTATTTTAAGAGCTCCTAGTCCCTTTAACACTTCTGCCTCTGTTAAGCTAAAGTTATTTAAAACTGGATAGGAACAGGGCGACGTGGGGCATGTTGTCCGTGTCCTCCTTTGTAAAAACCTGTGAAAAGTAATCATTTAATATATTTGCTATTTTTTTTTCTTCGTCTGATTTGGCCATTTGTGTCTCTTAGACATTTAACCTCCTCTTTGAATGTTCTCTTGCTGTTATATTGGGAAAACATTTTGGAATTGGTTTTAGCCCCCTTAGCAATATTGATTTCTATCTCTCTTGGCCTTCCTTTTTGACTTGTGTTTCCAGTTCCAAGTACTCTTTCTGTGTACTTTGTTTTTGGCCCCTTTTAAACGCTCTGTAAAGCGCCTTTTTTCGCTGAATATTTTTTTTAATTGATCTATTAAACCATTTTGGCCATTTTGTTTTAGATTTAGATTTGTCTACTTTTGGGGCGTAATTGTTTTGCGCCTCTAGTACTACATTTTTAAAAAACAGCCATCCTTTTTCTGTGGATGTTTTCTCTATTTTACTCCAATCTACTTCTGTTAGTCTCTGTTTCATACCTTCATGGTTTGCTTTTCTAAAATTGTAAACCTTAGATTTAGTCATTACTTTTTGAGTTTTAAAAATCACTTCAAATGAGACCATGTTGTGGTTTGAGTTTGCCAATGGCTCTCTGACCTCTGTTTTAGTTATTCTGTCTTCGTTGTTTGAAAAGACTAAATCAAGGCATGCCTCCTCTAGTTGGTGCCTTGACAAATTGCGTTAGGAAGCAGTCATTTGTCATTTTCACCATTTCAATTTCGTCCGTCGTGCTCCCCACTGGGTTTTCCCATTTTATATGGGGGAAGTTGAAATCCCCCATTTAGTATGGCCTTTTCTACACGCATTTCTAATGTCATTGTATAACAGATTATTTTGCTCGGCACCTGAATTTAGCGGTCTATAGCATGCTCCTATTATGCCCTTTGAATTTGTGTTCATTATTCTGACCCATATTGATTCTGCGTTGTTTTCTTTGTCTAGATTTAACACCTGGGCTTCAAGACTATTTCTTATGTACAGCGCTACCCCTCCGCCTCTTCTGTCCTGTCTGTCTTTCATATCCAGTGTGTACCCAGTAATATTATATTCGTCTCCATCACTCTCGGATAACCAAGTTTCTGTAACACCTATCACATTGTAGTTACTAGTTAGTGCAGTAGCTTCAAGTTCTAAAATTTTGTTTCTCAGACTTCTAGCATTTAGATAAATACATTTAATGGATGTCTTACCTGAGTTTTTGCCCTTTTTTGATGTGGTCTCCCTTCTATTCTTTTGTTTCCTGCCCCCTTCCTTTATAGTTTAAATGCTTCTGGACCTCTTCAAGGATATTTTCTCAGAGTAGATTGGTTCCCTTTTTGTTTAAGTGCAGTCCGTCCCGCCTATAAAGATAGTCCTTGTTGTAGAATATGCTCCAATGTTCAAGTAAGATGAAGCCTTCCTGTGTGCACCATGATTTCAGCCATGCATTTTGAATTTCATCAATGCATAGATAAAGGGGCATTCAGAACAGAAACTAGGAGGCATTTTTTTACACAGAGAATTGTAAGGGTCTGGAACCAACTCCCCAGTAATGTTGTTGAAGCTGACACCCTAGGATCCTTCAAGAAGCTGCTTGATGAGATTCTGGGAACAATAAGCTACTAATAACCAAACGAGCAAGATGGGCCGAATGGCCTCCTCTCGTTTGTAAACTTTCTTATGTTCTTATGTTTTTTGTACAGACTTGTTCTGTGAGGTATATGTTCAATTGTATTAAACACGGGGGTCCCCCAATATTCTACATGGGTGGGGGTACAGTATTTCATAGCTATTGAGAAGCCATAGAATTCCTTATCCCCTCACAATGTAATCAAAACATGAGTTTAATGGGGTGTGATCTCTGTACAGTGTTTCTGCAGTTTGCTTAGGCACCAACATATTGTAACAACCGTTGTTAGTATTAATAAAATCTAAAATAAAAGCTGTCTACACCAGAACATAATGTTAGAAATCAAAGTTATTTGAACAGTCCCTTATTTTTACCGCCAACAGCAAAGGAAAAGAAAAAAACTAATATTTCAATAACTTAAATAAACAAATAGAAACAACATTAATAAACTAAATAAAAATAACAAAGTAATGTAAAACTCGTTTGAAGTTGATGGAAGAATAATAATAAGAAGAATATAGCTGCAAGCAGCAATACAGGGGGCCAAGTATGGAAAAATAGGTATGGCATGTGCCAGTCTGCGAAGATCCACGAGTGTACAAAATTGTGGCTTGGAAGCCTAATTATTGTATGCACTTGCAGCAATAAAAAAAGGACTGGTCCTCATCTTTTGGCTGATGCTGTGGATTAATGCAATCCAAATGGAACCAGAGGCTGCAGCCATCACAAGCAATCTGTAAAAGAAAATGTAATAGATTGCAATTCAAATTAAGCATTAATAGTAAAGTAATTATCAAACATGGAAATCAGCGTCATTATAATTTTGAAATTAATTTAAAAAAAAAAAAATTAAATCAGGGAGGTCAAGGTAACAGCGTGTGGTATTTCTATGAGATTTATGTACAATTAAATTGCTTAATATGAGATTCAGGTACAATTACATTACTTATTTGGGGCTCCTGATTTTCCATTCTTGGGAATGGCAAATTCAGTTTTTCAAAATGACCTATTCTGTTTTTTACATTAAAACTCAATTGAATTCATTTTTTTAAGTCCCTGAGATTACTGTAGTTTTCAGGAAAAATCTTTCTTGAAGCAGTCCACTAGTAACAACGTACTGTAGGTCAGTGTGGCAATGTGTCCCGCCTCTGTGTGCAATTCTGTGTTGCGTGTGGTGTGTTAATGTTGTTGTAAAAAGATGGGTGTGTGCAGCACGAGTTATTTAAAATGTGTAATTGTATTTAGGCACGAGGATTGCACATCACTTCACATGCATTTAAAGTATTTAATATGTGAGCATGAGGTTGCACATAATTACTTCACGTGCTGGGATTCAAGTGAATAATTAATTAGTAATTGAATCCCGGCACAACAGTGTACATATATATAGATGCATGTTTCACTCACTCGGGGTTGTGTGTTCGGTGAGTGGAGAACTGGTGTGGAGAGGAGAGTAAAAGAAAGTAAACTAAAATATTTGTATTTAGTATTTGTTTGACTCACTGTGTTTGTTTGTTTGTCCGTCCGCTGTCTGTTTATAATCCGTTTTGTTTGTCTATTTATTTTGGCCTCAAGTGCTGTGTCCTGTTTTTCGTTTTAAAACCTTTTGTTTGTTTATTAAATGCACTGAGCACAGCCATTGCGTCTCAGTTACACACAGTACGTCTTTCTCTGTGATTCTTTCTGGTCTGAAGTCCTCCCTGCAGCTAGCCTGTCACAGTCAGTCAACAGATAAAGATGTTTTGAAAAAACAGCTTATTGCTGGCATTACAATATACAGACTAGTCGAAAACTAGTTGAATACCATTTTCACAAAATTACAACTTAAATACAATGTTCAGGACACTTCTCTCTCCCATCTGTAGTTTCATGTGCAACAACGCAGGTTTACTTGCTGTAAAACTGCTTGCATGTGTTTCTTGTATACCCTGGACAGATAGTTGCCTTAGTTAGAGCAGGGCTCTTCAACTAGTTTTTTTTTTTTTAATTTAAGGGGGCCAGATTGGAAAAAAGTTAAGAGTAGGTGGGTCAGAGTATTTTACTCTGCAAATTTTTAAGCAATAATAAATATTACATAACTTAATGTTCATATATTGAACAAGACTTACACATTTTACCATATGAATAGTACTTTAATAATAGAACAGTGTGAGAATGTAATGGAGTATCATTACAAACATTTTAAAATGTATGTGACATTAATAGAATAACTGTTAAGAAGTGATCAGCGCTTCTACTTTTGAGCTTCTAACTACTGTGCCCTCTGGATACGTATTTCCAAATGCTCCTTGTTTGATTTCAAAATGCCTTTTCATATTGTATTCCTAAACTACTGACACACATTCATTGGACAATAAACACATTTGCGTTCGGTACAGTTGGTAAAATAAATAAGTATTTATTGGTCCACTCATTGTTGAATCTACAATTTTCACCATTTGCTGTTCTTACTACAGTAGCTAGAGTAGAGGTTATAGCAACACGAGTAAAAAAAAAAACTAAAAATCACTCAGAGTACATAGTATTATTAAGGAGTTAATAATAAATTAGAAATAATAAGTTATAAAACTAAAGGTTTCACCTCAACCACCATGTTGTTTCCTTGTGTTGAGCGGGTGACGGAGTAACGGATTTGCAAGTAATAACTACATTAGTTATTACTGACAAGCTAATTTAGCTGCTTAATTGGCTTTTAAACTGTGCTTGAACATCTGTGGATATGACCACCTGTCTATATTGTCAGGTTTGCACGTACTCTATATATATATATATATATATATATATATATATATATATATATATATATATATATATATATATATATATATATATATATATATATATATATATATATATATATATATAATCAGAGTAGTATTAGTACCCCATCGGTTTATTAACTGCTAAAATATGGATTGAGTAGTTGTAGACTACTTCGAATCCCAGCTGACAGGCAACCTGGGAGGTCCAGTGCCTTAACAGGTGTTAGCATTAATACTTCAATACATTTATGGTTACAACATGTTTTGCCCTAAGGCTACACATGCATAAAACTCAAGACGCCCACTGCTAAGTCCTAAAACATCCAATATGTCATTCTCATAGACTAAAACATAAGTCATATACCTTATAGCAATGCATCAATATAAGAGAGATATAGATTCCAAATAGTTCTTACCTCCCAAATTATATATGGAAGTGTAGAATAGAAGGTAAGGACAGGAACTGTCTTCAAAAGCAAAGACTTCTGAACTCGACACCAACAGCAATCAGCTTGGTCAGAGATCTTCAGGGCACGGATCACACAATTTGTAGTTACCAAGCTAGTAACAGTTGACTAGGATTTTACCTCGGTTTTTATAGTTTTTTACCTCGCTTCTTACATCAGAAGTTTCAATTAAGTCTTAAACATTAATCAGCCTTAACAGTTCCTGTCCCTCAAGTCAACAACATTCTCAAAACACCCAGCAACTCCCTCCATAAAATTAATTAGCCATCATCCCCTAATCCATTTCTCCTACATCTCCAAAATATGTAAGGTGAACTTTTGAACTGATGTTATTCTTTCTTGGTACCAGAAGGTAATTCTTATATGTAAAAGATCACTCATTATAGCAACCTTGGATTTCAAACCCCCCATTAAAACTCGCATGAGTTGCCAAAAAGTTATTTCCTTTAATTACCCCCCGTCTGGTACTGCAAGCAAGCAAAGGTTACCAAGATTAATTACCTTCTCTTTAGCAGATCCTACTATATGCTTGATACAGACTGGTACTATTATGCTTTGAATGAAGTTTTTACTTTAAGTTAATTTTTGCACTATATTCTCTAAGTTACAATTTCTTATAAACCTTCTGCTAATACACTTAAAAAATCACAAACCACTATTCCCTTCAATTATAACTGTCCCTACACTTTTTGCTATTTTTATAGTTTGCTCTCCTTTGCTCCATTGGTTTGGAATGCCAAAGAGGCTTTATGTTTATTTTAGAGCTCCTACCTCTTGATAAGAGAGAGGCTCCAAGCTTTCAGCATGCTAGCATGATTTTCCAGTAATGAACCTTCTACACAGATTCCATCCAATTCCACTAATAACATTGTTATTGGTTACAAATAATATTTTAAACAACAATACAGTAGATCGATAACAAGGTACATCATATTATATTATTTTAAACTAACACAAAGAATATAGCATAATACATTTATAAGTAGGGTACTTCCAACATCTTAGATTCTCTCATTGATGTCAAGTAAGTCAGCCCTGCTCCAACAGGATTCAACTTCTCTCTCTGGTTCAGCTCCGAGTGGTTCTGTGAACGCCACGACAGGATAAGCTAGCCATCTTTTCACATCATAAGTATGAGGGACAATAGCCTACACTTGATACCTGCAAAATATCTGGATACGTCTAGCAGGAATACCTTCTTTGCATTCCAGTTTACCCAAATATGCCAATCTACAGTATGATCAGTTTCTGCTCTCAGTGAGTTTGTCAAAGCCACCACAGGTGTGTCTTTAAAAGCCTGATACCTGCAAAAACTTAAATATTGTTAGCAGAGCTTCCATCTCTACATTCTCATTCCCATCATCAGTGGGCAAAAACATTTTAACTGAATCTGGGTCCATCAAAGAACCGCACACCCTTGCAACCGAGGCTTTCCATGCAAAAGGATCTAATGACTTATAGTACAAAAGGGACGTGCCAGAACCATCTGTGACATTTTCCCCCTCGAGGTTCTTTGAAGGAGTCAGGTTCATCATAGGAAAGGACTCGGACAGAGGTTCAGTGTAACAGTATTGTTTACAAGGGTTATAAAAATTCTCATTATTTCTTACATTTTTCAAATATTAACACGTTTCCAAAATCCTTGCTGCTTTATGAAATTGATGTTTGTCATTCCCCACACCCAGGAGTCACACAAATATATTTATTTCTATACAGTAAGGTCTGCTGGAAAGGTATTTAAAGATCATCGTATATACAGTACTGTGCAAACGTTTTAGGCAGGTGTGAAAAAATGCTGTAAAGTAAGAATGCTTTCAAAAATAGACATGTTAATAGTTTATATTTATCAATTAACAAAATGCAAAGTGAGTGAACAGAAGAAAAATCTACATCAAATCAATATTTGGTGTGACAACCCTTTGCCTTCAAAACAGCATCAATTCTTCTAGGTACACTTGCACACAGTTTTTGAAGGAACTCGGCAGGTAGGTTGGCCCAAACATCTTGGAGAACTAACCACAGTTCTTCTGTGGATTTAGGCAGCCTCAGTTGCTTCTCTCTCCATGTAATCCCAGACAGACTCGATGATGTTGAGATCAGGGCTCTGTGGGGGCCATACCATCACTTCCAGGACTCTTTGTTCTTCTTTACGCTGAAGATAGTTCTTAATGACTTTCGCTGTATGTTTGGGGTCGTTGTCATGCTGCAGAATAAATTTGGGGCCAATCAGATGCCTCCCTGATGGTATTGCATGATGGATAAGTATCTGCCTGTACTTCTCAGCATTGAGGAGACCATTAATTCTGACCAAATCCCCAACTCCATTTGCAGAAATGCAGCCCCAAACTTACAAGGAACCTCCACCATGCTTCACTGTTGCCTGCAGACACTCATTCGTGTACCGCTGTCCAGCCCTTCGGCGAACAAACTGCCTTCTGCTACAGCCAAATATTTCAAATTTTGACTCATCAGTCCAGAGCACCTGCTGCCATTTTTCTGCACCCCAGTTCCTGTGTTTTCGTGCATAGTTGAGTCGCTTGGCCTTGTTTCCACGTCGGAGGTATGGCTTTTTGGCCGCAAGTCTTCCATGAAGGCCACTTCTGAGCAGACTTCTCCGGACAGTAGATGGGTGTACCAGGGTCCCACTGTTTTCTGCCAATTCTGAGCTGATGGCACTGCTGGACATCTTCCGATTGCGAAGGGAAGTAAGCATGATGTGTCTTTCATCTGCTGCAGTAAGTTTCCTTGGCCGACCACTGCATCTACGGTCCTCAACGTTGCCCGTTTCTTTGTGCTTCTTCAAAAGAGCTTGGACAGCACATCTGGAAACCCCTGTCTGCCTTGAAATTTCTGCCTGGGAGAGACCTTGCTGATGCAGTATAACTACCTTGTGTCTTGTTGCTGTGCTCAGTCTTGCCATGGTGTATGACTTTTGACAGTAAACTGTCTTCAGCAACCTCACCTTGTTAGCTGAGTTTGGCTGTTCCTCACCCAGTTTTATTCCTCCTACACAGCTGTTTCTGTTTCAGTTAATGATTGTGTTTCAACCTACATATTGAATTGATGATCATTAGCACCTGTTTGGTATAATTGTTTAATCATACACCTGACTATATGCCTACAAAATCCCTGACTTTGTGCAAGTGTACCAAGAAGAATTGATGCTGTTTTGAAGGCAAAGGGTGGTCACACCAAATATGGATTTGATTTAGATTTTTCTTCTGTTCACTCACTTTGCATTTAGTTAATTGATAAATATAATCTATTAACATGTCTATTTTTGAAAGCATTCTTACTTTACAGCATTTTTTCACACCTGCCTAAAACTTTTGCACAGTACTGTAAATGAATCCCCATAAATGACTGGGACATAAGAATCCTGTTCAGCAAATTCCAATGCTCATGCAATGGGTCCTTGTTTATTTATTTTATTTTATAATTTGGAATTGTATTTTTATTATTATCTGGGAAAGCATACCTCGTGCAGCAGTTTGTAACAGAGAAAAAAGCTCTTGCTTCTCGATTCAATGACCTGTGTCACCCACCTGTTACGGCTATTCATTCACAACGTCTTTCTTGAAATATGAGTGAAGTTTTTCTTTGTCTTATTACAAGCAGCTATATCTGTTACAAGTGATACAGCACCCAGACTTGAAGAATAAACTTCCAAGTTTCTTAAAATGATATTTTATTTTCTCAAAATGATGTTACAAAAATCCATAGGTCTTAACCAAGTGTATATAATTACTAAAACCAAGACAGGCTCAACTGTCCTTGAAGTTATTTTTTATTTCAAACTTATAACATTTCATTGTTTACAGTAGCATACCCCATTAGCTGCTTCCACTGTACCTGTACCTAAGGAGTTAAAGTGGCTCCCAGCTGGCTTGCTTATCAGTGTAGCCATGGTTTCCAAGCAAGTTTCACTCCCTCTTCCAGTTCTGGTTACAGACTTGCAAAAGTTAGTACATATACATTTAAAACACAAAGACTAAACCTCCTTATCTCTTCCATTTGGCAAAATGCCGAGAACATATCAAAACTGAATTTAAGAAAGTGTTAAAAGAAAAATAGTCATTGTACTCTCCCCTTTTCTTTTCTCTCTTTTTTTCAATACACAAGCTGCCTGCTGTATTTCAAGAGGAAGGTGCATATTAACACACTTTCTCAATAAAAAGTCATAAGCATTTTGTACTCTCCAAACTGCTCTCTTAAATCCCTATTATTTTCTTTGCATGGTTTTACTTTACTTGTCAAGACAATAATTCTGTTACATTCCTTTTACAAAAGCAAAACATAAGTTTCAGTTTTACTTACATTACTGTTCACATTTATTATCACTAATCTGTATTAGTTTTTTTTACAATTCATATAACAAAATAAAACAATGTCAGGCTTTACTTATAACCATTACAGAATTACCAGTAAACTGCAATAACATTTTTTTTAATTGTTATTAACAGAATTTCATTTATTTAATGTATACTCTAGAGTTAAACAGTGTAATGTATACTTTCTTTCCCGAATATTATTTTAGCCAAATTAATAACATGTCTCTGATTTTTCATACAATCTATAATCCAAATATTTATTTTTGATTCTTAAAAACAATAACTTCATTCATGAAAATATTTTTAATAAAACATTTCCAGGTACAATTCTTAATCTGTTCCATTAGCAGTCACCTTATCAAACAGTGTAATGTATACTTTCTTTCCCGAATATTATTTTAGCCAAATTAATAACATGTCTCTGATTTTTCATACAATCTATAATCCAAATATTTATTTTTGATTCTTAAAAACAATAACTTCATTCATGAAAATATTTTTAATAAAACATTTCCAGGTACAATTCTTAATCTGTTCCATTAGCAGTCACCTTATCAAACAGAAGTCTCTCTCACTTACCTCTGCCTGCCTGCATGTAACACTTCAATAAAGTGCTGGCAAAGTAAACATGCTCTACAGATCTCTGTGGTTTCAGCATGCATTTCTGGGCACCAGTATTCTCTTATCTGAAATAGGATCCCCTTAATACACTCTGTAGTGCTCCTATTTCTTGGTAAGCTTTCATCAGAATAGTCCTCCTGCTTAAAGTAGGAGGTACTATTCTCTTGCTTGTTTTAAACAAACAGTCTGTACAGTGCTACCTGCTCCAACTAGTATTTGTCTACATCTGTCAGAAATTCAAATAGCAATTGACTGTCAGTAAGCAAATTAAACACTCTAGCAGTTACTGACTGAAAGGTTACATTTTAGTTTCCCTGTAACGCTCCTTGTGCTAATTCATCAGCACAATTATTACCTACAATTGTAACCTCCTTCCCCCTCCAGTGACCTGCTGCATGCTGAACACTGATTCTGTTACCCCTCTTTCCATATATTGGCATGTGCTATAGGTCTGCCTCTGTGGTCCGAGTAACCATTCTCTTTCCAGGGTAGAGAGTGTATATTGTATGCTTGGGTGCAATAGCTGGAGTCTGTCACTAGTAGCACTGTCTCACTGGGCGTCCCCAGATTTTTGAGCCAGTCGAAGTCCCTTTAGAAGGGCTTTAGCTTTGGCTACTTGTGCAGATTGACCTGACACCACTTCAGAGTGATGTTGAGTTTCCTCATAAATTCCATTATTATTTTTTCCAACTAAGATTCCTATACCACATTCTGGGTTGCCTTTTCAAGCAGGAACCATTGGAAAATATCGGTTGTCCTGCTGTTGTGCATCGTTCCTCCCATTCTTCAGACGGGGGAAGATTTTTTTGAATTTATTTAGAGGCTAGCCCAATGACTGTGGTATAGACTATTTTTTTGGATAAGCTAGCAAAGTAATCCATCTATTCCACATTAGTTGCAGCACTTTCATGTTTACCAGTGATCCCTTTGTTAGGGGAGCAAGTCCTTGGGTATCACTGAAAACTCCAATAAGGTTGTCCTGGGCTAGGTTGAACAGATACGAGATTACTTTATTAAGGCAGTGAGCATTCTCTCCTCATAACAAAACTGCTTTTCTATACTTATGAAATTAAAACCTACATTCTTAATAGGCATTTCATCTCCTTTATTCTTCACTATCACAACTGCAGTTTGTTCTCCTGTATGGAAGTACGCCTCTAAAGCTTTACCTCTCACTCGAGTGGTAATGTCCTGCACCTCCTGTATTTACATCTTAAGCTGCTTAATCCTAAATTCATCTTCCTCTATCCAGGAAAATATTTCCTGGGAAATACTCTTATACAATGGAGCTGTTAATACTCAGTACCCCCTGGTACTGTATTCCTTGCATAGTTTAATAACCCCATTACTGCTTGGAGCTGTTTCACATTTTCAAGTGATGAGATACTGCTAACTGTGTCTTTGTAATGTTGTACTTAAATTCATACCCTGGTCTTTAATTTAATTAATTTAATTATTTATTCTTATTTAATTTAATTATTTATTTAATTTAATTATTTATTTTTTATTTCTGTTTTTTATTTAAATATTTTAAATAATCTTTGATCTCCTCTGTTATAACCTCAACTGCTACTGCTGCTAATGGGTTAAAAATTTAGGAAGTCTGCTGTGTCTTCTGTTCTGTGTTATTTTAGATCTGCTCCCTATGCATGCCTGCTGTCTGGGCTCTCTAGGACCCTGCATCAGATTATACTTGTGAGTTGGTGCAGCCTGTGAGCTCCGTCTCTCCTTGCTGGTTACCACCCCTCTGGGTGGACTGAACATTCCCTACTTGCAGCTGCTTCAGCTGACTTATTCTTTTGCTTGCTTAACTACTTTTTCTTTCTTTCTTTGGACCTATTTAAAAAGTTAACAGCTTTTTAAGGGGTCTCTTTCTTTTTTCTGCGATCATTTTCTTTTCTCTGATTCAGAGGTAGGATACTGAAGCTCCTCATTTCTCTCCTGACTAACATTTTACAAGCTTCTGCCAGCCTCTGTTTCTAACTCTTCTCCCTCTCTTAGGGCAATCTCCTGGAGTCCTCCCCATGTAATGAATTCTCACTATCACTCATTATAATATGTCCTATTTAACTATCATGTCTAATACTTTTGGATAATCTATTCAAGATGTTAGTAGCCGATTCTTCTAACTCTTGGTTTCTCTCAATAAGCTCCTCTACTGTAAGCTGTTTTTCTGCCATAAAATAGTCCTGTCATTACTATTTACAATAGCCTGTTCAACATCCTCTTTATTTTGCTAGACTGTATTTTACCAGGAAGGTTTGTGCACGAGTTAAGATTATCGCTCAGAAGGTGTGGCATAATCTAGGTTTTCCCGGATTTAAAATATTTTTATCAATTTAAAATTAAAATTGAATAAAAATTTTGGTCGATTTAATAAGTGATATTCTTGATTAGTCATCCATACGGATCATTTATCTGCAAGCCCCACAGTCGGGTTTGCACGTACTCTTTTTATTGATTTTTTATATATATATATATAGCCAGCTGCCCAACATTTCAATATGTTGTACATATATATATATATATATATATATATATATATATATATATATATATATATATATATATATATATATATATATATATATATATATACAGTGCCTTGCAAAAGTATTCAGACCCCTGACCAATTCTCGCATATTACTGAATTACAAATGGTACATTGAAATTTCGTTGTATTTTATTTTAAAACACTGAAACGCAAAATCAATTATTGTAAGGTGACATTGGTTTTCTGTTGGGAAATATTTTTAAAAAAAATAAAAAAACGAAATATCTTGATTGCATAAGTATTCAACCCCTGTGCTGTGGAAGCTCCCAGTGTACACCGATGAAAGAAATTGCCCTAATGAGGACACAATTACCTTACCATTGGCCTCCACCTGTGAACCATTAAAGTTGCTGTCACATTTTCTGTATAAAAACCCCACTGTTAAAGGATCATTGGTCAGGCTGTGAATCTGAAGGAAAATGAAGACCAAAGAGCATTCTACAGAAGTTAGAGATAAAGTAATACAAATGCATAGATTAGGGAAAGGGTACAAAATAATATCCAAGTGTTTGGATATCCCAGTGAGCACAGTTGGATCAGTAATCAGGAAGTGGAAGCTGCATCACACCACCCAGGCACTGCCAAGAAAAGGCTGTCCCTCAAAACTCAGCGCTCAAACAAGGAGACTTGTGAGAGAAGCCACAGAGAGGCCAACAATCACTTTGAAGGAGCTACAGAGTTCAGTGGCTGGGAGTGGAGTAATGGTGCACCAGTCAACCATATCAAGAGCTCTGCATAACACTGGCCTGTATCGGAGGGTGGCAAGAAAGAAGCCGTTACTCAAAAAGTACCATCTGAAAGCACGTCTGGAGTTTGCCAGAAAGCATGAGAGTGACCCAGCTGCGATGTGGTAAAAGGTTTGATGAGACCAAGATAGAGCTTTTTGGCCAAAACGCAAAGCGCTATGTGTGGCGCAAATCTAACACTGCCCATGCCTCAAGACACACCATCCCTACAGTGAAGTATGGTGGTGGCAGCATCATGCTGTGGGGATGCTTTTCATCAGCAGAGACTGGGCATCTTGTTAAAATTGAAGGAAGAATGGATGGAGCAAAATACAGGGAAATACTGCAAGAGAACCTGCTTCAGTCCGCTAAAAAACTGAAGCTTGGGAGGAAATTCACCTTTCAGCAGGACAATGATCCCAAGCACAAGGCCAAAGCAACATTGGAGTGGCTCAAGAACAAAAAGGTGAATGTCCTACAGTGGCCCAGTCAAAGTCCTGATCTCAATCCCATTGAGAATCTGTGGCACTATTTGAAAATTGCGGTCCACAAGCATCATCCAACCAACCTGAACAACCTGGAGCAAATCTGCCAAGAAGAATGGGCCAAAATCACTCGGACACTGTGTGCAAAGCTGGTACATACTTACCCCAAAAGACTTAAAGCTGTTATTGCAGCGAAAGGTGGCTCTACCAAATATTAATGTGTGGGGGTTGAATACTTATGCAAGCAAGATATTTCAGTTTTTTATTTCTTAAAAATATTTCCCAACATAATAACAATGTCACCTTAAAATAATTGAGTTTCAGTGTTTTAAAATAAAATATCAAACAGAACGAAATTTCAATGTACCATTTGTAATTCAGTAATATGAGAGAATTGGTCAGGGGTCTGAATACTTTTGCAAGGCACTGTATACTCTAAGCCTACTCTTAAACTCAGGGGAGACGTTCAGGAGGACATAAAGATGTTTCGGACTCCTGGAAGTGGATCGTTCGTGCACTGGGCTGCAACGTATCCAGATGACTTTTAATAATCAAGAAATTCACACAGACTCATTCGATTTGAAGTTTTACTGAATCAGAGTAGTATTAGTACCCTGTCGGTTTATTAACTGCTAAAATATGGATTGAGTAGTTGTAGACTACGTCAAATCCCAGCTGACAGGCAACCTGGGAGGTCCAGTGCCTTAACAGGTGTTAGCATTAATACTTTAATACATTAATGGTTACAACATGTTTTGCCCTAAGGTAGGGTTACCATATGGCTCCAGATTAATCAGACGCTTTGAGACAGACCAGGATTTCAAAATTCCCCCTAAACTGAAAGTAATTCACGTATAAATGAGCTCCACCTTTGCTGAGATTAATCCTACTGTGGTGGAATTGCTTGGGCGCAACAAACAAGTCACACTGATCAGCTGCTTCTGATCAGATCTTAATGAACAAATAGCTAAACTATCGATAGAGCAACAAGATGATGATGCGATTGTATTTGCAGAACAATATGGGCGATTGAATTTTAACAAACAGAAAAAATAGCGACTGGCTGCAATTCATTCTTAGTATAATACAATTATTTGACGCGCATGCGGGTATTTAAGCACCATTATTAATTGTAGCTAAGGATGGTTCATACATCTTCATTCATTTCAATTTAGGGGCAAGTTTGAAATCCCGTTCTGTCTCACAGCGTCCTGTTAATCTGGAGGCACATGGTAACCCTACCTAAGGCTACGCATGCATAAAACTAAAGACGCCCACCGCTAAGTCCTAAAACATCCAATATGTCATTCTCGTAGACTAAAACATAAGTCATATACCTTATAGCAATGCATCAATATAAGAGAGATATAGATTCCAAATAGTTCTTACCTCCCAAATTACATATGGAAGTGTAGAATATAAGGTAAGGACAGGAACTGTCTTCAAAAGCAAAGACTGAACACGACACCAACAGCAATCAGCTTGGTCAGAGATCTTCAGAGCATGGATCACACAACTTGTAGTTAGCAAGCTGGTGACACTTGACTAGGATTTTACCTCGGTTTTTATAGAGTTTTTTTGCCTCGCTTCTTACATCAGAAGTTTCATAAGAACATAAGAAAGTTTGCAAACAAGAGGAGGCCACTCAGCCCATCTTGCTTCTTTTTTACACAGAGAATTGTGAGGGTCTGGAACCAACTCCCCAGTAATGTTGTCCTTCAAGAAGCTGCTTGATGAGATTCTGGGATCAATAAGCTACTAACAACCAAACGAGCAAGATGGGCTGAATGGCCTCCTTTGTAAACTTTCTTATGTTCTTGTTTGGTTGTTAGTAGCTTATTGATCCCAGATATTTATAATGCACATTTTTATTGCTTGCATGCAATACTTTACACTTTTCTCTATTAAATTTCATTTGCCATGGTGTCTGCCCAGTTCTGAATTCCTCTCTAGATCATTTTGAATGACCTTTGCTGCTTCAAGTGTTTGCCACTCCTCCTATTTTTGTGTTGTCTGCAAATTTAATGAGTTTGCTTACTATACCAGAATCTAAATCATTAATGTAGATTAGGAATAGCAGAGGACCTAATACTGATCCCTGTGGTACACCACTGGTTACCTCGCTCCATTTTGAGGTTTCTCCTCTAATCAGTACTTTCTGTTTTCTACATGTTAACCACTCCCTAATCCATGTGCATGCATTTCTTTGAATCCCTACTGTGTTCAGTTTGAGAATTAATCTTTTATGCGGCACTTTGTCAAAAGCTTTCTGGAAATCTAAATAAACCATGTTGTATGCTTTGCAATTATCCATTGTCGATGTTGCATCCTCAAAAAAATCAAGCAGGTTAGTTAGACACGATCTTCCTTTCTTAAAGCCATGCTGAGTGTCTCTCAGGATACTGTTACCATATAGGTAATTTTCCATTTTGGCTCTTATTATAGTTTCCATAAGTTTACATATAATAGAAGTCAGGCTTATTGGTCTGTAGTTACCTGGTTCGGTTTTGTCTCTCTTTTTGTGGATCGGTATTACGTTTGCAATTCTCCAGTCTGTTGGTACAACCCCTGTGTCAAGAGACTGTTGCATGATCTTGGTTAGCGGTTTGTAAATAACTTCTTTCATTTCTTTGAGTACTATTGGGAGGATCTCATCCGGCCCAAATCCAATAGGATTGGCAAAGGACAGTGTCCCAACTGTGGAAGCTGTGGTGTTACTGGGCCTGTAGCCATCGTGTAGCTAAGACCACCTGAACAATGAGCCTCTAACACCTATGACACTTCCTTTGATGTCAAGGAACCTTGCGCAGCTTATGAGTCATCAATGGCAGCATCTCCTTCACTTGAGGGTTCTGACTGAGTTGTCATAGCCTGACAGTTGTTTGTGATCCTGAAAACATATTGTACTGTTCCTTTTCTGACTCCATTGGCTTCCTCCAGCAAAGAGGCATAGGGCTCATTAATGACGTGGTGCCCACATAAGTTGGAACGAACGGCTCTCAACTCAGGGCAACAGTCACCACATTTTTCGTACCAGGAACATATTTCAGATCAAAGTCGTACACAGCCAGTTTAGCAACCCATCTCTGCTCACGAGCATCCAGTTTGGGATTGGTCAGGATATATGTCAGAGGGTTGTATCTGTCCATGCTGTAAAATGATGTGCCAATTTTTTCACAAACTGCCAATTTTAAGTCAAGAAATTCCAACCTATGTCCTGGATATTTAATCTGGGCTCGTGTTAAGGTTTTGCTTGCAAAGGCCACTGGTCTAGCCTTCTCCTCAGCAGGGACGACTTTGGATAATACAGCACCTAGACCATTGAATGATGCATCCACAGCCAAAATGAATGGCTTTTCAAAGTGTGGATGTGCCGATGTTGCAGTTTCTGCTAAAGATTGTTTAAGCTCCTCAAATGCTGTCTGGCACTCTGAGGTCCAGTTTGCTGCAGTAAGTTTCTTACTCACTAACTTCCTACTGGATTTCTTCCCTCGCCTTGCCCAACCTGGATGACCTGGTTCTGAGATGAGATGAAATAGCGTGTTTGCTTTTGCAGAACACCCTTCTATATACTGTTGGTAATAAAGAGCCATCCCTAGAAATGATCTTAACTTCTTTGCAGAGGGGGTTACCTTGTCTGGCTCCATTAAATCATCCTTCTGGACATCATTAATGGCCTTCACCTTGTCAGGGTCCATTTTCACGCCATCTTTGGTTACAATGTGTCCTAAGAACTTGACTGACCTTCTTAAGAAGTGACATTTGTTTGGTGCTAACTTCAAGTTGTGGCTCTTAAGTTAATTGAACACCATCTCTAGTCGCTCAAGTGCTACTTCCTCATTGGGTGCAAAAACCATCAGGTCATCCAGATAACAAAGAAGACTTGAGAAGTTCTAGTCACCGAAGATGGACATCATCATACGCATGAATGTCTGTTATACTCATGGAGTCCAAATCGTGATGAAAAAGCTGTGTACTTCTTTCCTGCTCGTGCAAAGGGACGTTGTAGAAGCCAGAGGTTAAATCCACAGTGCTGAACAAACTATTTCCTCCCAGTGCAGCAAGAGCATCCACTTGGTGGGGTAAGGGGTGGGCAATCTTGACTGTTCTTGCATTGAGCCATATAAAGTCAGTGCAGAGATGGAGGTCACCATTTTTCTTCCAGACAAGAACCAATGGAGAAGCATACTCACTTTTTGACTTTCTGATGACTTTTTGAATTTCTGATGTCCATCTCATCTAAAGCAGTTTTCAACTTTTGATAGTGGCTGGGTGGTACTCTCCGGTAAGGCAGACAAAAGGGACGTTCATTAAGGAGGTGAATTCTATGGACAAAGTCTTTAGCCTCCCCACAGTCCATCTTGTGACGTGAGAAGATTGTCTCATATTTCTTGATGACCTGCAGAAATTTCTCTTTCCAGGACTCTGACACTTCACAAGAATCTAGGTCTATGTCCTTTAAATCTAAGTCGTCTAAAGCCCTCTAATTTCTGGGCCTTATCTCTGAGCTGACCTAGTATTTGCAACACACTAACCATGCACCTGGACAGGGGTAGGCCTTTGGTTCTCAATGTTGGTGCACTTTACATTCTCAATGATATTAGACTCACAAGAACCAGTCACGTCAAAATCTTCAACTGCAATACATGGCGACACATCGGCAAGTTTAGCATTGCTCTTAAGAAAAATTGGTTTGTTAATGGGATTAACTATCTTCATGGGTACCCAACCGTCACCCCATAGCGGAGTACTGATTCTCCCCACCATAACATTCCGTGGCTTGGATTTGGACTGAGTAGGCTCTGCAATCACAGTGCTGCCTACTGAGATGGATGCTGAATCGGGCAGCTTACCCCACACTAAGTGCTCACAATGGGGCTGCAGAGTGACTCTATTATTGAGTTGTCTGGGAGGTGATCTCCTCTCCATCGCTGTAGGCTAGAAAGCAAAGAAAAGAAACGACAGTGTTCATTATTCGTTCCACTTTGAGGCGATAAACGTCTGGGACTTTCAACAGATCCACGCCAACTGCCTCGCAAGCTGTCAAATAAACGTGGCTTGCACATGATCCATTGTGTGAGAGGAAGATCTGACTCAAATATTGCATCATAATTACTACTTTGATTTGATTAGCTAAAACCTGCGGCATTAAAAAAATGCCTATTTGACCTAAACTCAAACATCTGCCTTCGGGGCACACAGTTTACATTTATTTATTATTATTATTTTATATATATATATAAATATACTTAAACTTGGCATTCACATAGGCGCAGATTTGGGTGGTCCTTGGCCACCCAGGCCCACCCGTGGCTACGCCACTGGTTTGAATATTTTCGACAAATTCAATATGGCCGCCAAACTACGGTACAGATTTTCTTCTCGTGAACAAATCTGAATGTAGGCCATGAGGGCAGTACATGCACCAAGTTTCAGATCTCGGCTGATTGCGATTTCGGAGAAGAAGATTTTTGAAAATTGGCCACATTTTGCAAAAAATCAAATATGGCTGCTACAACATGTGACCTATGACCTTCGTTTCCGCTTTGACACAACTTCCCATAGGCCTCTAGCACCAAGTTTCGTGACTTTTCGTACAACCGTGTTGATTTTACAGACATTTAAAAATTTTGGCGGAATATTAAAAAAAAAATAAAAATAAAAAATAATAACTAGAGTTGCGAGCAACTTTACGGCTTCCAAGCAGTTATCGTGAAATTTAAACGCATTGGTTATTATAGATGAACCGTTATCATCACAACTGTGCCAACTGTGTCAATTGTGGCACAAATATTGGAATTATTGATTGGCTCATAGCAGCAATGCTTGTTCACGTAGGAACTTTTCCTGAATAACTTTTCTGGAGGACAGTACAAAGATAACGTATACCCAAGATTCACGTCAATTGGCCAAAGGGCTCATAGCTGCCACACCATGTGACCGATCCATTTTTCCTCAAGTAGAATCAATCATGGACATGAGTGCACGATGTACAAAATCTTTCACAGCTGTACTATTTACCGTTCATGAGAAGAAGACTTTTGAATATTGTCTAAAATTTTCATTAAATCCAAGATGGCTGCCACACCATATAACCAAAGACCACCATATTGACCAAGACACAACATCCCATAGTCCTCTACATCCGTGTCAAATTTTGTGCGTTTTGGTGCAGCCGATAAAAAGTTATAAGCAGTTTTATAGCCAGTGGTGTATGTTGATGATGTCATGCAGCGTTGACGCCATGATTTTCACAGTAGCAACTTCCCTTGAACAAGCATAACAGATGACCACACAGAGATGTTTTATTCCAATTTTTGTTTCAATCGGATAAGCGGTTTCAGAGAAGAAGATGTTTGAATTTTCATGATTTTATATTTTTATGCTAATTTTATGTCATTAATCAATGTGGTTGTTAAACCACAGATCCAATCAGCTTCATATTAACAACAGTTAATCATGGACTATCCCTCAACATGTATAGCAATTTTCAGAACTCTGCAGTAAACGGTTTCCGATACATATAGGCGTTTTAACAAATTCTGCAAAATCCAATATGGCTGCCGAACCATGTGAGTTGCGCAAATTTGCTGAATATTACCGACTATCATCCATAGGCATCTACCAGTGTACCGAATTTCGTGAGTTTTTGAGCATGTTTTGGCAGAAAAAAATAACTAGAGTTGCGAGCAACTTTACAGCTTCCAAGCAGTTATCGTGAAATTTAAGCGCATTGGTTAGCGCACTATGTACAACATTTTTCACAGCTGTGCAATTTACCGTTCATGAGAAGACATTTGAAAATTGCTCAAAATTCATTAAATCCAAGATGGCTGTCACACCATGTGACCAAAGGCCGCCATATTGACCATGGCACAACATCCCATAGTCCTCTACATCCGTATCAAATTTCGTGCATTTTGGTCCTGCCAATAAGAAGTTATAGGCAGTTTTATAGCCAGTTGCGTATGTTGATGATGTCATGCAGCATGGACGCCATGATTTTCACAGTAGCAACTTCCCTTGAACAAGCGTAACAGATGACAATACTGAGATGTTTTATTCCAATTTTGTTTCAATCGGATAAGCGGTTTCATAGAAGATGTTTGAATTTTGATGATTTTATATTTTTATGGTAATTTTATGTCATTAATCAATGTGGTTGTCAAACCACAGAACCAATCAGCTTCATATTAACAACAGCTAATCATTGACTATCCCTCAGCATATATAGCAATTTTCAGAACTCTGCAGTAAACGGTTTCCGATACATATAGGCGTTTTAACAAATTCTGCAAAATCCAATATGGCTGCCGAACCATGTGAGTTGCGCAAATTTGCTGAATATCACTGACTATCCCCCATAGGCATCTACCAGTGTACCGAATTTCGTGAGTTTTTGAGCATGTTTTGGCAGAAAAAATAAAAAATAAAAAAATTATAATAAGTAAAGTTGCGAGCAACTTTACGGCTTCCAAGCAGTTATCGTGAAATTTAAGCGCATTGGTTATTATAGATGAAGCTTTATCATCACAACTGTGCTAACTGTGTTAATTTTGGCACAAATATTGGAATTATTGGTTAGTAGCCAATTTAAATTTTATTTGGATGCACACAAAATTCTAAATAGCATGCAGTTATATACTTTGAAAATAATGCATATAAGAGGCTAACATTGTTCTAAATTCGAAATCGCTCCGTTTGAGTTTGTATGCATGTGTGCGTGTGCTGACCTATTCTTAATTTTGCAATATAAAATAAAGTCTACAGCATGTATTGGTTCTTGTATATTTTAATGCCACTATCATTTAATGTGCATTTTTAAAGCACTAGAAAGTGATGGTGTAATGATTGGCTATCAGGGGTGCCTGGCAAATACACAATTCACCATATTTAATTGTCACCAAACCGCTACTAGGGCATAACATGTGCACGATTTATGAGTAACACCACTCGAATCCTATGCTGAGGAATTATAAACAGGACAGAGCAAAGAAGAAGCTGGAATAGAACCCAGAGAGACAGTACTGGTTCTTGCATATTTTAATGCCACTATCATTTATTGTGCATTCGTAAAGCAATAGAAAGTGATAATAGTGTAATAATTGGCTATCTGGGGTGCCTGGCTTCATTGCCACATATTCAGAATTTGCGATTGTTGTTTTATCAGTTTAGTCTTAATTATAACTATCACTGTAGTTATGAAATAAAAAAATAAAAACAGATGCCATATCAGTAAAACGAGTAGTGCCTTTTTTTCTTTTGGGTTTTGTTCAGCTACGACAGCGTTTTAAAAAAAAAATGTGATTACAGAACATTTGTGTACAGCCCGAGAACACGGTAATTTTTTTCAAATTCTTTGTGTGTATCAGTATTGCCTGCATGCCCACGAGGCTATAAGTAAACAAACAGCATTACGGCTGAGAAGCTGGTAAACTCGAATTATACTAAAATGTCCGCTTTTTGGGGGGATTCTCAATGAATAACTATGCAATCTTTACTGTTACAACGCTATTTTATAAAGCAAGCGATTGTGATGCGTTCTGTCTATACATTTGATTACCAAAAATAAATATTTCAATGAAAAATACGGCCCCAAAGTCGCCACCCCCCCCTTGTCACATGCATCTTTTAAATGGATTACACACGCGGTTTCGTTTCAACAGATTCAGGATTTGTGACTGCATTTGACCACAGTCGTAAAAATAATTATATAACGATTTTTAAGCAAACTATATTCATGTGACTTGTAAAGCTGTGCTTTATGCATTTAATTGTTTCGATTGTGTTAGTTTAAAAAGTATGGTGCAGTTTTTTTTTGTGGATGCAGCTGCAACAGTTCTTAAAAAATGTTTTCTTAGTTTACAGTAGGCTATGTGTCTGTATACTGTACTATGTGTATATCTAAATATAATCCTTTCCTGCTTTAAGAATTTTTTTTCTTACCTTGCTGAGTTTTCCATGTAAACAGCCGCCCCTAGTGGTGGGAATGTGTCATTTCAGGGTGAAAAATTGACAAAACTAGCATGTCACCCATATTGATTGGCTTATGGCGGTCATGTTTGTTGATGTAGGAACTTTTCCTTACTAACTTTTTTAGAGGACAGTAGAAAGATAACGTATACCCAAGATTCACGTCAATCAGCCAAAGGGCTCATGAGAAGTTGTTATTTAAGTGTTTTACACAAAATCCAACAAAGCTACCACACCGTGTGACCGATCCATTTTTCCTTAAGTAGAATCAATCATGGACATGAGTGCACAATGTACAAAATTTTTCACAGCTGTACTATTTACCGTTCATGAGAAGAAGACTTTTGAATATTGTTCAAACTTTTCATTAAATACAAGATGGCTGCCACACCATGTGACCAAAGGCCGCCATATTGACCATGACACAACATCCCATAGTCCTCTACATCGGTGTCAAATTTTGTGCATTTTGGTGCAGCCAATAAGAAGTTATAAGCAGTTTTATAGCCAGTAGCATATGTTGATGATGTCATGCAGCGTGGACGCCATGATTTTCACAGTAGCAACTTCCCTTGAACAAGCGTAACAGATGACCATACTGAGATGTTTTATTCCAATTTTTGTTTCAATCGGATAAGCGGTTTTAGAGAAGTTGTTTGAATTTTCATGATTTTAAATTTTTATGGTAATGTTAGGACATTAATCAATGTGGTTGCCAAACCACAGAACCAATCAGCTTCATATTAACAGTAGTTAATCATGGACTATCCCTCAACATGTATAGCAATTTTCAGAACTCTGCAGTAAGCGGCTTCCGATACATAGGCGTTTTAACAAATTCTGCAAAATCCAATATGGCTGCCGAACCATGTGACTTGCGCAAATTTGCTGAATATCATCGACTATCATCCATAGGCATCTACCAGTGTACCGAATTTCGTGAGCTTTTGAGCATGTTCTGGCAGAAAAAATAATAATAATAATAATAATAATAATAATAATAATAATGATCCTAACAAAAACAATAGGCTTCCCCAGCCTACGGCTAATAATAATAATAATCCTAACAGAAACAATAGGCTTCCCCAGCCTTTGGCTTGGAAGCCTAATAATAATCCTAACAGAAACAATAGGCTTCCCCAGCCTTTGGCCTGGAAGCCTAATAATAATAATAATAATAATAGAAACAATAGGCTTCCCCAGTATTTCGCTTGGAAGCCTAATAATAATAATACTAACAAAAACAATAGGCTTCCCCAGCCTTTGGCTTGGAAGCCTAATAATAATAATTACTAGAGTTGCGAGCAACTTTACGGCTTCCAAGCAGTTAGTGTGAAAGTTAAGCGCATTGGTTGTTATAGATGAAACGTTATCACAAATCATTTTGGACACAGCTGACTGTGTCAATTTTGGCCAAAATATGGGAATCACTGGTTAGATGATCAATGCTGAAATCTCATTGGCCCACAGCAGCCATGTTTTGTACTGTAGCAACTTTCCTTGAACAACCGTAAAAGATAATCATACTTAGATCATGTATGCTCATTTTGGCTTCAATCAGAACTCTGCATGTTATATAACAACTATCTGCAGTCAATAAGAAATTATGGGAAGTTTTACAGCCAGCTTTAAATTTGACCTTTAGCAGAACCTAACCATACTATATAAAACTATTTATGCAGTACACATTACACTACTTGCATTACCTATAGTGCTCATATAAACATACCAGTTTTGTAAAACAACAAAAGTCATATAATAAATTACAAACATACTTTTTTCTATACCTTGCTATATTTGTTCTATACCTTGCAGACTTGTCCATGTTAACAGCTGTCCCCAGTGGTGGGAATGTGTCATTTCAGGGTGAAAAATCAGGGTGACATCAGCACACTATGTACAAAATGTTTCACAGCTGTACTATTTACCATTCATGAGAAGACGACTTTTGAATATTGTCCAAACTTTTCATCAAATCCAAGATGGCTGCCACACCATGTGACCAAAGACAGCCATATTGACCACGACACAACATCCCATAGTCCTCTACATCCGTGTCAAATCTGAAAAAGCGTGGATTTTACAAGCCTTTGGCTTGGAAGCCTAATAATCCTAACAATTACAATAGGGATCCAGCAACTTTGTTGCTTGGACCCCTAATAATAATATAGCTTCCAAGCTCTGGCAAGCTGTAGCATTGCTGCATAAGAGTCAGCAACAGATTATTATTTATTTATTTATTTCTTAGCAGAAGCCCTTATCCAGGGCGACTTACAATTGTTACAAGATATCACATTATTTTTTACATACAGTTACCCATTTATACAGTTGACTTTTCACTGGAGCAATCTAGGTAAAATACCTTGCTCAAGGGTACAGCAGCAATGTCCCCCACCTGGGATTGAACCCACGACCCTCCAGTCAAGAGTCCAGAGCCCTAACCACTACTCCACACTGCTGCCCAGATTCATTTTATGGAGCAGTTTCAATTCAAAATACTGCATTAGTTCATTATCTCACGATGTTTTCTAACTTTAAACACCAGAGTAACCATGACCTTATGAGTTGTAAGCTAATTTTACATTTAACCTTAAGAAGAGGTCAAAGGTCACGATCAAGATAATTATTGGATAGAGCACATATGGTTTCCTAAATGTGTTGCTGTGATCGAGCTGTTGTTGAGTGACGTGTGGGTGGCGACGTCACGGACCAGAAACAGAAACCAAAATAAGGAATGGCGGTGGTGAAACTGCAGCGCTACAGCGCTCAGTGTATTTATTAAATAAACCAAACAAAAGATTTAAATAAAACAAACACACTAAACAAACAAAAGGGCATGTTGGCCAAACAAATAAAAACAAACAAATAAGTATCGTGCTGGGGTAAAACCAGCACTCTTACCAGTTGTTTAGGTTTTAAATCTCTCTCCTTGCTCGCTCTCCCATACTCTCCTCTGTACACTCTCCTCGAGCGTAGATAGCTGCAGGCTTTTATATTCTGGCCGAGGGGTTAACTAGCTATTAATTATCTTATTACCCCTCGGCCATAGTCTGCACGAGTTTAGTAAGGATGCGCGACTGTCAGCTAGTTAAATAATCAGAAGCCGATCAGTCACGCATCCTCACGAGCAGTGGTGTAGTGCTATATTTAGAAGTGAGGGGTCGCTGTTATCTACCCCCACTCCCCGCCTGAACACTACCACGCAGCCTGCAGTCCCAGTTTTCACATACACTCACCACAACCGCAGTTTATCACTAGTAATTACAGTATTTGAAAGGGCTAAGTGTACCAATTGATTACAAATTCAGACAATTGGTTATTAAGAACATAAGAAAGTTTACAAACGAGAGGAGACCATTCAGCCCATCTTGCTCGTTTGGTTGTTCGTAGCTTATTGATCCCAGAATCTCATCAAGCAGCTTCTGAAGGATCCCATGGTGTCAGCTTCAACAACATTACTGGGGAGTTGGTTCCAGACCCTCACAATTATTTGTATAAAAAAGTGCCTCCTATCTTCTGTTCTGTTCTGAATGCCCCTTTATCTAATCTCCATTTGTGACCCCTGGTCCTTGTTTCTTTTTTCAGGTCAAAAAAGTCCCCTGGGTCGACGTGGTCTATACCTTTTAGGATTCTGAATTTTTTAATCAGATCACTGCATAGTCTTCTTTGTTCAAGACTGAATAGATTCAATTCTTTTAGCCTGTCTGCATATGACATGCCTTATTAAACCCGGGATAATTCTGATTGCTTTTCTTTGCACTCTTTCTAGAGCAGCAATATCCTTTTTGTAATGAGGTGACCAGAACTGAACACAATATTCTAGGTGAGATCTTACTAATGCATTGTAAAGTTTTAACATTACTTCCCTTGATATAAATACTTCTCACAATATATCCGAGCACCTTGTTGGCCTTTTTTATAGCTTCCCGACATTGTCTAGATGAAGACATTTCTGAGTCAACATAAACGCCTAGGTCTTTTTCATAGATTCCTTCTTCAATTTCACTATCTCCCATATGATATTTATAATGCACATTTTTATTGCTTGTGTGGAGTACCTTACACTTGATGTGTTGAATCCTTTATTACATTCTTAATGTTCATACAATATAAAATATAGTTTTGTTTTTTTTAAATTAAAATGTATCATTTTGGCTTGTAATTGTGGTAAAGGAGGTTTTGCAGCCCTTGGAGTTGTCTGAGGGCCGGACCTGCGGCCCTCTGATTAGCTTAGGTTGCCCACCACTGTTTTACATCAGCGTCACAAATAGTCTACTCTTGCCCAGGATTTAATGGCAGGGGTTGCACAGATCAAGGATATGAGCCAAAGCTTTTGTAGCCTGTACCGTACCTTACTTTAGACAGAGCCTTTATCCTTTGTGTTTATCCTTTGTGTGTGGTGTGTGTGTGTGTGTGTGTGTGTAATTATATATTATATTTTACATACCCTGTGGCACGGCAGGGCCCTACCTGTAAATAATATTTTTTTGTGGTGATTTGGTGGTGGTTGGCAGGGATGGGGTTAATTTCCTATCCCTGCCAAAATACATGTGAGAATGTGGCTGGAGATAATATAATCATTGATGATAATTAGACTCCAGCCACATGGTATAAAAAAGGGGAAAAATCCTTTGTTTGGAGGAGTTTTTGGTGTTTGTGCTGCTGTTATTATTTTGGAAACTTTGCAGTCATATTTTGTAGTAGTGAAGGCGAATGCCCAGCCTACGTTTTTTGTATTTTGTTAAAACCTTTTATTTTGGCCCTTGAGCCGGTTATTTTGTTCCTGTTTATTGTGTTTGTTACTTGTTTTGTTAAACCTTTTTATTTAGCTTTGTGAGCAGTGTTTTTGTTTGTACAACCTTTTTATTTTGTGTTTATTAAAGATGTGCAGCAGCGCTTAAACTACAGCTTCCTTGTCTCTGAGTCTCTTTGCCTGCCGATACCATCTAGGCCCGCAACGCCACCCTGTCACATACCCCAATTGAAATTTATAATTTCTAGAAATTTCTCAAACAAATAATTTTTAGAAAAAATCTTAAGTAGCAAAAGTTTTGCTTTTGTGGATGAGGAAAAAAACTTACAAGAAATAGATTCTTTCAGCATTTTCTTTGCAAAAGTGCTCACTCAAAAGTATACTTACCCTTTGAAGCTATGACAGTATTGTTTACAATGTGCTAGAAATTTCAATATGATAATGCTGAACCTAGTTCTAGAAAAGTCTAGAAAATGCTGGATTGTAGGTGAACATTCTTAGAGAGTATAAAAGGGTTAGGCATAGGATGATTGCTGTCATTACCAATAAGTGAATATGGGAAAACGAAAAGAGCTATCTGAAGACCTTAGGCAGAAAATGATTTATTGTCATAAAGCTGGTGAAGGATACAAGATGATTTCCAAGCATTTCAGTATCCCAATTTCAACTATTGTTTCTATTACCAAGACATACAAGACTCATGGTACTGTCACAATGCTCCCTCGTTCTGGAAGAAAAAAGGTTATTTCACCAAGAACAAGTAGAAGAATTGTGAGGAAGGTTAATAACAATCCAAGATAGACTGCCAAGGATATTCAAAGTGAATTGGCTGCAAGTGGGACGGGTTCTGAATCCGCTACCAAATAAGAATACGTTTTGCAAAGTATAAAAAACTAAAAAGGCAGCTAAAGGAGTTTGAATGCATTTGTACCGTGAGCTCAGTTTTGAGGTGCTGGAATGGGTTTGTTCTTTTGTAGAACCGTTTTCATACTAACTTTTGTACTTGATAACATTAATTTACAAATTCAATTGATACCTAAGATTAATGCTCTTTTGTGACTTATTAGCTATTAACATTTAAAATAGAGTACTTTGATATGTGTTTCAATATTAACTAAATCAAGTTATTAATCAAACTCATAAATCTTGTTACATACCGATAATTTATTTATTAAAATGTTTGGATATACTGCTATTTTCTTGATTACCGGCTTGTTTACAGTCACCTTAAAATAACGCTAGAATATGTTTTGTTGGAAAATAATAATAATAATAATAAAACGTTTTTTTGACTGAATCTAATTTCGCGGCAGATGGATTTATTTTCATAATTTTTTTTTTGGTTAAGTGGCGTAGCTAGCTTCGATTTTTTTTTTGGGGGTTGCAAGCCAACTAAATGTGATTTGAAGTTGTATTTGGTTGCACAGAGTAGTGGCGAAAAAAGTAACTTCTGCAAGGCTCTCATTTCCCTCTGTATTGTGCGCATTCGTCTTTTTTGTGCATGACAGTTCAGCGTGAGACGTAACAGCTAGACGTTTTAGTTACAGTTTTCACAAATTAGGATTTAAGTTATGTTTTATGCACATTGTACTGGTTTTATTCAAAGTGATTCCTGTTCAGGTATTTATGAAAGGGAATAATAAGAGACATGCACTTCTTTCTTGTTTGATGACCAAAAAAAAATAACTGCATTTCTAAAATTATACAAAAGGTGCCTCATAATGTAAAGGTTTGATAAGAAAAAAAAGTCAGTTTAGTTTTTGCAATTTATTTTATTTACTAAAATTAAAGTGTTTCAGTTTTTTTTTTAAATTTTCACTCAATGCATATTCTATGTGATTTCCATCTTTCACAATATTCATTCAAATGAATAAAGGACAGTTTAGATTAGGTTTATTTGTAATGTTACAGGTTTAAACATAAAAAATGTTTTTAATTTTTCATTTTCCCCAAGGAGTGGTAATAGTGGCCCACACTGCCTAATGCAGCTGAATAGGTGGGACTCAGGTAAAAAAGTTTGGGAAGCCATGCTTTAGTGACTTGTGAGAAATGATTGTCCCAAATTCAGGAAAAACCAAAAGCCCTAGCAGTGAAAGGGTTAAATAAATATGCATAACTGAGGTTGCATCTTCGTAAATGCAGCTTTATTTGATGCTTTATTTTTTCCTCAAATTGAGGGTGAGAAATTTTGGCTGCGTCTTAAATTCAAAGGAATATGGTATATGGAAAACTGTCAGGGGTATGCATGTTATATATTAACATAACATTATTCAGCAGGTTTCATTCAACTTTACGAAGCAAAATTCTTGAGTGCTGCAAACATTTTGGCCATTGCTGTATGCATGCATGCCATTATATACGGACAATAGGGCTATGCAATAAGAATTTATACAGTGAGACAGAACAAATCTAAGTAGGTTGGAAATCCAAGTCCAACGTTACCATTCCGCTAGTTTTTACACAAGCTAATTTAAAAATAGATAAATAAATAAAACACACTTCAAGAGACAGCATGTACAGATAATTGCAAGTTTAATTAAGAATAAATATACTATTCCAAGAATTGTTTGCACTTGCACTGTACCAACCAAACAGGTGAAGGGGTTAAAATTCTCTCAGAATTTTACTGTTCAATTTACAATCTTATTTTACACCCCACCCCCAGAAAAGGTCATAATTTAACATGATCACTGACAAAAAAGATCAGACAACAGTTTAATAGTGTTTTTTGAAATTATGTTTAGTAATAGTAAAGCTTCAGATATGTAGCAGATTATTAGAGTCATTTATTTTAGCCATCTTTATACAGTATATCAAAAGACTAGTCTTTTGATATACTGTATAAAGAATAAGACTACAAAACAGAGAAGGTCATAAGAGATAAAGGTGTTTTGCAAATGTAACTGCACAGTGAACAGCACTGTGAACAGCAACACATTTCTTAAGTACTATAACCGTCAAATAATATTTTAAATTCTTCACAAAGGCTAAACTAATGAATTATTGTTAAAAGTAATAATAATAAAATATATATATATATATATATATATATATATATATATATATATATATATATATATATATATATATATATAAATATATAGTTATAGTCAAAAGTTTACATACCCCAATGGAAATTTCCTTTGATGCTTTGTCTACAACGTGCTAGAAATTTCAATATGATAATGCAAAACCTTATTCTAGAAAAGTCTGAAAATGCTGGATTGTAGGTGAACATTCTTGGAGAGTATAAAATGGTTAAGCATAGGATGATTTCTGTCATTACCAATAAGTCAACAGTTATCTGAAGACCTTAGGCAGAAAATGATTTATTGTCATAATGTAACAAACTTCCTTAGTATTCCTACTAGACACTTAGACCATAAGCGTATACTGATTCCATAAGCAACCATTTAATTTTATTGGAAACAGCAAGTAATAGGTTACAGCGTAAAAGAGGGATTTAAAAGGGGACCTGAGGAATATGCTTAACCCAGAAAATGTTTTAGAAGTTAGTCTAGAATGTAAACAAAAGGTATACCAACCATACGAGCATAGACTAAATGAAACAGTATATCAGTACAATAATAATGTCACTGAGGCTCTCTAAAAACAAATTAGTTTACCCAGCAATTGCCAATACAGTGTAAGCAGGTAAGGGTTAATTAACCCAACCAACAGGTTGTTTAAATCAAGAGATACAGCATTGCATAATTGAACACAGCCCTATAACAGCAAACACTATCCAAACACTTTGCAAAGCAAAAGCACACAAGGCACAAAGGGTAAATTAGTTTAACCAGCAATTGACAATACAGTGGAAGCAGGTAAGGGTTAATTAACCCAATCACAGGTTTTTTAAACCATAGTTCAGTCCCTTCATGAAAAACAAATCCAAAAGAAAAAAAGTTCAAGAAATAAAAAATCCAAAATCCAATGCAAAACCAGAATGGCCATTCACAAAAAACTGCAAACATAGTAACAAAAATGAAAAAGAACAAAAGGTTTGATCTCACCCGGATGATGATTGTAATCCGCTGTGCAGACGTCTTCCTTTGATTCCATTAAAACTATGTAGTTTTAAAAGTCCAGGCAAACTGTATTCTTCAGCAAAGAAAATGAAGATCCCACAGCAGCGATAGAACGGTCACAAAATAACCACAAAAAAAAAAACACGATTCAGAGAAAATCTAACAGTTAGTTTGACTGTGCTGGAAACATCTAAATGCAGCAGAAGATTTTGACTTGTTTACCAAAATAACATACTGCTGAACAGATGAATGGACCTGCCTTAAAACACAGACTAACCAAAAATATAAACTCCTCATCTACCAAAAGTTCTGATAAAAAAATCAGAACGGCGACGACCCCTGTAGCCCAAACTGGTTCCCCTTTGAACTGGCCGGCAATGAGCAAAGGAGCATAAGCCCGCCTCCCAACTACGGATAGCCAAAAGGGGAAAAATACAAAGAACATACAAAAAACACAATGCATAGCAGACCTAGACAAATACTCCCAACCAGCACAATAGAAAAAAGACAGTTAAAAGGGCAGTTTCAAAATATTTAAATTTTTTCCTCATGCATGTAAACTGACGCCTAAAGAGTTTCTTTATAAAACTAGGTAGTCTTGCGAAAATTAAAATCAGGGATCACTTTTACCAACTTTAATTTGAATATAAGAAATCGAACTAACCTGGCCAGGCTTACTGCTATTCAATTAAGAATAAAGCAGAGGCTGCGCTTATTGCAGCACATATGAGGTGATCGCCACAATAAAGCTGGAGGAGGATACAAGAAGATTTCCAAGCATTTCAGTATCCCAATTTCAACTATTGTTTCTATTACCAAGACATACAAGACTCATGGTACTGTCACAACGCTCACTAGATCTGGAAGAAAGAAGGTTTTCACCAAGAACAAGTAGAAGAATTGTGAGGAAGGTTAATAACAATCAGGAGATAGACTGCCAAGGATATTCAAAGTGAATTGGCTGCAAGTGGGACTGGGGTTTCCATTTGAACCATAGGTCGAGTATTGCATGGTGAAGGTCTCAATGGTTGCAGGCCAAGGAAAAAGCCACTCTTAAGAAAACGTCACAAGGACAATCGCTTAAAGTTTGCAAAATGGCATTTGAATGATGGATGAGAGTTCTGGTCAAAGGTTTTGTGGAATGATGAAACAATAAAATCAAGCTATTTGGTCACGCTGATAACAGTTATGTTTGGAGAAGGTCTGGTGAGGCGTACAAAGAAAAGAACACCATACCCACTGTCAAGCATGGAGGTGGTAATATCCTTCTATGGGGCTGTTTTTTCTCTAATGGCTCAGGAAATTTAGTTCCAATACATGGTAAAATGGATTCCACAGCATACCAAAAGATATTGGCCAATCATCTGAAACCTCAGCTACAAAACTTGGTTTAAAAGCGCAACTGGACATTCCAACACGCCAATGATCTAAAGCACACACCAAAATCTACTTCAGAATGATTAAAAGAAGAATAAAATCAAGGTTCTGGAATGGCCTAGTCAAATTCCTGATCTATATCCGATTGAGAATCTTTGGTTTGAGTTGAAGGCGGCTGTGCACAAGAGAAGTCCTTGGAATTTGAATGAACTGGAACAATTGTGCATTGAAGAATGGTCAAAATCACTAAAGAATTATGCCAAAAGCTCATTGACAAACATCCTTATCATTTAAAAGCGGTTATTATTGCTAAAGGTGCTCAACTGGCTATTCATTTCATTTTCCTTGTCAGGGTATGTACACTTTTGAATTAGCATTTTTGGAGTTTTGCAAAAAAAATTGCTGAAATAAATAATTATAGACATCTATTTCTTGTAACTTTTTTTCTCACAAAAGCAAAATATGTATTACGTTATGAAAATGAAGTAATTAACTCTAGTACAAAGATAACTGGATATAGGGGGCTACTGTTTACACTTTAAGCGCTTTTTTTACGCCAGAATACTTGCAGATAAAACAACTGGGTCATTGGATCTAGATACACCCACAGAAACACGTGAACTCTCACAGCTTACTCACATGGAGATTTAGATGTCAGTATTTTGGATTTATGAACAATAAGGGGAGTACAATTTCAAAAGGACACATTAATCTTATTACTGGCAGTGATTTCTATAGAGTACTGCAACAGTAAACCCTACTTCCAAACGTTATTTATTTATTTTTTAATTATTAGTATAGTGATTTATTTTATTTTATTACTTATATAAATGCACCATGTGCACAATACAGGTGAAGGCATTTTCCTAAATGAAGCATGCAAATCAAGATAGTCCTTACAGTATATCTGTATTTCAGCCTATGAATGAAAAAAGGCACAATAATTCCTTTCCATTGACAAGTATTCATTAATTCAAATCAGCAATTAACTCCAGATATGGAAATTGGATGTATCATTTTGTGTTAATGGAATTTTCACAAAACAAACATTAGGGTTCCAGTATGCTAAAATGCAAAATCTGATACATTGCGGTTATCCACAATTAGTAGAAACAGTATTTGCTTAAAGCAAAGTATTACATTCTAATCTTCCAGATTACACTTTTTTTGTTGCATAAAATGAATTGACACATAAAAGCCACAGCTTTCAGGGTAAGAGTGTTTTTAATTTGCAGGGGGAAATTATTATTATTTGTTTATTTAGCAGACGCCTTTATCCAAGGCGACTTACAGAGACTAGGGTGTGTGAACTATGCATCAGCTGCAAAGTCACTTACAACTACATCTCACCCGAAAGACGGAGCACAAGGAGGTTAAGTGACTTACTCAGGGTCACACAATGAGTTAGTGGCTGAGGTGGGAAATCTGTCCAGAAGCACTGGTTTACAGCTGTGATTACAGATACATTTAGGCAGTTTGGTATCTCCAATGACCTTTCCTAGTTACAAACACTGCAGATTTAAAAGGTCACCTGGAACCAGTTTTTCTAACAATTAGCTAACAAAGCAAACAAAATGTCTAACCTGCTACACGTTACTTTTACTGTTTGAAATATGTTTTTACACTGGCATTGTACTTAGTATTTTTTTTTTTTTGCTGAATATTTTTATTCGTATTAATCATCACTTATTATTATTATAGTGAAAAAGCAAGGGTGGAATAATTTACAATACATTAATATCAGGCTATGGCAGGGTTAAATCTGATGAGAACTAGTTGATGTCTGTGTCTCAGTGGTCCTCTGGGCGAGTACTTAAAACAAATCTACACATAAGAACTTAAGAAGGTTTACAACCGAGAGGAGGCCATTCAGCCCCTCTTGTTTATTTGGTTGTTAGTAGCTTATTGATCCCAGAATCTCATCAAGCAGCTTCTTGAAGGATCCCAGGGTGTCAGCTTCAACAACATTACTGGGGAGTTGGTTCCAGACCCTCACAATTCTCTGTGTAAAAAAGTGCCTCCTATTTTCTGTTCTGAATGCCCCTTTACCTAATCTCCATTTGTGACCCCTGGTCCTTTTTTCTTTTTTCAGGTCAAAAAAGTCCCCTGGGTCAACATTGTCAATACCTTTTAGAATTTTGAATGCTTGAATCAGATCACCGCGTAGTCTTCTTTGTTCAAGACTGAATAGATTCAATTCTTTGAGCCTGTCTTGCATACGACATGCCTTTTAAACCTGGGATAATTCGGGTCGCTCTTCTTTGCACTCTTTCTAGAGCAGCAATATCCTTTTTGTAATAAGGTGACCAGAACTGAACACAATATTCTAGGTTAGGTCTTACTAATGCATTGTAAAGTTTTAACATTACTTCCCTTGATTTAAATTCAACACTTTTCACAATATATCCGAGCATCTTGTTGGTCTTTTATTATAGCTTCCCCACATTGTCTAGATGAAGACATTTCTGAGTCAACATAAACTCCTAGGTCTTTTTCATAGATTCCTCCTTCAATTTCAGTATCTCTCTGTGACAGAGATCGAATGGTGCTTGGTGTTAGATCTCTCTCTCGACCTGTGAGGGCACTGTGTAACGGGAACAGAGTACCCTTAACTAAATGGCACGACGATTTATTCCGTAGGATAGGTGGAAGTTGGTCATTTAGGAAAGGGGAGCAGCTACGGTATCCAAACTCAATGACCCAGATGGCAAACGTTGTGGCATCTGAGGACTGGAGGAGCGGATGTGCTCGTTAACCTAGGGGTCATGAGCGAGGATATAAATAGGGGACTTAGCATACGTGATCTGTTCCTTGGTAAATGGTTAGTGTTGAAATCCTACAAGGAGTCTGCGTGCTGTTTCGTGAACCGTGAGTTTTGTCTTGTGTTTGTTAGTGTTTCGTTAACTGTCATCTGTTTTTTAATAGACTACCAGTTGCACGATCCAGAGCTGTAGCGAAAGCCAGCATAAACCCGGACATCACTTTCACCCCTGCATTTCACGGAGAACTGTATTACACCACTTGCACGTATTCACTATCACTAAGAACTGCATTTGTGTTTTGTGTTTAGTGTTGGTGTGTAAAACTGGACTTTTTGGTTACGGGTCAAACCCGAGGAATTACAAATACCGAGTGATACACACTGCTGTATCACTCTAATATTATTATTTATAGGTGTTTGCCATAAGGATCTGGACATTGTTAATTAAATCAATAAACACCCTTGCACCTGCAAATCATTGTCTATCTGCTTTATATTCACTCTGCACTGCACTCACCTGTATTCACTCACCACTTTGCCACACTCCTATATGATATTTATAATGCACATTTTTATTGCCTGTGTGCAGTATCTTACACTTTTCTCTATTAAATGTCATTTGCCATGAATGCTGTCTAGATCATTTTGAATGACCTTTGCTTCTGCAACAGTGTTTTGTCGTCACATATACTCTCACATTCACAGTCTTGCATTAAAAAAATGCAGGAAAGTCAATTTTCTAACGGGGTGTAGCAGTGGTGAATAAGCGTTCATAATGCTTACAAAACAGTCACTCTGAATTGAAACCTTCCTTCATCGCCCCTGCAATGCCAACCTCATGTTTTACGTTTGCGTACTCCCTCTGCGTGGGATGTGAAGTTTGTTGGGCATTTGAATTTACTGAAACACGTAGCATCTTGTGTTAAACTTATTTTACAAAAATGTGGATATTTATACCAGGTTGCAACCCCCACCACAAAAGAACAAAAAAAAAAAAAGACTGAAGATGTCATTAGCAAATGGGGCCGGTTGTATACAAAGCCAAAAAATAGGCCACGTTTTAGTAAACATTTTAAAACTAATAAATAAACAATTACCAAATGAACATTATTGTAATATGTTGCTTAAAATATAAAAACACAATATATTCATAATAAAGTTGAGTTCTTACCTATAAACAAAGTAACAAATTTAAAGTTTGGGACTCGCCATTTGTAGCTTGGTGTTTATTTACATTATTGTCAGCATATACAGTACTGTGCAAAAGTTTTAGGCAGGTGTGAAAAAATGCTGTAAAGTAAGAATGCTTTCAAAAATAGACATGTTAATAGATTATATTGATCAATTAACTAAATGCAAAGTGAGTGAACAGAAGAAAAATCTAAATCAAATTCATATTTGGTGTGACCACCCTTTGCCTTCAAAACAGCATCAATTCTTCTAGGTACACTTGCACAAAGTCAGGGATTTTGTAGGCATATAGTCAGGTGTATGATTAAACAATTATACCAAACAGGTGCTAATGATCATCCATTCAATATTTAGGTTGAAACACAATCATTAACTGAAACAGAAACAGCTGTGTAGGAGGAATAAAACTGGGTGAGGAACAGCCAAACTCAGCTAACAAGGTGAGGTTGCTGAAGACAGTTTACTGTCAAAAGTCATACACCATGACAAGACTGAGCACAGCAACAAGACACAAGGTAGTTATACTGCATCAGCAAGGTCTCTCCCAGGCAGAAATTTCAAGGCAGACAGGGGTTTCCAGATGTGCTGTCCAAGCTCTTTTGAAGAAGCACAAAGAAACGGGCAACGTTGAGGACCGTGAGACGCAGTGGTCGGCCAAGGAAACTTACTGCAGCAGATGAAAGACACATCATGCTTACTTCCCTTCGCAATCGGAAGATGTCCAGCAGTGCCATCAGCTCAGAACTGGCAGAAAACAGTGGGACCCTGGTACACCCATCTACTGTCCGGAGAAGTCTGGTCAGAAGTGGCCTTCATGGAAGACTTGCGCCAAAAGCCATACCTCCGGCGTGGAAACAAGGCCAGCGACTCAACTATGCACGAAAACACAGGAACTGGGGTGCAGAAAAATGGCAGCAGGTGCTCTGGACTGATGAGTCAAAATTTGAAATATTTGGCTGTAGCAGAAGGCAGTTTGTTCGCCGAAGGGCTGGACAGCGGTACACGAATGAGTGTCTGCAGGCAACAGTGAAGCATTCCTTGCAAGTTTGGGGCTGCATTTCTGCAAATGGAGTTGGGGATTTGGTCAGAATTAATGGTCTCCTCAATGCTGAGAAGTACAGGCAGATACTTATCCATCATGCAATACCATCAGGGAGGCATCTGATTGGCCCCAAATTTATTCTGCAGCATGACAACGACCCCAAACATACACCGAAAGTCATTAAGAACTATCTTCGGCGTAAAGAAGAACAAGGAGTCCTGGAAGTGATGGTATGGCCCCACAGAGCCCTGATCTCAACATCATCGAAGTCTGTCTGGGATTACATGAAGAGAGAGAAGCAACTGAGGCTGCCTAAATCCACAGAAGAACTGTGGTTAGTTCTCCAAGATGTTTGGGCCAACCTACCTGCCGAGTTCCTTCAAAAACTGTGTGCAAGTGTACCTAGAAGAATTGATGCTGTTTTGAAGGCAAAGGGTGGTCACACCAAATATTGATTTGATGTAGATTTTTCTTCTGTTCACTCACTTTGCATTTTGTTAATTGAGAAATATAAACAATTAACATGTCTATTTTTGAAAGCATTCTTACTTTACAGCATTTTTTCACACCTGCCTAAAACTTTTGCACATTACTGTATATATTTTTTTTTTGCCAATTAGTTTTTATTATTTTCTCCCCAATTTGAAATGCCCAATTATTTTTAGGCTCAGCTCACCGATACCACCCCTGCGCTGACTCGGGAGGGGCGAAGATGAACGCACACTGTCCTCCGAAGCGTGTGCCGTCAGCCGCCTGCTTCTTTACACTCTGCAAACTCACCATGCAGCCGCCTCAGAGCTACAGCGTCGGAGGACAACGCAGCTCTGGGCAGCTTACAGGCAAGCCCGCAGGCGCCCGGCCAGACTACAGGGGTTGCTGGTGCGCGGTGAGCCGAGGACACCCTGGCCGACCTAACCCTCCCTCCCCGAAGACGCCGGCCAATTGAGCTGCCCCTCGGAGCTCCCGTCCACGGTCGGCTGTGGAATAGCCTGGACTCAAACCGGCGACGTCCAGGCTATAGAGCGCATCCTGCACTCTAGCGAGTGCTTTTACTGGATGCGCCACTCGGGAGCCCCCTTTGTCAGCATATTTTAAGTGACTGGAAGCTGAAATTACTTTTCTTATACAAATACAGTACTGGTGAGCGATAATCAGTTTGTGTGAAAATCAGGCTTAAATCACTGATAATACATGTATAGGTGGCGATTTGGTGCTCAAGCATCAGTGGGAGAAAAATAAGGTCCCGCATAGTGCAAATAAATCACCTGTTCTATCAAATTATAGTGTGCATGCTTCACAACAACTGTTATTGCGGTTAAAAAAGAGAACACAAACACAACAAGTTATCAAAAGTAAATACAGACTTAGATACTACTAGTTAATAGCCAATTTTTATTGAGCAGGACAAGTTTTATTACCATTATACCAAATGCTTCTGGAGCCAGACCTTATGTAAAAACAGGTTGATATAACCATCTCAACTTCTGTATCCAACTAATTCAGAAGAGGCAGTCTCAATATGACTAACACAATATGAGAACTGTACAGGTTCCATTTGCACCAGCTCTGAATCAGAGATTTCTATACCAAGAGGACAGATGTTAGAATTCACAATGAGAAATCAACTACGAACCCACACTATGGTCCATTTTGCACAACCCCAGTGTCTTGTGACTTGGTTTTATCTGGTATAATAAACTCTGTAGCACACGGTTTTTGATCTCCATAACGAGTATGAATTGTCAAATTTTAGAAGGTAAACCCCTCTCCCTGGGTACTGGTGGCTGCCTGCGTATACCTCCTCATGGCAGTCTCGCCTATACACTGGCACAATCTCATCCACCTGAGGCTTGTTGGCATTCTTTTTGGATTTTTCTTCTTCGCTTGGGTTCTCTGCTGTAGAAAAATAAAGCAAACAAAAAAACAAAATGCACCGTTATTTACAATAATATACTGAAAAACCAAAAAAAAACAGGTCCATGACCTAATGTGTGACAGTGTAATAAGCCCGCTAGGTTATTTATAGAAGACTGAACTTTGTTATTTATTACTGGTTGGTGTATAGCCACACTTTATCTTTGATGTGCTGGACTATAAAATATGCATGTTTCCACTGTGCTGCCTCCATCAGCACCTTTCAAAATTGCGCAACTACACCCAAAATATTTTCAACCGGTGAACATCAAATCTTGTAATTCTTTTACCTTCCTCCTCCTCTTCATCACTTGACTCACTGACGTGAACACTAACTGTTGTGTTGGGAGAATCTGTCCATTCAAAATAAACTCCAAAGCCAATGTCATAATGATCTGTGGCAAATTCCCAAAACAGATAGGACCCCTCTTCATGTGTAGGAACACGGACTGTCACCACTTCCCCTCGACCGACTGTGATCACCGAGTCTGCGTCTTGTCGGATCTTCTCCTTGAAGTCTTTAATTTGCGGCCTGGTCCACATGGAGGGAGCAGCTATAACAGGGGATGCATCTGTCAAAGGGATATATAAAACAAAAAAAAGTATTTAAGAAGCTTTTAAATTCATTTTTATAAATACCCCAAACTTGCCAATGAGAAGCAAGCTCTTGTTTTCAGTTTGATCCTGCTTGGATTAGCCTGCCTGCAGGACTGGTCTCTTAACACTAAATACAAATAAATCAGGTGGCATTCCTAAAGACATAAAATGGAGCACCAAGCTACAAACCAAAACAGCTTCCAAAATATCACCTACTCAGAAGTTATTCTGGAGTAGATAGAAAGTGTATTAACCTATTTGCTGCCAAGGGTAGTTGCCACCTCCCTGGCCACAGGAAGTCTAAAATTTTTGCAATACATTCCTTTATGATTAAAGGAATTACTATATCTGTCTTTTAATGTAACCAAGCAAACCTATATATCTTTTTGTTCAGCACACATTGAACTTTCCACAGGTGCAAACCCCATGTGGATATCTGATAAGATGACCTAAATATTGAGCCATAAGTGTAAAAAAAAAAATAAAAAACTTCCAGATTGTGCCTTTTTTCAATAAGGCAATGTTGAAAGCTATATATTGTTGAATTTGTCTTTCAACTTGCTTCAATGGGTTTCTAATTTACAAAAAACACGTCCATAACTACAATATACAACGAACAAACCGAAAGTTAAAAAAAATTGTAAAACACCCACCCACACAAGCGTAGGTCACAAAATTAAAGGTACACTAAATACAATAAATACAATAAATCTCCTAACTACCTCCAAATAATTACAAATAAATGACATAGGTAAGGAAGATTTCTATTAGATTATAAATGGTTACTAATAAAAAAAAAGGTTTCCAACTGCAGTAACCAGAAGCATGTTTTTCTGTAACTGTAGGAAATGCAATGAACAAATATATGTTTGGTAGTTATAAAAAAATAAAAGAAAAATATATGTAATGATAAAAAAAATATAACAGGTTGCTATAAATGGAAAAAAAAACCTGAGGTAAAACACTGGCAAAAATAAATAAATAAAAAGAACGAGTTCAATTTGTGGTTTATCCAGATACTGTATGTAAAAAGAAAAAAAGAAACAAACTCGCAAAAATATAAAATACAGGGAATGTATCACACATATAAATGTCAATTTGTGACAGGCTAGCTGCAGGGATGACGTCAGGCCAGAAAGAATCACACACAGACAGGCAGTACTTGCAGTGAAACTGAGACGCTGTTGCGCTCAGTGAGTTTATTGTAAAAATAAAAGGTTTAAACAGAAAACAGGACACGGCCATGGCGGCCAAAATAAACAGACAAACAAAACGAACAGACACTAACAAACAGGGACGAACACCAAACAAACACATACCACTTAGCAATTGCTTCTTTTTATTTCTCTCCTCACTCTCTCCCGTTCCTTCACCCTGAACACACGACCCCAAGTGAATGAAACGTGCATCTATATATACAATTGTGCTGGGATTCAATTACCAATTAATTATTCACTTGAATCCCAGCGAGTGAACTAATCTGTGAAAACCCCGTGCTCACATATCAAGTACTTTAAATGCACATGAAGTGAAGTGCAATCCCCGTGCCTAAATACAATTATACATTTTAAATAACTCATGCTACACACACCCATTTATATCCCGTGCAGCAATATCTATACACCCACATAAACACACCACACGCAACATATAACACAGAAATGCACACAGGGGCGAGGCACATTGCCACACAATTGCATCAATAATGTATTGATAAATTTACAGAAGACTTTTTTTAAAAGTTAGGCAATGAACAGCAGTCTTAACCACTCCTCCTTGACTCACCACAGAAACTACAACAGACCGCTCTAGTCACGCCTCCCAAACTTTTTTCAGCTTTTCGTCACACATTTTCAACCAATAAAAGATCAGAAAATGTTCCAGCCCCCATCCCATGGTTCATTTGTTGCAGGAAAGGATCCCAATCACAGCAAGCTTTTTTAAATGGTGAAAAAAGTAGCTTTTCAGGGCACCGCAAGAGTTGGACTTACCAGAACTGTCCCAAGGGCACAAGAGACATGGACATGCCAGGTACAATTTAAAAAAGTAATCGGAAAAGAAAATAAGAATAAAAAAGTGTGTTATGTTCTAAAGACCTCCGTTTAGACATTTCAGAGATGTTCATTAGCCAGTCTACTCTTTGCATTAAGCTACTATATTGCTACAGATATTGTACCTTTTGGTCCATTTTCTGACGCTTCCTCTCCTGATTCTGGCTCGGGCTCTTTCTCAAAGCTTTCTGTGTGAGAACTGGCCTGTCCATTCACAGTTGGGCTCTCTTCTGGAGAAACTGCATGGACCTTTGCTGCCACTGCTGAGGCCACTATTGCAGCTTCCTGTTGCTTCTGTAGGGCTGCCTGCAAAGATTTAAATGAGTTTACTTACCATTTAGTCCCGCCAGTGTTTATATTTTTCAAATAATTTACATTTAACATTTACCATTAGATTTGTGCCCTTTTATGGTAGATTATTTTCGGGAATGATCATTGTCTATTTTTTGTCGTATTATCGTACTGTAAGGCGATATATAGTACATAATAGCTATACATATGCACCAAAAAAAACAAAACAATTCCCCTTGTTGTGATATCATAAAAACGTGTACCCAGGTGCTTGTCAAGAGTTACCGGAGGTATAGAGGCTGTATGCCTGATAAGAAAGGCATGATGGGATATCAGATGAGCCCTTGTCAGCTGCTATACACAGGTGCTGCATTAACACCAGCAGAATCCGGTAACCCGAGTCTTAGGGGTGAGACGATACACTAAGTTCATAATATGATGCGTACCACGATACACAAGCCAATATACGATACGTATCGCGATACATGTTTTACTTTTCCATTAAGCAATTTATGGCATTCTACAAGTATCTCTCTCTCTCTCTATATATATATATATATATATACTGTATATATATATTGTAAGACAGCAGAGAGGTGGTTAATATCCTCCCTGCATAAAACATGTGCATATGCATATTCTGTTTAATTGTTAATTGTTTTATTCTTAATTATCCCCTGCCCCTGGTAGTAATTGTAAATTAGAACCAGGTGCAGGGTATTTAAGAGTGCTGTGAAAAAGTATTTGCCCCCTGACTGATTTTCTGCATTTTTGCACATTTTTCACATTGTATTTGGTCAGATTTTTTTGTGGGTTGTAGTAGTATATAGAGGGAGTCTGAGAGAAAAAATGACACCAAAGTTTGGTGCTTCTTTCATTTGTTTGGTGTGCAAGGTAATCAAACATGCAATCTTCAGGTATGAAAGTTATTGCCCCCCCTAGTTAACTCAACCCATTTAAAGGGATAATTAGGGTCAGCTGTTTGAGTACTTTGGTTAACAACCAGGCCTGATTTGGGCCAGCCCTGCCCAATATAAATCTGACTAACTTTGGCCCTTACCATCACAGAGAAGTTGTCAGTACAAGGTTCTCGAGGCACATCATGCCACGAACAAAATAAATTCCTGAAGACCTCCAGAAAAAAAAGTTGTTGATGCCTATCAGTCTGGAAAGGGTTACAAAGCCATTTCTGAGGCTCTGGGGCTCCAGCAAACCACAGTCAGGGCCATATTGTCCAAATGGAGAAAGTTTGGGACAGTAGTGAATCTTCCCAGGAGTGGCTGCCCTGCCAAAATCTCTCCAAGAGCAAGGCGTAAAATCGTCCAGGAAGTCACAAAGAACCCTAGAACAACATCCAGGGATCTGGGGGCCTCTCTCGCCTCAGCTAAGGTCAGTGTTCATGACTCCACCATCAGAAAGACACTGGGCAAAAATGGGATTCATGGCAGAGTAGCAAGGCGGAAACCATTGCTCACTAGGAAGAACATGAATGCTCGTCTCAAGTTTGCCAAAAAGCACCTGGATGATCCTCAAGAGTTCTAGAACAATGTTCTATGGACAGATGAGTCAAAAGTGGAACTTTTTGGCCGACATGGGCCCCGTTATGTCTGGCGAAAACCAAACACTGTAAGAAGCTCATACCAACGGTCAAGCATGGTGGTGGTAGTGTCATGGTTTGAGGATGCTTTGCTGCATCAGGACCTGGACGCCTTGCCATCATTGAAGGAACCATGAATTCTGCTCTGTATCAGAGAATTCTACAGGAGAATGTCAGGCTATCTGTGAGCTGAAGCTGAAGCGCAGCTGGGTCATGCAGCAAGACAATTATCCGAAACACACAAGCAAGTCTACATCAGAATGGTTGAAGAACAAGAAATTTAAAGTTTTGGAATGGCCTAGTCAAAGTCCAGACCTAAACCCCATTGAGCTGTTCTGGCAGGACCTGAAACGAGCAGTTCATGCTCGAAAACTCACAAATGTCACTGAGTTGAAGCAGTTCTACATGGAGGAGTGGGCCAAAATTCCTCCATGGCGCTTGAGAGACTAATCAATAACTACAGGAATTAGGAAGTGTACTGATGAGAAAAAAAAAAAAAAATTAGGGAATTAAATGTACTGCAGCTTACTTGACTGCTGTAAAAAGAACTGACATTCAATAAATTTAGCTCTCAGATTGTGCTAATGAAATGTGCTAAAATATATGACATTGAACTTGCTGTGGTGTATTTCATATCGTACATAGCAGAACGAACTCACTGCAATTTAAACGTATTTTTACTGAAAAATAAACAGCAACATGTAATCATAAGAGCTGTCTGTTACATGCTGTCAGGTCAGTACTTCACCAACACTGAACATGCAAACTTCTGTATGCTGTTTCCCATAGTACAACTACACAACTAAAGGTGCAGTCACTAATTCCACACACATATTCAGCCAGTCTTGTATTGCAGGGGCTGTGATGCGCCAAAAGCACAGTTCTCTGTGAGCAGTGCTGAATGCACTAATGGAGTATTTTGACGACATGCAACAAATGTGCCAGAATGCACCTTTAAATCAATTTAATATTTTCCACTGGGAGGCCACACTGCCCCCTCGGTGCTATGCGCAACAATGAGTTTGGTGCCCCCTACTACCTTGGAAGTGACACTTATCTTAAAACTAATTGAAAACCCTGCTTTATGCGGACCTCTCTGGTTTGAGGATGTGACAGATGGCTAAAGTTGCTTATTTCCGCAGAATTCCATGGTCTAAAAATAGATATTTCAACATATTTCACGATTAAACATAATTAAGCAGAAAATTAAGCAGATTAAACATATTAAGCAGAAAAAATAGCATTGCCACATTCAAAATTTATCATTTTCTTTAGAATTATCATACAACAAATGTTCCTAAACATTTAAATGCTTACCTGAAAAACAGTAAATGCTAAATTGTAGAATATTTCACCTATTACCCTGAGTCATTCCACGCCAACTTAACCAGAAAAGGGGCATTTTGCTGCCCGACCATCTCAGAATTTGATAGAAAAATTCACCTCAGGATTTTCGGGCCTGCTGAGTTGAGAAATGCTGATCAACCTAAAGTGAGAAAGTGACCCTGACCAGAAAAATCACTCTGGGCTCAACTTAGACGCTATCATCATGTGTAGCACCTCGTTCGACTCCAGGAGCACCTAACTCACTTTTGGCATGGTGCCAGACGAGTGGTAAGTGACGAGTTTTATTCAAACTTCAGCCCGACCCCTGCAGGGGATGCAGGTCCTAAATGTTAGTATTGCTGCAAGAACCTTAGGGACCACTCTTCCAAATTTTGTGAAACCCCCTCCACTGGTCATTAACCCCCACTGAAATTAGAATTTTTGGTATTTCTACCAAGGTTAGGCCAAAATAACTCACGTGAGGGGCTCCAAAAAAATCACCCAAAGATATTTTTGGATAGATGTTGATGAGATCTTGAAAAAAATCAAGCAAAACATTTTTGTATCTGCCTATTTTGGATTTTTGAAGTTGCATTTGTCATGCATTCAAGCATTGCTTATGGCCACTTTGATGCGGCTAAAGTACCACTGAGCTGGCGTTATTCTTCAATATTGCATTGTCTGGGGTTAGATGTAGAGTTAAAAGTGACAGGGTGTGCTTCCAGTGGCACTAGCTTGGAGCTGAGGGGTTAGGAACTTAGATTTCTTTGTTATAGTGACATTTGATGGCTTAAGGTTTCGGTGCCTTTTGTAATTTACATTAAAGCTGGTCACACTTCCAAAAATGAAACCTGGCATCTAAGTCTTTCAAATTGAATGTTTCCTTTTCAGTAAATACATTTTTTGTCCATTTATTACCATAAAAACTGCTGTTTTTAGGCATTTTTGCAGGGCCCTTTAAGGGGGGAGCGACTAATACACTGGTACGACTTATGCGCTGGTGTGTATAATATTACAACTACTGTACCAGTGCCACAATGGGATTACTACAGCCACAGTTATGGCTCACACAAACTTAACTGTCAACAAACCGATTATTTTTTCAGGATCTACGGCATTCAGGTCACATTGCTAGTTAGTTAGAAATAAAAAAAAAACACTGTTATAATTAAAGGTTTTAATACCCTTAGTCATTTTGAATGTTAAACCTTTGCAGTCCTATGTCAGACCTGGTCCGACATTGCAATTTTCCCTTTCCGGTCCAATGTCGGACCCTGTCCGACATCATCAAAAAGACGTAAAAAACAGGTTTCTAGTCATTTTTTCTCCGGAAAATGCCTAGAAAACTATCTAATGGTCAAGTGAGACCGATAGGAGCCGAGAGAAGCCGAAAAAGGGAGTGTATCTCATGAATACAGATCGCCCCGGCACTATATAGATAACACAGACATAAACAAACAAGATAGCTGCTTCTGCATCCAGCGCTCAAAAAACATCACATACATTTGCAGAGCTTTTTTTAGATGTTATAGTAATAAAATAATGACTTGGACTGCATTATTGAGGAGTTTGGTGAAAAAACGAGTGGATCAGGAGATGATTTATCAGTATGTACTACTATTACAAAGTATGTGAAAAATATAGCGAACAAGGGGTGGAGCGGGGATGGAGATGCAGTACTGAGTATCCTGTTGATATGCAGTGCCTTTTAAACTTGTTTTACTGTGAAAAAATACTTTTAAAACAGCTCGCCTAAAACAAACTGCGCGTGTGAAAATAAATTGGACATGACGAGCCTGAGACACGCTGAATAAATGGACCGCAAAGGGTTAAACGCAAGCTTTCAGACTCTTGACTGACCTCTTCTCAACCCAGAGGCGTGCGTACGTGGAGAAAAAAAAAATAGTGGTTAAAGTTATCAATGTTTGGAATATGAAAATGTCACAGCTAAACTGCTTCACTGTTAACACAATAGCTGTCAGTCTCTATGAATTTCCTTATTCCCACCTTCCGAAGCCACTGATTTGTCAACATTTAGACTGAACCCGCCCCTGGGATCCGTAACAAAAGACAAACTTAAAATGGCGAAAGAAAAATGAGCCGATAGAGGGTTAAAGTGTTTATGGCCCGATGTAGAAAACATTTTGTTTCAATGGAGTACTTTGAATTACTTTAATATATACTGTAACTTGTTCTTAATGTCAGTGCAACATAGTGGTACACTTGTAAAGTATGTGTATGGTTATGGTTGACAAAACATGAATGTATTTGTACAGCTGGAAATGTAACACTCAAATGTTTTGATTACTGGTTATTAGTTGGCTTTTTTTATTGATGCAAGCAGCACGATTTAATACTTTTCTTTTAAATTTGAAAGAATACAATTAATTTGTACAAGGAGCCAATGCAGCTGGAGCTATTGTCGAAGTACGGTTTTGGAAAGAAATGTTCAGTAAGGCAAAGATGATATGTTCTTGAAATTGTTTGGGTACTTGATAAGCTAATAGGTTAATACAAATGTGATAATGTTTAACTTGACTTTATGCTCTATTGAAGTATTACTTTTTAAATGTTATACATTTTGAAAAACAGAATAGTTTCTAGCAGTTTAACTAAAAACAACACTGTAAAATTATTAATGGAATAAAATGTTGCAAACAAGGGTTATTTCGAAACCAAACCTTTGTATATTTCTTTGTCGGTGTTGAGCATTTAGGGGAGAAAAAATGTAAAAAAAGTATTTTAAAAATAAAAAAAGGTGTCTTCCTGAAATTGAACTCTCAAACAGGAGGAACGACTTTTACGCCAGTGTGACCTATACAACGATTTTTACAGTAATACAATTTGCACTTCAAAAGATAAATTCTTAGTTAGTGCCTCTAATTCCAGAACTAGCCCTACTTCTCAGATTTACCTCCATCCCCTTCCAGCCCCTCATAATCTCCATTATAACTGGGTTGAAAATCATTATACTAAGATTCAGCACAAATTAAACACAGTTCACAATTGTACAAGATCCCCAATGCTATTTACATACTGGAGTGCAGTTAAAATAAAATGTTTTAATTTATAAGTTGTGTATACTGTTACAGATATAATTTACTGTTAACATGTCGTTTAATCTTCACATTTTATTTATTTCCAGAAGCTTAAAACAGTTCTATTTTTAAATGTATGTCACAGATGGCTTTGTGTGGCGTGTGGGTGGTTCAGGAACCGGAAAGAAAACACAGGCAGTAGTGCAGTGCAAGAAGACGCAGCACGCAGTTTAATTAAATAAAAAAAACAAAATAAAAAAAGTTTAAAACACAAAAACACTGCTCACAGATCAAAATAAATATTTAAACAAAACAAAATCACAAACACAAAAATCGAACAGCCAATACAGGTCAGGCTGGGCAAATGCCTTCACTGGTCCTGTACGTTTTGTTTTTTTAATTCTCTCGCTTCTCTCGCTCTCGTTCCACCTCTGAACATCCAACACCCCTCTGAGCCGAGAGTGGGTCTTCTATATTCGTGGCTGGAGCCTTAATTACTTTACTAAATTACTTTATTAAGGCTCCAGCCACGAATATAGAAGACCCACTCTCGGCTCAGAGGGGTGTTGCCCGCCTACAAATAAAATAACAATAATGATAATAATAATAATAATAATAATAATAATAATAATAATAATAATAATAATAATACACAACATACATATATGCAAATAATAATACAGGGGCGGGGTGTACTCCTTCACAATGTAGTATTCAATACAGGACTGACTATATAAGTAACTGGTCTAAACTACCCAACAAAACTGTACCTGCTGCTGTGCCAGCTGGACCTGGTAGAGCTGCTGCATGTACTGCTGGTAGTGTTGCTCCTGGAGCTGTCGGATCAGGATCTGCTGCTGTTCAAAGTTTCCCGGGTACTGCTGTGCTGCATACTGCTGGAACTGCACTGCTGTCTGAGCATTCAATGCTGCCATGATCTGCTGCCTGAAAAAAAACAGGTCATGCCTTTAATTGAAGGTTACTGCTTGACAAACAAAATAAACACGGATGACTACGCCCAACTAACCACTACTGCTACGCCTGTAATAGTCCGACGACACCAGCTCTATACCAAGCAACATTTTTTTTGAGTTTTCCAATTTTGCCCTAATTTACCAGCATGGTTATTTTATTCGGAAAGAGCAATGAAACCACAAGAAAGGGGAGACACATAAATTTGTTCTGTAACACCTGATACAGGGTCAGTAACTCCTGCAAATAACAAGGTGCTAATCCATTTAGGGCCTTGTAAGTTAACAGCAACATGTTAAAATCAATTCTATACTGCACAGGGAGCCAGTGTAAAGAGGTCAACAGGGGTAAAATGTTCACTTTTCCTGGATTAACATACATTAACTCCATTCGAACTGACTACAACAATCGGAAACTGCAAGTGATTTGTTACATGTTTTAATATTAAATAAGGGACATTTTTACAGTCTGAGTTAACACTGCCTCTGACCTCTTCTAAAACAGTTGCACAGTTCACATCCGGGTATATTGGAAAGATGTATGCCCACGTTGCAACTATAGTTAGTTAGAACATTAATGACATATTTACATTTCCAGTTTATATTGAGTTAACCATTAACTTACTTGGCTTCTGAACCAATAAAGTATGGTCAACATGTAGAAAACAGAAAGTACTGATTAGAGAAGGAACCTGAAAATGGAGCGAGGTAACCAGTGGTGTACCACAGGGATCAGTATTAGGTCCTCTGCTATTCCGAATCTACATTAATGATTTAGATTCTGGTATAGTAAGCAAACTTGTTAAATTTGCAGCCGACACAAAAATAGGAGGAGTGGCAAACACTGTTCCAGCAGCAAAGGTCATTCAAAATGATCTAGACAGCATTCAGAACTGGGCAGACACATGGCAAATTACATTTAATAGAGAAAAGTGTAAGGTACTGCACGCAGGCAATAAAAATGTGCATTATAATGTATCATATGGGAGATACTGAAATTGAAGAAGGAATCTATGAAAAAAACCTAGGAGTTTATGTTGACTCAGAAATGGCTTCATCTAGACAATGTGGGGAAGCTATAAAAAAGGCCTACAAGATGCTCGGATATATTGTGTAAAGCATTGAATTTAAATCAACACATTAGTAAGACCTCACCTAGAATATTGTGTACAGTTCTGGTCACCTCGTTACACAAAGGATATTGCTGAGAAAGAGTGCAAAGAAGAGCAACCATAATTATCCTGGTTTAAAAGGCATGTCGTATGCAGACAGGCTAAAAGAATTGAATCTATTCAGTCTTGAACAAAGAAGACTACGCAGCGATCTGATTCAAACATTCAAAATCCTAAAAGGTATAGACAATGCTCACCCAGGGACTTTTTGACCTGAAAAGAAACAAGGACCAGGGTCACAAATGGAGATTAAATAAAGGGGCATTCAGAACAGAAAATAGGAGGCACTTTTTTACACAGAGAATTGTGAGGGTCTGGAACCAACTCCCCAGTAATGTTGTTGAAGCTGACACCCTGAGATCCTTCAAGAAGCTGCTTGATGAGATTCTGGGATCAATAAGCTACTAACAACCAAACGAGCAAGATGGGCCGAATGGCCTCCTCTCGTTTGTAAACTTTCTTATGTTCTTAATTTCAGTATCTCCCATATGATATTTAAAATGCACATTTTTATTGCCTGCGTGCAGTACTTTACACTTTTTTCTATTAAATGTCATTTGCCATGTGTCTGCCCAGTTCTGAATACTGTCTAGATCATTTTATATGACTTTTGCTGCTGCAACAGTGTTTACCACTCCCCCTATTGTGTCGTCTGCAAATTTAACAAGATTGCTTATTATACCAGAATCTAAATCATTAATGTAGATTAGGAACAGCAGAGGACCTAATACCTAGGACCTAATACTGAGGAAGCAAGTACCACTATTTTTAGGCTTTATAGTGCTCTGAAATACTGTCTACTTCGGTTTATTTAATGTTTAAACAGGTCTGCGAAATGTCAGCAAAATCCTAATTTTATTCCACAACCTACCTGTGAAAAATATGTAAATTTACAGCGATTTAAGTAGACCCCTAGTTATAAGGTAGCTTTTCATTTGACCTTAAGGAAAGGTCAGAGGTAACAGGCAATGACACTTTTTTTTTATTGAGCATATATGGTATGTCCATGCTGTGACCAATGAGCACCATCTAGTGGACCGTTTTTGTAAGAGCATACATGGGTTTGTAAATTGATGATGTCATCCAACGTGGCCGTCATGTTTTTTATTTTTATTGTAGCAACTTCCTTTGAACAACGTTTAAAGACAACCACACTAGGATCATGTGTGGCAATTTTTAGTTCAATCGGACTAGTGCTTTCAGAGACAAAGGTTTTTGTAAGCCTGTTTTGTATGTTGATGATGTCATCCAATGTGCCGCCATGTTTTTTAACGTAGCAACTTCCATTGAACAAGCATAAAAGCCAACCATACTTAGATCATGTACAGCAATTTCCGTTTCAATCGAATAGTGCTTTCTGAGAATGTTTGTTTTCTGATGATTTTACATTTTTACTGTATTTTTATGACGTTATCCAATGTGGCCGCCATACCAGAAAACCAATCAGCTTCTTATGAACAACAGTTAATGCTGGACTATCCCTAAACATGTATAGCATGTTTCAGAACACTGGAATAAGTTGTTTGAGATGCATAGACGTTTTAACAATCTCCAGAAAAATCCAATATGGCTGCCGAACCATGTGACCTGCAACATTTCTTTTTGTTTCTGGTACACTGTTCCATAGGCATCTAACAACCTACCAATTTTCGTGAGTTTTTGAGCAACTTTGGGGAGGAAGGAAAAAAAATAAATACATAAATAATAATAATAATAATAATAATAATAAATAATTAAGCTTCCCCAGCCTTTGGCTAGGAAGCCTAATAATAATAATAACAACAACAACAATCCCAGCAATAACAATAGGTTTCCACGCCGTTCTGGCTTGGAAGCCTAATAATAAAAATAATAATCCTAACAATTACAATAGGGCTCCAGCAACATCGTTTCTTGGACCCCTAATAATAATCCCAGCAATAACAATATTAAAAAAATATATAAATAAATTACAAAAATATAATAATCCTAACAATAGGTTTCCAGCAAATGTACATTATTTGCGCAAAATATCTACCTGTGGAACAGGAAGACTGTGCGTATTAAACAGGATCCGTTATAAGTGGAGTGCACCTGTATCTAAAACAGGAGGGAAAAAAATGGTTAGCAAGTTCAACGAAAAGTGGAGAATTTATCACAATGGACAAACTCGGGAATGGCTCATTTTCGACAATACCAATGAGAACATGTACTGCCGGTCGTATTCACAAGAGAAAAAAAATCAATTTGTGGTAGGAACAAGCAACTAGGTTGGAGAGTGTCAAAAAGCATGAATTGTGAAAGTGCAATCAAAATTGCTTGGGGATTTCTGCAGCGAAGGCAGCACCAATAGCCTATACACAAGCAGAGAAGGCTTTAACTTCATTCAAAGCGGCTCATTTTGAAAAGCTGCAAATAATGTTTAGGACTGAAAGAATGGGAGGACTCTCAGATTTTGTCTGGATATGTGAGTAAGTATTGGATTTTTTTTTGCAACATTTGTGTTGTATACAATGCTGCTGTGTAAAGAGTTTTTAATTCATAAGTTGATACATTATACTATGCCTATCAACACTGAGTTTGTTCCACGAAATTTAAAATAAAATAGTGTCCTCTGTGCTACACTCACTTATACAGGCATGATTTTTGTCATTTTTGAGGTGAAGACAGTGCTTCAGACACGTGGGCTTTGGTCTGTTTGTATAGGAAATCCAGATGGTGAAATCGTGGGGTCATAAATGACACAAACCTCATTACTTGGGTCATTCAGATGACGTAAACAAAATCGTCGAGACAAATTACGCACTAGCTTATCTCTCAAACTCCGTTTAACTGGAATTAGCAAATCAGTTGATTAAAGAAGACAATGTCTCCTCTTCAACAGGAACTCCAGTCAGTCTGTGTTTTATCCCTGTTGCAAGTGGGTACAAAGAACTAGCCGTAATGTTTTTTTCTGCACTCAAAAGTACTGTAGCTAGTTTGAACGGCTTTAGTATCTCAGCCATTAGCTTTGTGAGATCTAAAGTAGCTGCGTCAGACTTTTTGGTCAAATCTGGGTTTGACAAAACAGCAATAACTGGCCATTTTAATTCAAGGCGGCGTTCAATCATAACCGTGTTCCACCTTGTTTGTACATCCTGTATTAACTTGAGTGGCGCTTTTTCTGTGTTCAGCATTTCTGTTTGCTTCCTATTTAAAGCACTTGTTGCCATCTCGCTCTTTTTAAAATGTGCAACCAGTCTCCTTGCTGCTGTATATGTATACAGAAAAGGTAGTGTAAAGACTTTTTGTGTTATTTGCTTAAAAACAGTGTGTTTTGTTTTTATTCTTCATTTTAACAGGTAAACAGCTTATCTGTCCTGTTATATAGTTAGGTTCCAGTGTGTGTCAGTTAGTGCACGTAAGAGCTAGGTTTTTGTTTCGTTTGGTTTGTGTTTATTATTTTTAAAAAAATAGCGCGTCAGCGCTTATAAAATTCAATTTCTGTGTCCTGGGTCTATTTTTAAAGGGGCAAAGAACCCGAGGGGTGCAAGCTTGTTTACATATGGTGGCAGCGAGTGTGGGCGCCCCTACGACGCAGAAAATGAAAAGCATTGAAGAGTTGATGGCCAGGATCAACCGGAATACCGCTGCTCAGTTGGAGCAGAACGAGAGGTGGAGACTGGAGCTAGGGCTGCCGGAGTGGGAGCCGAACGAGTTGGAGCTGCTGCTCCAAAAGTGGGAGCAAGCAAGAGATGCCCCGCTGTCTCCAGCGCAAGCAACCCAGCTGTCTCCTGAACCAGAGGAGGAGGAGCTGTTCCTGTCACCGGAGCCACCGGCTGAAGTCAAGGGGAGGAGGTGAGCAACCCACCTCCAACAGAACCTCGGCAACAGGCCGAGGGAGGCACTCTGGTGCTGTTAAGTGCGGTCCCGTACCCCAGCTGTGAGGACACAAGTCCGGAATGTCCAGACCTCCCTACACTGGACCTTATGCCCATTTCGCAGCACTGCCATGCACAACTGTGCGCACGGTCCCCAGCTCCGCTCCTCCCGGAACCTGAGACGTCACGCCGTGGGCGTCAAACGTCATGTGCGCTCCCCCTTCCTTCCACTTTGTTCCCCTCGAGGTCCCAGACGTCGCTGCGCCGGTCAAAGGCCTGTGTTTCGGTCGCCCAGGACAAGCCTTCCGGGTCCCTTCTTGCTGGTGCGTGGTCCCTTCCTGAGCGCGCCGGAGGAAGGACTGACCCACCCTCAAGCCAGCTCGTGGTAGAGGGCAAAAACCAAAGACAAGGGACTTGAGGGCAGGTGGTCCTTTAAAGGTGGAGGGAAGTGGCTTCCTGTTAAATGTCCAGTGTCTTGTAAAGACAAGGGGGAGGGCGTGTAAGATAGCAGGGAGAGGGTCAGATTCTTCCCTGCTAAAAACATGTGCAAATGCACGTTTGTTTAATTAATTATCACCGGCACCTGGTTCTCATTGTAAATTAGAGCCACGTGCAGGGTTTAAAAGAAAGACAGCCAGTCCATTCGGGACTGCTGGTGTGTAGAAGCCCGACTGTGCTGGTGTGTTTGTACAGCCGTAATTATAAAAGAAAAGGTAGTGTAAAGCCTTTTTTTGTTATTTGCTTAAAAACAGTGTGTTTTGTTTTTATTTTTCATTTTAACAGGTAAACAGCTTAGCTGTCCTGTTATATAGTTAGGTTCCAGTGTGTGTCAGTTAGTGCTCGTAAGAGCTAGGTTTTTGTTTTGTTTGGTTTGTGTTTATTATTTTAAAAAAATAGCGCGTCAGCGCTTATAAAATTCCATTTCTGTGGCCTGGGTCTATTTTTAAAGGGGCAAAGAACCCGAGGGGTGCAAGCTCGTTTACAATATGTACACACACACACACACACACACACACACACACACATTACAACGTCGCATATCTGATCCCTGTAGACTGGGGTATAGGCGGACATGTGATAAAGTTGCAAACGTAATACTGATCCACAAAAAGGGAGACAAAACCAAACCAGGTAACTACAGACCAATAAGCCTGACTTCTATTATATGTAAACTATAATAAGATCTAAAATGGAAAATTACCTATATGGTAACAATATCCTGGGAGACAGTCAGCATGGTTTTAGGAAAGGGAGATCGTGTCTAACTAACCTGCTTGACTTTTTTGAGGATGCAACATGGATAATTGCAAAGCATACAACATGGTTTATTTAGATTTCCAGAAAGCTTTTGACAAAGTCCCGCATAAAAGATTAATTCTCAAACTGACCGCAGTAGGGATTCAAGGAAATGCATGCACATGGATTAGGGAGTGGTTAACATGTAGAAAACAGAAAGTACTGATTAGTATAGTAAGCAAACTCGTTAAATTTGCAGACGACACAAAAATAGGAGGAGTGGCAAACACTGTTGCAGCAGCAAAGGTCATTCAAAATGATCTAGACAGCATTCAGAACTGGGCAGACACAAAAAGAAACAAGGACCAGGGGTCACAAATGGAGATTAGATAAAGGGGCATTCAGAACAGAAAATAGGAGGCACATTTTTACACAGAGAATTGTGAGGGTATGGAACCATGTTGTTGAAGCCGACATCCTGGGATCCTTCAAGAAGCTGCTTGATGAGATTCTGGGATCAATAAGCTACTAACAACCAAACGAGCAAGATGGGCTGAATGGCCTCCTCTCGTTTGTAAACTTTCTTATGTTCTTTCTTAATGTACTAAATTTACTCTGTTCAGCTGATTGCATATATGCCTCCGCTGAGAGCATTTTAATGCATTCAAATAATAGACTGGTCGCTACGTAAAATATACCCCTATCAATTAAAAAACATTAGCACTGTAAACAACACACAATTTACAGTATAGCGGATACAAGTTTTTATAATCACAAATCACAAACAGTCACAAAACAGAACCTTAAAACCACGTAGTATTTAATTGTACAAGTCATTACGTGACACCAGCATGGATCATTTGCTGTAAAGACACAAATACAATATCACAAAATCATTCATTAGAAACGAAAAAGGCAGCTTGTCATGTTGTTTCAAGAAATTGACAGTTTTACTCCATTAAAAGAGATGTAACCTTGTCTTTAGTTGAAAGTAGAAACATGGCCAACAATAGTTTGTTCACAGCACTGCCTTCCATTTTATTAACTCCTTGCCGCGTTCGTTTACTATCTTTCTTCAAAATCTCCAGTGCTGGTGTTATTCTGCCGTCCTTAACAATTGAACGTCTCTCTTCTTGGGATCTTACTGTAAAACTTATTTTCCTCAGATTGCGAATAATATCAGATTCAACTAAAGCCATTTGTGGCAAAGTGCCCCCCTGTGTGTATTTTGTGTTACGTGTTGTGTGTAAATGTTGGTGTATAGTCATTGGTACACAGGATATAAGCGGGTCTGTGTTTCACGTGTATTTAAAAATGTAGATTTGTATTTAGGCACGAGGATGGCACAAATCACTTTCACGTGCTGGTTAAAATATAATGTGTGGTCACGGGAATTGCACTTTAATTAATTCACGTGCAGTTGTACCGAGATTCCAATTGAATGATTGACTAGCAATCGAGTCTCGTACAACTGCATAAAAGCTGCATGTTTTCACTCACTCGGGTGGTGTGTTCGTTGAGTGGAGAACGGAGAGAGAGAAGGAGAGTAATACTTATAACAATTGCTATCGCGTGCTGTAGGACCAGCACGATACTTGTTTATTTATTTACTCACCGTGTTTGTGTGTCTGTCCGTCCACCGTTTGTTTAATTGATAGTCCGTTTTTGTTCGTCTATTTATTTTGGCGCAAGTGCCGTGTCCTGTTTTTGTGTTCTATTGTTTTGTTTATTAAATGCTGAGCGCGATCACGCGCTCAGCTTCACCAAAACCCCAAGTCTCTGTCTGCTGTGTGTTTCTATCTCTGGTCTGAGTTCCTCCCTGCAGCCAGCCTGTCACACCATTATTGAACAAATTTAAAAAATCGCACACATTCGTACTGCTCCAAATCCAGTAGGTGCCTCATCAAGCTGTGGTTACCATAGCAACGCCTTGAGAAAAAGACTCTCCAGCGTGGTGCGTTGGCCATGGTAACACGCAGCTTTGTGAGGCACTCAAAGTACTACATTGTTCCAGCTTTCTGGCATTGCTCTTTCGCTACTGGTGAAAGCGAGTTCAGACTTTTAAATATATCACTAGCACTTCTGTGGACTTAAACATATTTAAGCATATTAAATAAATGTATTTCTCAATTAAATAATACGAATATTTAAAATGTTTCTTTTTAGCCTTTCGGAATTATTGGTGAGGCCATGCCCCACGTCTCAGCTGACGACCCGCCACTGTTGCATTTATTTTATTGAACTGCTCGTTCTTGTAAAACAAGCTGTGCATTTGAGACCAGAATACTTGCCTGGATTGCTTCCTTTACCTCCATGTTACAATATCAATTTAAAATTGTGTTACAACATAATGAATACACGTTTAATTTTCAGTTCAACATCAAGCATTGCAAACATACAAACAGTCAGTTTTGCAGTTTTTTGCAATATGCATTGTAACCAGGTAGGACACATTCATCTCTTTCTCTGAGACAGTTTAAGAACCTCTTGCTGTTTAGCTAATTGATTGGCTTTCATCTGGAAAAACTTGTGTAATTTCCCAATGCAATCTGGATGGCGTGTCTCAAAATGCAGATGGCTTAGCTTTTGTGAGCCAGTACAACAAATGACACATGAGGATGCGGATCATCCTCAGCACCAATGCAAGAAACTCTGATGTTAAAATAAGATGGCAATTGCAATTTTTTTGTTTTTGTTTCTTTGAGCTACAAGTAGGATTAGACATTTTTTCGTTTTGCATTCATTAACACTGTTTTCAAAATTCCAAGTAACCGCACATAAAATGTCACCTTATACTTTATTTTTTTTTGGTTCCTATTTAAAGCAGAAGACTGGTGATAAAACAATACATTGTTTACATAATTACTGCTATGAATTGAATGCAAATTATACTTAGTTTAAATATAAGCATAAGAAGTTGTACAGTGAAACTAAATCTTAACAGTGTGCACTAATGTCATATTTTTTAGATTGTTTGGCGACCCATCAGAAACCTTGCCGCGACCCATATTTGGGTCGCGACCCCACTTTGGGAAATGTTGATATAGGCTATGTATAAAAATGACTTTAACTCAATGTAAACTTTGCGCTTTTGATATTCACAAGTTTTAGTGTGTGACATCCGATGGCGAAACACTGTTTCAGTAGTAATCTGTAACAAACCAGTTTCTAGTCATATAACGTCCTCTAGCAGTTAACAAACTGCATATCGCATTGACTTCAGGTTTTACCGCAGAGAGTACTGCGCCATATTTTGACATTTTCATAGCTGACTGTGGCTACCACTGTATTAGGAGGTAAGGATTATTTATTCTTTTTTTTGTTTGTTCAAGTCAGTCAAAGATATGAAGACTCACTTCTGCTGCTCCATGCGGAGCCTCTCTTCCTCGATCTGCCTCCTCTCCTCTTCCTCCCTCATCCTCGTCTCCTCCTCCTCTTGTTGTCGCTTCTCCTCCTCCTGCCTCACTTGCTCCCGCTCCTCTTCCTCAAGCCGACGGCGCTTCTCTTCCTCCTGTCTGAAAATGAAGACCCTGCATATTGAAATCAGTTTCACAAAAGTCGAGGCCTTAATAAAAAATAAGCTGGGTTGCTGTAACCTGCACAACCATCTTTTTAAACCCCACCACAAAAGAAGCTCTGTTCAGCCAGTTTATCCCAAAACAGTTTTCAATACACAAACCCCAAATGTTATCTTCATACCAGGTTTAGGTATTTATACTAGTGTATCCTAGAATGTAGAATCACCTGGTTCTCAACCCAAGTCCACAAGTAACCTATACCCAATTTTTGTTGTAAACATTTCATTATGTTTAGCATTCCAATTTTAAATGGTATTCTTTACATATTTGTATTGGGTACATTAACTTTGTATAATACAATTGCACCTTCCCAATACAAGCTTAAGTCGTGGTCTTACCTTTTCCTTTCCTGATCTTCCTTTTCTATTTTATGAGAGCTAACATATGGTGGAAATAAATGGCAACATTTATTTAACAACTTCACAAATTCCACCATAGCATCTTCTTTCAACATATTTCCCAAATATGCCCATTCCTTCCTGTTAAGAATGAAAAACATGAACAATAAAGACAAGGGTTATAAATATGTCCACCTTTGAAGATAATGTAATAGATTTTTTAAAGTATTTTCAGTAAAATGTATAACAAAGTAAGGTAATCCAGATACTCGTGTCAGCACCCAAATGCTTGAAGCCCCAGAAAATGTTGTATCCTGAAAGCATAGATGTGATTGACAACATGTGCATCTACCTATGACTAAAGATCCATGCATTATATTGCATAATGAGAAGCAGGCCCCATCACCTACCACCTGGTCCCTAATCCTCATTTTATGCTGTGATATTTTAATTTAAGTGTCTGGTAAACAACTATGTTACATCAGTTCATGTGGTTACATTTACCATGCTGTAACAAAACGTCCTGACCATCGGATTCTTACCGTCTGTCATTTCCAAGTACATCAAAAAACCCAACCTCTGGACAGACATCTGGATTATAAGGACCAAGTGAGACTTGTTTGTGGAGGGCCACAAGCCTTAGTTTTTCTTCATATGTGGGATGGAAGGCTTTGCCATCTTTCTCTGTAAATAATGAAACAAAAAACAAACGTATTTATACAAACTGAATAAAGTCCAGGATCAGCAAGCAATATAGCAATATCTGTATGCATTCCATTTAATTCAAAATCTTGCTTGTAACACTTGCAATTTGTAAAAGGAAAACCACGATTAGTTAACCAATACAAGTCATCTTTTCAGTGTTTTAGCAACATGCTACTTTTTTGTATATGTAGATAATTAACAGCTTCCTATTTTCCTATGCTTCCACAGCATTTAACTTTTAAAATACAGAAAGTTAGAAAATAAGAGTAGTTAAATATATAAAAAATATTGGCAAATTGGCAAAATATTGCACATGTATTGAACCTATGCGTAAAAGGGATATATAGCTAGATGTATATTCTAATTACAGTGCACTCCATTTATAATAATCACTAATATAAGAATCAACAGAATATATTGATCAAAACCACTAGGACAAAATCATTCCTATACTAACCATGCTAAAATAATCGGCTTATAAGAATTGAGCAATCCGCTTACAAGAATAATTTTGGGGCAAACTGACTACATGTAATACAGTACTACATGTAATCAAGTGCAATGACCTGTACAGCCAATAAAGTTTTTTTTTAATTTGATCACATCTCGTGTGATTAGGCACGTACGCAGTGTGGATTGTGCAATGATGCAGGGAACACTGGACAAGTTTGTAATTAAACAGTGACTGCACCTCTGCAATGTGCAGATATTTTTGTGTGTGTGTGTTCTCTGTTAGTGAAAATCTGTTTCAATAAAGTGAATACACATTCATTGAATGCATACTGTGTACATCAGTGTTCTTGTGTGATATATATGGATTGTGGAGCTTTGCATCTCCCCTTAACGAAAAACTGAGATTTGCATCGCAACTGAAAATAAGTAATGCCTCATTTCTACGGATGTAAAGGGGTGTCTGCACTGGTGGCTACAACAGCCCTGGCCGGCAGTGGTAGGTTTTTCTGGCCTGCTTTTGCTTTATCGTACCAGATGTGGCCAGGCTGCTGACAAAGGAACTATGTCATCATGTAGCAGGGAGGCGTGTGCTTGTATAAGAAGCCGACAGGGGACCAGAAAAACATTTAACCCGTTACAATGGCTGCCGTCGAACTAAATTGTGGTGGCATGTGGGAAAACGAGGAGACAACATTTTAGTTATCCGTATGGAAATACAATACTCGGAAACACAAAAACAAATTAATGGGCGCTGTGTGGAATATTCAAGTCCATGAAAAAATAGCAAAAGTCCTTGCAGATAAGAGATTCACACGAACACTACAACAGTGCTGGGACAAAATATACATAAAAAAATTAAAAAATCACAAAAGATAGCAGCAATCAAAGCGGGACCAAACCAAAAAAAACATTTTTGTTTTATGAACAAATGGACAGTTTTAGACAGTGTGAAAGAGCTGCAGGGTCTTTTGAATAGTACCTGTGTTAGGGTGGGCAAACAGAGCGTGATCGTGTTCATCCCCTATGAGAAGGACTATGTATGCTGCAGCAGTTTTGAAATTGATGTAAGATTATCCCAGTAATCAATCAGAAAACATATACATATATTAATAGAACTTTATGTCTGCACACAACTGTCCTAAAATATTTAAGTATGTCTGTGTGGTTTTATGTTTAAAACAGAGCTCTAAAGTCGCTACAAACCCTAAAATACAACAAAACCTGTTAGTCAACACTCACATATCCAACCCTATATAATTTTGACTTCAGTGACGGTTAAATTGCTTGTGTGACCGAGAGCTGAGATTGCCTGTGTGTGAGTGCATCACAGAGGGGGGTGGGAGCAGGTCTGACACAACCAGTCGCGGATAGGAAGTGTTGGACCAATGAGTGAGGAACTTGGAAGGACTTGAGTGTGTGTGGAGATGACAATCTGAAAGAGAGAAGCGGGACCTGACAGCAGGAGAATTGAGAGAGAGTTGAGAGACGAGGTTGAGTGTGCAAGAGATGAGAGGAATGAGAGCCATTGTTAACTAAAAGCTAAAAAAAAACAGCAGTTTCCTACTGCAACTGTTGTCTGTCTCATTATATCCTGGAAACCCAGCAGCTCAGCACTACAATACTTTTAAATCTGGTACATATTGTAGCAGTATGTAAAATTCCCCATTAACACTAGACCCGCTGGATTTTTTAACTACCTAGCACTGCCACGTAGGTCATTTTGACCCATCCAGGAGCTGTGTTGTAAACACATGTAAACTGGTACATACAAACCTGTAAAAGAGAATTTTTTTTCTAAAAGTAATATAAAAATAATAATATATAACATACATTTCATATTAGGCACATAAGTTGTTATCCTACCTGTCATTTCAGTTTGCTGCGTGCATCTGAGTGCAGCTTGCTGTATTCCAATCAAAATGAAAAAACGAAGGATTGATGTCTCCCAGGTACATTGAGAAATAAAGCAACTAGGCTTTCAGTGAGTTGGAATCTTGGTGCAATTGTACAAATTCACAATCATAGCAATCTATGTCTAATAGTCAGTCTACAAACAAAGAAAGGCTTGAAATTAAAAAAAAAAAAGTGTGCTAGGAGGAGGGGGCGTGTCTTGTTTGTTGCATTTACAAAAAAAAAAAAGAATATCTTACGTTATATTTAAAAAAAAAGACATGTATTGTAATGCATGGATCAAATTGACCCATGTGGCGGTTCTAGGTAGAACTGTTTATAACTATCATTTTTGTGATTCTGGTTATCAAACGCTGTCATGATATTTAATTCATATATTTAGGAAAAGTCAAAAACTGACACACAAATACAATTTACAACGGAAGAGTAATTAACATTTTAACCCTTTGCGGTCCATTTATTCAGCACCTGTCAGACACGTCAGGTAAAATTCATTTTCACACAAGCTGTTTATTTTACACGCGCGGTTTAAAAATAATTTTATTCACAGTAAAAAGGGTTTAAAAGCATGGTTTTAGGAAAGAGAGATCGTGTCTAAGTCAGTGGTTCTCAACCTTTTTTTAGGGAAGGCACACCCAGGCACTTAATTATTCTGAGGCACACCACATTATATAATCTGTCACTTGAAATTATTCTGAGGCACACCACATTATAGAATCTTAAAATTGTAGTTTATTCACAGATAGTATTGCTTTTCATGTTACTAATTGTACATAGGCAATCAGTGCACTATGGGCACTGTATTCCCAACGGGCAAATCATTACTGACAAAAATAATAAAAAATACAATTATAAACTTATCGGTGCAAACCTCAGGTTTAAACTTCAGATTGTCTGTTGCAATTGCACCATCATGTTTCAGGATAAACAATGTATCCATGTTTTTGACTAAAGACATGCACTAAAATGTAACAAATGACAATCTTAAACATTGTAATGAGCAGTCCTATTCAAATCGAAAACAGAACACTTAGTATAAGACAAACAACTGATTTAAGCTAATATAGCATTGTGTTAATTTTAAATTATTAATCAAACTATTAATTCAAATAAAAACTAGTTTAACCTCTTCAATTTATGTTGCTAATTAGGCATTATAAAAGCCAAGAAAAAACATGTCAGAATGCTCAAAACTGAAAGCATTGTCCTTAACACGGTAAACATTCACACATAAGAACATAAGAAAGTTTACAAACGAGAGGAGGCCATTCAGCCCATCTTGCTCGTTTGGTTGTTAGTAGCTTATTGATCCCAGAATCTCATCAAGCAGCTTCTTGAAGGATCCCAGGGTGTCAGCTTCAACAACATTACTGGGGAGTTGGTTCCATACCCTCACAATTCTCTGTGTAAAAAAGTGCCTCCTATATATATATATATATATATATATATATATATATATATATATATATATATATATATATATACAGTACTGTGCAAAAGTTTTAGGCAGGTGTGAAAAAAATGCTGTAAAGTAAGAATGCTTTCAAAATAGACATGTTAATAGATTATATTTATCAATTAACTAAATGCAAAGTGAGTGAACAGAAGAAAAATCTAAATCAAATCCATATTTGGTGTGACAACCCTTTGCCTTCAAAACAGCATCAATTCTTCTAGGTACACTTGCACAAAGTCAGGGATTTTGTAGGCATATAGTCAGGTGTATGATTAAACAATTATACCAAACAGGTGCTAATGATCATCAATTCAATATGTAGGTTGAAACACAATCATTAACTGAAACAGAAACAGCTGTGTAGGAGGAATAAAACTGGGTGAGGAACAGCCAAACTCAGCTAACAAGGTGAGGTTGCTGAAGACAGTTTACAGTCAAAAGTCATACACCATGGCAAGACTGAGCACAGCAATAAGACACAAGGTAGTTATACTGCATCAGCAAGGTCTCTCCCAGGCAGAAATTTCAAGGCAGACAGGGTTTCCAGATGTGCTGTCCAAGCTCTTTTGAAGAAGCACAAAGAAACGGGCAACGTTGAGGACCGTGAAGCGCGAGTGGTCGGCCAAGGAAACTTACTGCAGCAGATGAAAGACACATCATGCTTACTTCCCTTCGCAATCGGAAGATGTCCAGCAGTGCCATCAGCTCAGAACTGGCAGAAAACAGTGGGACCCTGGTACACCCATCTACTGTCCGGAGAAGTCTGGTCAGAAGTGGCCTTCATGGAAGACTTGCGGCCAAAAGCCATACCTCCGACGTGGAAACAAGGCCAAGCGACTCAACTATGCACGAAAACACAGGAACTGGGCTGCAGAAAAATGGCAGCAGGTGCTCTGGACTGATGAGTCAAAATTTGAAATATCTGGCTGTAGCAGAAGGCAGTTTGTTCGCCGAAGGGCTGGAGAGCGTACGAATGAGTGTCTGCAGGCAACAGTGAAGCATGGTGGAGGTTCCTTGCAAGTTTGGGGCTGCATTTCTGCAAATGGAGTTGGGGATTTGGTCAGAATTAATGGTCTCCTCAATGCTGAGAAGTACAGGCAGATACTTATCCATCATGCAATACCATCAGGGAGGCATCTGATTGGCCCCAAATTTATTCTGCAGCATGACAACGACCCCAAACATACAGCGAAAGTCATTAAGAACTATCTTCAGCGTAAAGAAGAACAAGGAGTCCTGGAAGTGATGGTATGGCCCCCACAGAGCCCTGATCTCAACATCATCGAGTCTGTCTGGGATTACATGAAGAGAGAGAAGCAACTGAGGCTGCCTAAATCCACAGAAGAACTGTGGTTAGTTCTCCAAGATGTTTGGGCCAACCTACCTGCCGAGTTAATTGATAAATATAATCTATTAACATGTCTATTTTTGAAAGCATTCTTACTTTACAGCATTTTTTCACACCTGCCTAAAACTTTTGCACAGTACTGTATATTAATTTTTTTAATACTTTAAAACAAATTATTTAAATGAAACAATATACGCGTATGTGCTCAAACTGTAATTGAAGATCAAAGTGAAATTAAAAACAATTGGTTGACAAAAGTGTTGTGCGTGCTGCTATTCATAGTGTGTTATGAAAGGCAAAAAGAAAATAAAAAAATCAGGTGTGACACCTGTGCCTGTTTTGTGGCACACAGGTGTAGGGAATCCTTGGGGGAATCGCTGACAGTGACACTCGGAGTTCTTGTTCCACAGATCGCAGCCGCTCTCTTTGTTTGTTCTTGATGCAAGTAAGGCTTGAAAAACTTAACACACACATGTAAGTTGTCGAAAATTGCTTGTCGCTATAGTTGCGTCTCACGTGACAGAAACACACCGCTAGCTATCGGCCTACTTAGTGTAACGTTACTTGTAGCTGATTATTATATATTTTTAAATATACAATACAAATGCGTGTGTATGAGTTAATTGTGAGCAACACTGTATTAGCTAACGTTAGCTACGTATTTCAAACGTTTATGAGGGCTTAATGTAAATGTAACATTAGCTAACTAACTAGGCTAATGTTAGCTAGCTAGCTAACGATAGGTTGCGGATGCAACCCCGGTTCCCTGAAAGAGAAAATAACCATCAAATATGGGGATATTGCCGTCAGGCAGTAGCGATTGGCTGAGCTTTTATAGCAAAGCTGCCGATAGGCCTCTGCGCGAGCTGCCCTGTAAGCCCGCCCCCTGGGAGCTTACTACACGCAGCCGCAGAGACTAACGCCCTCTTTGCTCTTCAGGCCGTGAAGACGCCTGGAGCGACCTCGAGTTGATGGTTATTTTCTCTTCAGGGAACCGGGTTGCATCCGCAACCTATCGCTCCTTTCAAGTCGAAAATAACCATCAAATATGGGGACAGTGTACCCAAGCTGTCGCGAGGGAGGATTCTCGGCAGTAGGACAGACTTACGCCATAACGCAACTGTGTAGGGAATACATCTACGCATATGCGGAGCTGCGCCGCAGCCGCCTATGCTCGCAATGACACCTGTCCTAAGGTGGAATAGTCAACACCATGCTGTCAACCACTCTATACGTCCGCATCTTGAGGGATCATAGAGTGTAGTACAGATGTTCGAACAGTGGAGCAGAGGAATCCAGTACGCTTAACCGGTAAAACCTCATAAAAGTATGCGGTGTAGCCCAACTGGCTGCAGCGCAAATGTCAGACACCGGCACCCCTCTAAAGAGGGCCCAGGATGTCGCCATACCCCTAGTGGAATGCGCCTTCAACTGCCCTGGTGGCGGAAGGCCTGCAGATTCATAAGCTAATTTAATAGCATCCACTATCCAGTGGGAAAGGCGTTGTTTAGACAACGGCTGACCCAAAGTCCTAGAACCATGGCATATGAACAACTGTTCAGTTTGCCTCACAGCCGCTGTAACGGTCAATATAACATCTCAATGCCCGCACGGGCAGAGCCTGTGTAACCGTTCTTCCTCTGGGGAAGAAAAAGGAGGAGGATGGAACGCCATCAACTCGACTGGTTGGTTCATATGGAACGGGATATGACCTTGGGTAAAAGGCGGGTTTGGGCGCATGGAGACCTTAGAACCGTCTCCCGCGAAACGAGTACATGAAGAATGCACTGACAGTGCGTGTAACTTCGCTCACGCCGCTTTGCTGAAACCACTGACAGCAAAAACGCAGTTTTTATAGACACGAAGCTTCATGTCCACGCTGTGGAGAGGCTCGAACGGTGCCTTGGTAAGGGCTTCCAGCACCACATCAAGGCTCCATGACGGTAGACTGGTCGTCCTTGGAGGCCGCAAACGCCTTGCGCCCTTTAGGAACTGCGATGCCAGAAAATGGCAACCTGGTGACAAACCGTCAATACGCACATGGCAAGCCGATATGGCGGCTAAGTACACTTTAAGTGTAGAGGGAGATTTCCCCTCATCTAACAGTTTCTGTAGAAACTGTAAGATCACTGCCATAGGGCAGGATATTGGGTCATGGCCTTCCGCCAGACACCAACTCTGAAACAACTGCCACTTATAATGTATACTGCGACCTAGTAGAGGGTGCTCTAGCACTCTGAATGGTCGAAATAACCGCCGTTGAGAGCCCTAAGGCTGACAGGCGCCCCGCTCAGGGCCAAGCCCATAGCTGCATGAGCTTGGGGCTCGGGTGCCATAGCCCTCCTTGGGCTTGGGACAACAGGTCCGCCGCAGAGGGAGCTCCCTCGGCCGACCGTGCAACAACTGCACCAGGCTCGAAACCATATCCTCCGAGGCCACCGAGGAGCGATCAGGATCACTGTCGCTGTTTCTACCCTGACCTTTCTAAGAAGGCGGGAGCATCGGAATCGGTGGAAACGCGATATAGGAGCCCTGGCGGCCATTCGTGAGCCAGTGCATCGACTCCTAGGGGCTGTGGAGATCCTTCACTGAGAACCATAGGGGGCAGTGCGTGGTCTCTTGCGAAGCAAAGAGATCCACCTGGGCTGTGCCGAACCATTCCCAGATGCGCTCTACCACTTGAGGGTGGAGACGCCATTCGCCAGCAAGAGGGCCTCCTCTGGATAGGAGATCCGCTGCGTAGTTGACTCTGCCCGGTAGATGAACCGCACGCAGAGAGGTTAAACGCGGTTGTGCCCATAGCAACATCCGTGCTACCATCCGTGAAGACCGGGGACCGCAAGCCGCCCTGGCGGTTGATGTACGCCACAACTGTGGTGTTGTCTGACCGCACTAACACATGCTTGCCTAGAAGCACTGGCAAGAAGTGCCGGAGGGCGAGGTCCACCGCTCTGAGCTCCAGAGCATTGATGTGGGCTGACCTCCAGGGTCCTGACCACACTCCACGGGTCCCTGCCCCGCTCCAGACTGCTCCCCAACCGTGGTTGGAAGCGCCGGTCGTGATGACCTGTCTCCTGAAAATGGGACCCAAGCGCACGCCTTGGCGGAGGTTTGATGGAACTTTCCACCAGCGTGGCGCTTCCCAGCAGGCTCGGGATACCCTTAGCCTGCGGTGTTTGTCTCTCCGCGGATGCAACGCGAAGGCATTGAACCAGGCCTGCAGAGGTCTCTGGTGTAGTAAGCCCAAGGGAAGGGCTTGTGAGGCGGCAGCCATCAACCCCAGCATGCGCTGACACAGCTCCATGCTGACTGTCTGTCTCAACCTGAATAGGGAGAGACACCGCTCTAATGAGGCAACTCTTTGTGTCGACAGGGTCGCTTCCATGGACACTGAGTCCAGATGCAGACCCAAGAATTCGGTCTGTTGGCTTGGCACTAGGCGGCTCTTTTCTGAATTGATCTTCAGACCTAGCCGCTGAAGATGGTCTGTAACCATCACTGTGTGCTGCGCCACCTGCTCCTTTGACTGCGCCGCAGACGCAGCCAGTCGTCCAGATAATTCAGCAGTCGGACACCTTGAGCCCGCAAGGGAGCTAGAATGGCATCCATACATTTCGAAAAGGTTCGAGGAGCTAGTGACAGGCCGAATGGAAGGACACAAAACTCGTATACCCTGCTCTGAAATGCTAAACGCAGATACTTCCTGTGACCCGGCAGATGGGAACGTGAAAGTACGCATCTGTCAGGTCCACGGTGGTGAACCAGTCGCCGTGCCGGACTGACTGAATGATGTGCCTGTGCGTAAGCATCTTGAACGATAACACCCGCAGGTATTTGTTCAGTACTCGCAGATCTAAAATAGGACGGAGCCCGCCGTCCTTCTTGGGCACCAGGAAGTATTTGGAATAGAACCCTGGTCGATCAGAGCAGGGTCTACTTGTTGAATGGCACGCTTGCTGAGCAATGCCTGTATTTCCACATTCAGAGCTGAGGACTGAACCGAAGTCCTTTACTGCAGTTATAACCACTCCCGGAAGGGGAGGTTTTAACTGGAACTGAAGGGTGTACCCGTGGATATAGTTTTGTGCACCCAGATGTCGTTGGTGCATTGTTGCCAGAACTGGAGCTGGGAGACAGTGTAGGGGCGGGTTAACAGCTGCCTGGTGTTCTCAGGGCTGTTTAGGCTGGGCTCGCTCGCGAGGGGCATGGCCAGAGCCCCGAGGGCGTGGCCTGCCACCACCTCTAGGGCGCCACCCTCCGCCTGCGGTCTTGAAAATGACGGCTGACCGCGCTGCTGCGGTTGAGGGAGAGGGCTTAGTACTCCCTGGCCGTGGCTGGTGCTGCAGTGGTGGTCTACGCCACCGGTGCTCCTGCGGGCGCCTTGGCTGGAAAGGCTTATGTGGCCACATCTTAGCCAACTGCTGAGATGCCTCCCGGCCTTAACAGAACGTTGGAGCATCTCCTCCACCGCTGGGCCAAACGTGTGCCCTGGCGTGATAGGGGCATCTAATAGAGGAGCCTTATCAGACTCTTGAACTCTCGCCTGCGAGAGCCAGAGCTGCCTTCTGGCGACCACCAGGGAAGCAATACTCCTGCCTTGAGCCCGTGCATTCAACTGGGCCATTTTAACAAGGAGTTGTGCGACCAGCGCCAACTCCGCCCTCAGAGACGCCGACGGGTGCTCTGGGAGATCCTTCAGCAGGGACGCCTGGTAAACTGAAAGGAGGCTGGCCACGTTGGACAACCGAACTGCCTCCGTAGCCGCTAAGTAGCCCTTTTTCAGATGGATCTCAGTGGTCCTGCACTGCTTGTTAGGACACGCAGGGTCCTTAACCAGGCCTGAAAGTGTCGGGGTCTTAACCAGGGCTGCAAAAGCAGCATCGACCCGGTGGAAAAGCCGCCAGACCAGCCTCACTCGCTCCCTGCATGGCAAACGCGAGGCCTTCCGCGGTTGCCGGTGAAGAAGCAGGGGCCCCCAGGTGGACTGTACCTCCTTGATGAAATCAGGGAAGGCAGGGAGCCCTGGGCAGAGGAGACCGCATCGATGGCGACTCAAACAGTGACCGACGAGGCACTTCCACGGCTGGCCACTCAAGTCCAAGGTGACGAAGTTGCCCGCTCCACCAACGACCACAATGGATCACTGGTGTCTAGCACTTCAGCGCCAGAGTCCTGCTCGGAATGCTGGGATGCCAGGTCAGTTTCCACACTGTCCTCCTCAAGGAGAGGCTCCCCTTCAGAAGCATCCCTGGAAATGGCATCTACATCCCATACCCCTTGGGGTTGTTGAATAACAGGGACGGCCAGAGACTGTGGCTGAAGCGGCGGCTGACTGGCAAGTGGTTCGGCCGGTGGTGCCCTGCTGGTAAGGGACATCAGCAACGATTGCTGGCCCATCATCACCTCCATAAACTGGGACATCTTGGATGTGAGCTCTGCTACACCTGACCTGTCCCTATAGCGCCTGTCCCGCCGAGGAGAACGGGAGCGCCCCTACGGCGGGCGACAGGAACGAGACCGTGACCGACGGGAACGCTCCCTGCGAGGGGAGGAGCCTCGGGCCGAGTAGACGGGCTACGAGGCGCTCATGCCTACGGTCTGGAGACCTTTGGCCAGCTGTAAGCTGGGAAGGGCTACTTGATACCCGCAGTGCGACGGGTGGAGTCGCCGTGGATGACGGCGGGCAGACAGGGTGAAAGAAGACCCTGAGGAAGGGGAGTGGCCACCCACCGCTTTCCTGGCCCTCTGGCGAAGAGTGCGCTGTTGAAAATTAGCGCAATCTGCGCAAAACGATCTGTCTGCTAAGGCAGACGCGGCGCGCTCTGGCCCCAGGCACGCCACGCAGTCGTCGTCGCGGATCGCTTCGCCGGCAATTTTGCCTGGCAGGTGACGCAACGGTGGAACCCGGACATGGTTGCCACTGTTGTAAAGCGCCGACGCGACCGGCGCCGGCGCCAAAGCGCCAAGCGTGCGTGCACCGAAGCGCCGAGGTGCGTGCACCGAAGCGCCGAGGCGCGGCACCGAGCGCCGAGCGCCGAGCACCGAAGCGCCGAGGTGCGTGCACCGAAGCGCCGAGCGTGACGCACCGAGCGCCGAGCGCCGAGCGCCGAGCGCGGCACCGAAGCGCCGAGGCGCCGAGCACCGAGCGCCGAGGCGCCGACGCACCGAGCGCCGAGGCGCCGAGCGCCGAGCGCCGAGGCGCCGACGCGCCGAGCGCCGAGCGCCGAGCGCCGAGCGCCGAGCGCCGAGGTGCGTGCACCGAAGCGCCGAGCGCCGAGCGCCGAGCGCCGAAGCGCCGAGCGCCGAGCGCCGAAGCGCCGAGTGCGGCACCGAAGCGCCGAGGCGGCACCGAAGCGCCGAGCGCCGCACCGAAGCGCCGAGGCGCCGAGCGCCGAAGCGCCGAGGTGCGTGCACCGAAGCGCCGAGCGCCGACGCACCGAGCGCCGAGCGCCGAGCGCCGAAGCGCCGAGGTGCGTGCACCGAAGCGCCGAGGCGCCGAGCACCGAAGCGCCGAGGTGCGTGCACCGAAGCGCCGAGCGCCGAGGTGCGTGCACCGAAGCGCCGACGCGCTTAGCGCCGAAGCACTAGCGCCGAAGCGTAAGCGCCGAACGCTAAGCACCGGTGCGCGCGCCGAGCGTGGAGCACGGAGTCCCAAGCGCAGAAGCGCTGCACCAAGCGCCGGGCGCTGACACCACGCTGAGAGCGAAGTACCAAGCGTAGAACGCTAGCACGAGACGCCTGAGCTGCCAGCTGACCCGCAGAGCGGACGCTAGTGCTGGTACAGTGTCTGGTGCTGTAATACTCACCTGGGTGCTAAGGGAATATGTGCTGTGATGGTGGTCGTCTTCCTAATGGTGAAAAAGGGATTTTTTTTTTTTTTTTTTTTTTTTTTTCGTTGTGTGGGACGCTGCAGCAATGCTTATGAACTGTAAGCGTACAGCACCACGCGGTAGGGATGGAACACACCGCAGTGGAGTAGTATAGAGAGGCTGCAGAGCAGGCTCTAACACACGCGGTCTAGCCAGGCAAGACCGAGGCTGCAATGGGCGCTGGCCAAAGGCCAACGCAACGCGTCGCATACAAATATATAATAATATACACACAACAAATATACAATAATTCACAAAACCCAAAACACACGATAACAATTACAAAGTAATTATAAGTAAAGGAAAGACGGAGACCACGAGTATTAACAAAAACGCGATGCAAGCAAAGCGTGAAGGATTATAACAATATAAATATATATATAAAAATATATATAATACAATTATATAACCCAATATCAATAATACAACTGAAATAAACTCGGAGAAGGGGAAAACCAGCTTCTCAAGCCTAAGCTTAATGAGTACAGACAGTTGCTAGCTCTATATACCTACCGCTACCGAGGCTGAAGACAAAGAGGATCGTTAGTCTCTGCGCGCTGCGTGTAGTAAGCTCCCAGGGGGCGGGCTTACAGGGCAGCTCGCGCAGAGGCCTATCGGCAGCTTTGCTATAAAAGCTCAGCCAATCGCTACTGCCTGACGGCAATATCCCCATATTTGATGGTTATTTTCGACTTGAAAGGGAACAGTAATGTTTTCATTTTAAGCCCACATAAAAGATTAATTCTCAAACTGAACGCAGTACGGATTTTTAAGCAATAATAAATATACATAACTTAATGTTCACATATTGAACAAGACTTACACATTTTACCATATGAATAGTACTTTAATAATAGAACAGTGTGAGAATTTAATGGAGTATCATTACAGACATTTTAAAATGTATGCGACATATTAATAGAATAACTGTTAAGACAAGATCAGCGCTTCCACTTTTGAGCTTCTAACTACTGTGCCCTCTGGATATGTATTTCCTAAAGCTCCTTGTTTGGTTTCAAAGTGCTTTTTCATTCATATTGTATTCCTTAACTACTGACACACATTCACTGCACAATTAACACATTGGCTTTGCGTTCGGTACAGTTGGTAAAATAAATAAGTATTTATTGGTCCAGTCATTGTTGAATCTTCAATTGTCACCATTTTTTGTTCTTACTACAGTAACTAGAGTAGAGAGAGACATGTTATAGCAACACAAGTAAAAAAAATAGTATGTAGCATTATTAAAGGAGTTAATGATAAATTAGAAATAAGTTATAAAACTTCAGTCCATCAGCCTAACGCCCACAAAACCACCCGTTTTCTCATTATCCAATGATCCAAATAAAACACAAAAACCTTTTACACAAGCGTAAATCGCTGGGCTTCTGGGTAGTGTAGTTTTCAAAGCAATCCATTATTTTTTATAGGAAAATAACAGCGGTAAAAGACTGCACTTTTTTTTTTTTTTTTTAAATAAAGGTGCAGTTGCAAAGCAGAATTCCATTCCCAATGCCTAATTCCGCGATCGTGGAAAATCAGTAGCCCCTTTGGCTAAATATTCATCTTCCCAGTTAAAACTTCAAAAGGAAAATAGGCAAAAGGCTTACTCCTTTCTTCTCTCTTCCTCCCTTTAAAACTATAGTTTTATTGCCATGCACAGTATGTCATAAAATACATGAAGGGTCGCAGCGCCAGATACCACGAGTTATCCGGGCATTGCTATCCTTCATCGTGCTTAACCACTTGAGTGGGGCATGGTCTGAGTGGCCCATTTAATGGCCAGACATTCCTATTTAATGACTGTGTAGTTACGCTCCCAGAGGAGCATCTTTTTACTTATGTAGAGGATGGGGTGCTACTCCGTCGACCTGCTGGGACAAGACTGCCCAAAAACTAACATCTGAAGCGCTGGTGTGGAGGATGAATTCCTTTTCAAAATCTGGTGTGAGAATGGTAGGGGCTTGGCAGAGTCTCTGCTTAATGGTATCAAACACTCCCTGACATTCTCATGTCCAACCCGTGTGGGTTAAATGTAAATATCGACGAAGAGCGACGGCAGAGACAACCACCCAGTGCTCTGCAGGATCACGATTGCCCCAGTGGAACTAAAGTTTTACTACAAGGCAGAGATTTCATGTCCATATTTTCTTAACGATTCTAGATGCTCTTTCAACAGATTGCTTGCACCGATCAAAAGCTTATGTTGTGGTGCATAATTTGTTTGGCTTCCTTACCGACTTTCAGAACATGTCAGAATACAACATCAAAAACAAAGCTGCTACACTCGTGCAATCCTATCCTGCAGATCTGGATGAATATTTCCCATCAGAAATGCTCCAGTTTACTAAATTTGTTTCCAGCAAGGATGAGAGAACAGCGTTTGACCAACTTCAACTTATCCTGAATTCTCCACGTTTCTGAATGTCACCACTGCTCTGCGCATTTACCTATCCTTAATGTGCACTAACTGTTCTGGAGAACAATCATTCTTGTGCATGGGACTGAGAGCCAGGGAACTGAGAGCCACCATGAACCAGGATCACCTAAACAGCCTTGCCATCATGTCCACGGAATGTGATATACTCAGAAAACTGGATTTTACTGACATTAGACATTAGACATTAGACTTTGCACAGATGAAATCGAGAAGAAGATTAATTTAAGGTAAGTGTATGATTTAATTACTCTGCAATGTAAGGTTTACTTAGAACAGAGGTGATTAAGAAAATTGAAGTAATGTGCTGTTTAGTTTTAAAATAGATAGTGGTATTGAGCATTTACTAACATTAATATTCCTAACATTGTCTATTAAAAGGTTATTTTCATATACTGAGCATCAAAAGAAAAACTTATATTTGGATAAAACTCACTGGCCTGTCATTGACAGAGTGTGTCTGGTTATACCGTCTCGCAGGTTTGAAATTGCTGGCTGTGAGCACCCAATACGGTGAGTCACAGTACGCTTGCAATTCAACAGCTGAAATCACTCCATATCCAGTGTCCATTAACGGTCTCACTAATTAGGTGATTAAGTGCATATGCTTCTGTCATAGTCACTCAAGCGTGTCATGGTCAAGGATGAATGATCGAGTCATTAAAAAGAAACCAAAAACATTTAGTCAATGTCCATCATTTATATACCTTATTTTTTTCAAAAAGAAATGTGTTTTAGTGATAAGTTTCTTATGATGCTTGGTATATTAATCCAGTTATTAAAAGTTGTATATTTACGTCACTAGATGGCGCTGTGTAATGTCAAGTCTTTTACAGCAAATTGTTTCATGAATGTTTTGGACGTTTGGTATTCACAGTCGTTATTTGAATCTGGTGTCAGTCATACATATTTTCCTTCAACATTGTCTTTTACAGTATTAACAATGTAAAAGGGGTGCTGTTCTGGTTCCTTTTCCAGGGGCCCATGATACCAAAATGCGGCCCTGGGCATGGTTATGAAATGAAACAGACCACCAAGGACAGAAAATGCAGTTTTCTCCTGTGAACTGCGGGTTAAGGGGATTTGCCAGTATCCCTTCGTCCGGTCCAAAGTTGAGATGAACCATTATTATTATTATTATTATTATTATTATTATTATTATTATTATTATTAATTAGCAGATACCCTTATCCAGGGCTACTTACAATTGTTACAAGATATCACATTACTTTTACATACACATTTATACAGTTGGGTTTTTACTGGAGCAATCTAGGTAAAGTACCTTGCTCAAGGTTACAGCAGCAGTGTCCCCCACCTGGGATTGAACCCACGACCCTCCGGTCAAGAGTCCAGAGCCCTAACCACTACTCCACACTGCTGCCCACACTGCTGTGTGGAAGCGACAGAGCGTGTGGAAGCGACAGCGTGGGAGAAGTACAGTCGTGGACAAGTACAGCGCAGTTTGAAGCAGAAAGGAGGAATTACATCTTTAAATTAAATCTGGAGTTGCTTTAATCAGAAAACATTGCAGCTTAAAGCCTTACAGCTGCGTGTATTTTTCTGATAACAAGCTGAAACTCAGAGCAGCTAATTCAAATTCCGCGCTCTGAGACACGGGAGGGAGGAGCCCGCAGCACAAGCACAAACAAACAAAAGGCAGGCAGCCTTCCCAGCGACAGCGTGTGGAAGTGACAGCGTGGGAGAAGTACAGTCGTGGACAAATACAGCGCAGTTAGAAGCAGTTTGAAAGCAGGTTGACAGCTGCAGAAGCTAAACTAAATTTCAAAAAAAAAAAAAAAAAAAAATACAACATGGTCTTCAAGCCAGTTATCTGTGACAGCTGCATGATGTGGGAAATCCAAGAAAACCCAACAGAGCTCAACCAAGTTTGTTTAAAGTGCCGCACGATCCAGGACTTGCTTCAACGAGTAAGGCTGTGTGGTCCACTGGTTAAAGAAATGGGCTTGTAACCAGGAGGTCCCCGGTTCAAATCCCACCTCAGCCACTGACTCATTGTGTGACTCTAAGCAAGTCGCTTAACCTCCTTGTGCTCCGTCTTTCGGGCGAGACGTAGTTGTAAGTGACTCTGCAGCTGATGCATAGTTCACACACCCTAGTCTCTGTAAGTCACCTTGGATAAAGGCATCTGCTAAATAAACAAATAATAATAATAATAAAAAGGAGCTGGAGGAAATGAGACAGCTTGAGGAGCTGACACACCCACAATTCATGGAAGTCTGCACCCCTAGCAGACTGAAAGCCACCAGGGAGATGGAAGAGAGTCGAAACAGCTGGGTTCAGATAGGCAGAAGCAGGGAAAAAAAGAAACCGTCAAACACAACCACCAGAAATCCAACAAATTTGAGCCACTTCAACATTTACATGACCAAAACCAACATCAAGAGAATGAAAGGAACAACATCCAGGACCCTATAAACAGTGCTGGCCAGGCAGCAAAAAGAAGGGAGGTCATGATTGTTGGGGTCTCCATATTGAGAAACACAGCAAGTTCAGTTCGCAGTTTGGACCCCCTTACTACAACAGTGTGCTGCCTTCCAGGAGCCTCAGTCAAGCACATCACTGAGAATGTGGACAGGCTCCTAGAACGAACAGGAGGCGACCCGGTAGTAGTTGTCCACATCGGTACAAACAACATTGGAAGAGAAAGACCAAGATCCCTGCAAAACAAATTCAGAGAGCTAGGAAGGAAATTAAAAGACAATACCAAAACTGTGGTATTTTCTGGGATACTGCCGGCACCTTGCAAAGGACCATATGGGCAGACGGAAATACAAAATCAAAATGCATGGCTAAAATCGTGGTGCACACAGGAAGGCTTCACCTTTCTTGAACATTGGAGCACATTCTACAACAAGGACTATCTATATAGGTTGGACGGACTGCACTTAAACAGAAAGGGAACCAATCTCCTCGGAGAAAGGATCCTTGAGGAGGTCCAGAAGCATTTAAACAAGAAAGGAACGGGGGAGAAAACAAAAAAAACAGAAGGGAGACCACATCAAAACAAGGGCAACAACTCAGGTAAGACAACTATTAAATGTATTTATCTTAATGCTAGAAGTCTCAGAAACAAAATGTTAGAACTTGAAGCTACTGCACTAACAAGTAACTACGATGTGATAGGTGTTACAGAAACTTGGTTGTCTGAGAGTGATGGAGACGAATATAATATTAGTGGGTACACACTGTATAGGAAAGACAGGCAGGACAGAAGAGGCGGAGGGGTAGCGCTATACATAGGAAAAAGTCTTGAAGCCCAGCTGTTAAATCAGGACAAAGAAAACAATGCAGAATCAATATGGGTCAGAATAATGGACACAAATTCAAAGGGCATAATAATAGGAGCATGCTATAGACAACCAAATTCAGACACTGAGCAAAATAATCTGTTATACAATGACATTTGAAATGCGTGTAGAAAAGGAGAAGCCATACTAATGGGAGATTTCAACTTTCCCTGTATAAAATGGAAGAACCCAGTGGGGAGCACGACGGACGAAGTTGAAATGGTGGAAATGACAAATGACTGCTTCCTAACGCAATTTGTCAAGGCACCGACTAGAGGGGAGGCATGCCTTGATTTAGTCTTTTCAAATAATGAAGACAGACCACAACATGGTCTCATTTGAAGTATTTTTTAAAACCCCAAAAGTAATGACTAAAGCTAAGGTTTACAATTTTAGAAAAGCAAACTATGAAGGTATGAAACAGAGACTAACAGAAGTAGATTGGAGTAAAATAGAGAAAACATCCACAGAAAAAGGATGGCTGTTTTTTAAAAATGTAGTACCAGAGGCGCAAAACAATTACATGTCAAAAGTAGACAAATCTAAATCTAAAACAAAATGGCCAAAATGGTTTAATAGATCAATTAAAAAAAATCTTCCGCAAAAAAAGGCATTTTACAGAGCATTTAAAAGGGACCAAAAACAAAGTACACAGAAAGAGTACTTGGAACTGGAAACACAAGTCAAAAAGGAAGTTAGAAAGGCCAAGAGTGAGATAGAAATCAATATTGCTAAGGGGGCTAAAACCATTTCCAAAATGTTTTTCCAATATTATAACAGCAAGAGAACATTCAAAGGGGAGGTTAAATGTCTAAGAGACACAAATGGCAAAATCATAGATGAAGAAAAAAAAATAGCAAATATATTAAATGATTACTTTTCACAGGTTTTTACAAAGGAGGACACGGACAAAATGCCCCACATGTCGACCTGTTCCTATCCAATTTTAAATAACTTTAGCATAACAGAGGCAGAAGTGTTAAAGGGACTAGGAGCTCTTAAAATAAACAAATCCCCTGGGCCGGATGAGATCCTCCCAATAGTACTCAAAGAAATGAAAGAAGTTATTTACAAACCGCTAACCAAGATCATGCAACAGGCTCTTGACACCGGTGTTGTACCGACAGACTGGAAAATAGCAAACGTAATGCCGATCCACAAAAAGGGAGACAAAACCGAACCACGTAACTACAGACCAATAAGCCTGACTTCTATTATATGTAAACTTATGGAAACTATAATAAGAGCCAAAATGGAAAATTACCTATATGGTAACAATATCCTGGGAGACAGTCAGCATGGTTTTAGGAAAGGGAGATCGTGTCTAACTAACCTACTTGACTTTTTTGAGGATGCAACATTGAAAATGGATAACTGCAAAGCATACGACATGGTTTATTTAGATTTCCAGAAAGCTTTTGACAAAGTCCTGCATAAAAGATTAATTCTCAAACTGAACGCAGAAGGGATTCAAGGAAATGCATGCACATGGATTAGGGAGTGGTTAACATGTAGAAAACAGAAAGTACTGATTAGAGGAGAAACCTCAAAATGGAGTAAGGTAACCAGTGGTGTACCACAGGGATCAGTATTAGGTCCTCTGCTATTACTAATCTACATTAATGATTTAGATTCCGGTATAGTAAGCAAACTTGTTAAATTTGCAGACGACACAAAAATAGGAAGAGTGGCAAACACTGTTGCAGCAGCAAAGGTCATTCAAAATGATCTAGACAGCATTCAGAACTGGGCAGACACATGCCAAATGAAATTTAATAGAGAAAAATGTAAAGTATTGCATGCAGGCAATAAAAATGTGCATTATAAATATCATATGGGAGATACTGAAATTGAAGATGGGAACTATGAAAAAGCAAGGAGTTTATGTTGACTCAGAAATGTCTTCATCTAGGCAATGTGGGGAAGCTATAAAAAAGGCCAACAAGATGCTCGGATATATTGTGAGAAGTGTTGAATTTAAATCAATGGAAGTAATGTTAAAACTTTACAATGCATTAGTAAGACCTCACCTAGAATATTGTGTTCAGTTCTGGTCACCTCGTTACAAAAAGGATATTGCGGCTCTAGAAAGAGTGCAAAGAAGAGCAACCAGAATTATCCCAGGCTTAAAAGGCATGTCGTATGCAGACAGGCTAAAAGAATTGAATCTATTCAGTCTTGAACAAAGAAGACTACGCGGCGATCTGATTCAAACATTCAAAATCCTAAAAGGTATAGACAATGTCGACCCAGGGGACTTCTTTGACCTGAAAAAAGAAACAAGGACCAGGGGTCACAAATGGAAATTAGATAAAGGGGCATTCAGAACAGAAAACAGGAGGCACTTTTTTACACAGAGAATTGTGAGGGTATGGAACCACCTCCCCAGTAATGTTGTTGAAGCCGACATCCTGGGATCCTTTAAGAAGCTGCTTGATGAGATTCTGGGATCAATAAGCTACTAACAACCAAACAAGCAAGATGGGCTGAATGGCCTCCTCTCGTTTGTAAACTTTCTTATGTTCTTATGTTCTTATGCTACCGTTCTGTCGAGAAGCTCATCGACCCGAGGTATGGGGTAGGCGTCGAACTTGGCAATAGCGTTTACCTTATGGAAATCAATGCAGAAGCGATTGATGCCATCCTTTTGGCAATTATCACAATTGGATTGCACCACTCGCTCCTGGAAAGCTCTATCACCCCAAGTTCGAGGATCGCACGCACCTCTTTGTCAACTTTCCGGGACCCGGTACGGTCTCTCTCGAACCGTGATACCTGGGGGAGTGATAATGGCATGCTCAATAAGTTTAGTTCTGCCAGGCACATCAGAAAAAAACATCCTTGAAACCTCCAATGAACTCGCGCAGATCATTTTCCAGATCTGGAAGTAACTGTTCCCCCAGTGGAATGCTCCGAGTGCTAGGGGCCTCTATACAGGGTCCAAAATCATCCTCTATCTTGCCTGGGGCTATAAATGAGCCTCCATTGCCTGCCAGGGGTTCAATAAATTTATGTGGTAAATTTCCCGCTCATTGCAGCGATCGGGCTGTCTAATTTCATAATTCACTTTCCCTATAGCCCGAATCACCTCATATGGCCCCTGCCATTTAGCACACAGTTTGGATTCTGATGTGGGAAGCAGCAACAGTACCTTGTCTCCTGGTCGAAAGTTCTGAATGTGTGCATTTTGATTGTACTGCTGCTGTTGCCGGTGCCAAGATGATTTTAGATTGTCCTGCGCCAAACGACCGACAAAATCCAGGCGATCTACGAGTAGGAGCACGCTGCACTACATTTTTGGACGAGCCTTTGTGCACTTCCCACACCTCTCTGAACAGATCGAGGATGCCGCAAGGCTGTCGACCGTACAAGAGCTCGAAGGGGGAGAACCCTGTCGAACTCTGCGGTGGCACCTCTCTCACTGCAAAAAGGAGGTAGGGAAGAAGCACTGCCCAATGTTTTTGCTCTTGGTTCACAAACCATCTCAGCATCTGCTTTAGTGTCTGATTAAAACATTCCACCAAACTGTCCGTCTGTGGATGATAAACAGATTTCCGGATGGGATGTATTTTTAATATTTTATAAACCTGCTGTAACGTTTGAGACAAGAAGTTAGTTCCATGATCAGTCAATATCTCTTTGGGGATCCCTACTCTAGACATAATATGCATTAATTCCCTGGCTATTGCAGCTGCACTAGTAGACCTCAATGGAACTGCCTCCGGGTATTGCGTTGCATAATCTACCACTACTAATATATGTGTATACCCAGAATCAAAATTTAGCAAAGGGCCTACAAAGTCCACTGCAATGCATTCAAAGGGAGTGGAAATTATTGGCAAATCAAAGGGGCGGGCGACTCGACCGGCGCTACTCGCTGGTAGCCTGGGCATGTAGCTACATATTTCGACATTTCCTTATGAAGTCCTACCCAATAAAATTGGGCCAATATGCGTTCCCTAGTTTGCGCTCCCAGGTGCTTCACAAAAGGGATATTATGCGCCAGCCTCATGACCTCGGTCTGATAAGACTGGGGAACCAATAATTTTGTTACAGGCTGTCCTATGTCTGTGGCAGGGTTCACCCTATATAATAATTGCCCCTTGATAATGAACTTTGAATATACTAGCGCCCCAACGTCCTTACCTTCAATAGACCGGACCTGTCCCCAAGCGTGCACCAGTGTGGGGTCGTGTTGGCCCCACACCAGGTCCGCGCTTCGGTCCCACATGTCCGGTATATAGAGGGACCGGAGTAACATCTGCCCTGAATGGCCCAGTAACCTCACCCTCTTGGTCACACATGCATACCGACTCCCTTTCATTGGCATTTGATACCAGCCGAGCTTTCTCCCACCAGAACCCAGCCTCGTCTCATTGATGCACCTTCTCATTTTTCAATCCGTCTCTCTTTGTTTTTCTAGGATGAAAAAGGGAAGAAAACAAGTCAGCTTTTAAGGGGAAAATCTCACCAATCGTTTCCCCTTGTTAGACTGCCTCGTTTACGTGTACGGTCAGGACTGCCTTTTTAATTAATTGTGTAAACTTTGGCCAGTCCCAGCCCATAATTACTGGGTGTGGTAGCCTTTCCACCACCCCCACAAGGTGACACTGCATTTGTCCTACCAATATAAGAACATAAGAACGATTACAAACGAGAGGAGGCCATTTGGCCCATCTTGCTCGTTTGGTTGTTAGTAGCTTAAATAACTTCTCTCATTTCTTTGAGTACTATTGGGAGGATCTCATCCGGCCCAGGGGATTTGTTTACTGTAAGAGCTCCTAGTCCCTTTAACACTTCTGCCTCTGTTATGCTAAAGTTATTTAAAACTGAATAGGAAGAGGTTGTCACGTGGAAAGTAATCATTTAATATATTTGCTATTTTTTTTCTTCATCTATGATTTTGCCATTTGTGTCTCTTAGACATTTAACCTCCCCTTTGAATGTTCTCTTGCTGTTATAATATTGGAAAAACATTTTGGAAATGGTTTTAGCCCCTTAGCAATATTGATTTCTATCTCTCTCTTGGCCTTTCTAACTTCCTTTTTGACTTGTGTTTGCAGTTCCAAGTACTCTTTCTGTGTACTTTGTTTTTGGTCCCTTTTAGACGCTCTGTAAAGTGCCTTTTTTCGCAGAATATATTTTTTTTAATTGATCTATTAAACCAGTTTGGCCATTTTGTTTTAGATTTATATTTGTCTTCTTTTGGGATGTATGCACCTCTAGTACTACTGTGGCGGAGTGTCCCGCCCCTATATATTTATTTATTATTATTTGTATTTTTGTTTGCGGCGCAGTTCAAAGCACCGCGTATTTGTTGTTGTTTTTATATTTAAAAAGCCTCGTGAGGATGCGTGGCTGATCAGCTACTGATTATTTAACTAGCTGACAGTCATGCATCCTTACTAAACTCGTGCAGACTGTGGCCGAGGGGTAATAAGATAATTAACAGCTAGTTAACCCCTCGTCCAAAGTATAAGAACCTGCAGCTGTCCGTGCTGGGGGTTGAGTGTACAGAGGAGAGTACGGGAGCGGAGAGAGCGGCGAATAAGAGAAACAACTGCTAAGTATCGTGCTGGGGTAAAACCTGCACGCTTATTTGTTTATTTCTATTTGTTTGGCCAACGTGCCCTTTTGTTTTGTTGTGTTTTGTTTGTTTAAATATTTTGGTTTATTTAGTTAATAAAACGCTGAGCGCCGTTGTGTTCAGCTTCACCCGCCCATCCACTGTTTTGTTTCTGTTACTTCCTGGTCCGTGACGTCACCACACCTCACCACTGCAAGTCATCCTGTCACATATGGTGTCCTGCGTGGGACAAACAACGCCTCCAAGAGCCGGACCAGGAAAGGACTTTTTTGTTTGTTTTTTCAAAAGTGTTTTTGTGATTAGAAAAAAAATGGGAAGAAGCGGAAGGAGAAAGCAGCAACAGCAGCAGGAGGTGCATCAAGAGCAGCGCGGGGCCGGTCGCAGGTCCCGTCGCGTCTCTACCACGCCGGATGTTTGCCTGGCCTGTCTGGATGAGGAAGGGTGGTGCTTCCTGTGTGGAGAGGTCAGGTATCTTCCACTCAGCCAGAGCCACGCATGGCAGGAGATGGAGGAGCCTGAGCGTCCGGCGTCAGGGGGAGAGGTCCCGTTGGCTAAGAGGCCGACGAATTCACTCTCCTCTGAGGGAATCTGGGGCTGGCTGGTGGAGCCTGGGAGGAATACTGAAGAGGCCCTCCCCGATGTGATCAACCTCCCGTGGGCCAGAGATGGAGAGCGATGGGAAGCCTGGGAAAAGCAACACTGCCCAGTGTCCCTCCCGGAGGTTGCGGACATGGTAATCCGCTACCTGGCTGCAGATATGGCAGGGCTCCCGCTATCTCCAGCTCCATCGGGAAAAGCCCCGCCGCTGCCGTCTCCAGCGCCAGAGGGAGAGGAGCCCTGGCTGCCGTCTCCAGCGCCAGAGGGAGAGGAGCCATTGCTGCCATCTCCAATGCCAGAGGGAGAGGAGCCCTCGCCATTGTTTCCAGCACCAGAGGGTGAGGAGCCCTCGCCATTGTTTCCAGCACCACAGGGAGAGGAGCCCTCGCCATTGTTTCCAGCACCAGAGGGAGAGGACCCATTGCTGCCATCTCCAGCGCCAGAGGGAGAGGAGCCATTGCTGCCATCGCTAATGCCAGAGGGTGAGGAGCCCTTGCCACTGTCTCCAGCACTAGGAGCAGAGCAGCAGGAGCTGCCTCTGTCTCCACCACAGCTAGGGGCAGAGCAGCAGGAGCTGCCTCTGCCTCCGCCACCTCTACCAGCAGAGGGTGAATGCCTGCTGGTTCCGTCTCAAGCGCCGTGGGAGGACTTGGATATATTGTGAGAAGTGTTGAATTTAAATCAAGGGAAGTAATGTTAAAACTCTACAATGCATTAGTAAGACCTCATATTGTGTTCAGTTCTGGTCACCTTGTTACAAAAAGGATATTGCTGCTCTAGAAAGAGTGCAAAGAAGAGCAACCAGAATTATCCTGGGTTTAAAAGGCATGTCGTATGCAGACAGGCTAAAAGAACTGAATCTATTCAGTCTTGAACAAAGAAGACTACGCGGTGATCTGATTCAAACATTCAAAATCCTAAAAAGGTAAAGACAATGTCAACCCAGGGGACTTCTTTGACCTGAAAAAAGAAACAAGGACCAGGGGTCACAAATGGAGATTAGATAAAGGGGCATTCAGAACAGAAAATAGGAGGCACTTTTTTACACAAAGAATTGTGAGGGTCTGGAACCAACTCCCCAGTAATGTTGTTGAAGCTGACACCCTGGGATCCTTCAAGAAGCTGCTTGATGAGATTCTGGGATCAATAAGCTACTAACAACCAAACGAGCAAGATGGGCCGAATGGCCTCCTCTCGTTTGTAAACTTTCTTATGTTCTTATGTTCTTAATCCAATATGTGGCTGAGGCCATTGCTGGCCGGAAAGGACTCAAACCTCATTGCAGACTCTATGATCTCCCACAGAAGATGAAATCACTGTCAAAGCAACAAGCAAAGAACAGAAGTCAGAACCAATGACTACAATCCAGTCATTTTGCTAGCTTGGGAAGGCAATATGGATATCCAGTTCATTGGCAAACAATCTACAGCCCTCAAGCGCTACATTACAAAATACCTCTCCAAACCTGAGAAGAGTTACGCCTTTAGCATCATGAATGACATCAACTCAAACAAGTCTCTGGCCAGCAGACTGTGGAATGTTGCACTCCGCAGTTTGTCCAACAGAGAATGCAGTGCACTTGAAGCAGCAGACAACCTCCTAGGCTTACCTCTCTATGGTACAGACCCGCAGACAACCATTAAGTGGGTTGATGTATCAAAGGTTTCTAGCAGCCGCCTCAAATCCAAAGAATATATTGACATGCTAGCACAAGAAAATCCTGACTCAACGGACATCTACTTCCCTTCCAGGATTGACTCACACTACCCCAAAATGTACAGAGGCTCTGCAAGACATAAGCCTCTATGATTTGATTGCATGGCATGATGTGGTGACAGAGAAGCCCAAAAATGAAAACATCCCTTGTTACATGTTTCCCTTTGGGTACATGTAAGGGTAGCCTGCAAAAAGCTATGGCCAACAACAACAAATAGCTGCAGCTGATGAGGAGGTAACTCGACTAGTAGAGAAAAAACAAAAGGAAATAGAGGCTGAAGAGGACAATGACCTTCAAAACAAAAGGACCTGAAAATCCAATTCGCTTTGCTCCTCTGCAGGCCGCAGAGGCAATGGCTGAATTCAGGGATGTGGCGGTACAACCTCTTCAACAAAATGTACAAGACATGCTCAAGCGCCTAAATAAAGATCAGCACAGAGTGTTTGACCACATTGCCAAAACTTTGCAAGAACAAACTGAAACAAACGCCTCCATCCTCCACATGTTTGTGAGTGGCACTGGAGGCACAGGGAAGAGTTTTCTCATTCAAACTGTCACAGCATGGGTGAGACAGAGCCTAGGAAAAGAAGTGGCAATCACAGCACCCACTGGAGTTGCAGCTCACAATATCAGTAGGATGACCATTCACAGACTAGTAATGCTTCCAGTCAAGCATGGGAAAACACAGCTGTATCGGAACCTCTCTGATAAGGTACTGCAATGCCTCAGTACAGAAATGCGAGATGTGACCCTCCTCATTATTGATGAGCTGTCCATGATTTCCAACGTCAGTTTATTGTACATCCATCTTTGTCTGTGTGAGATTTTCCAGATTGCTAACACAGATGATGGCTGGTTTGGAAAAATCAACATCTTACTTCTGGGAGATTTGTTACAGCTTCCACCTGTGCACGAGAATCCACCTTATGTGCCAGTAACTCAAGAGGAATTGCACAAATTGACTGGCTCCATGGGATCTGTGGAATTTATTTGCATATGATGAACTCACAATCAATATGCGCCAGAAGCAGGACAGGACTTTTGGAAACCTCCTTAACTGTGCCCGATTCAGAGCCACCAACCAAGCTGATCACAGATTGTTGACTTCACACTTGATACCTATGGAAAGAGGCGATCTTTCCAGCTACAAAAAACAAATTATCAAACACATGAAAGACTTAGGAGGACAAAGATCCAAGCTCAACCTGCATCATGCCTACTGTAGATGCCTGTAACCATATCCAGACTGCCATGCTTGATAGTATACCTGGAGAGGACATTCATCTTATGGCAATTGACACTGTGGACAGCCCTCGTAACTTCCAAAGAAAAGTGCTGAAAAAAATAAACGCCTTCAAGGTTGACTGCAGTCGGACAGCTGGACTGGAAACTACCTTACGAGTCAAAATAGGCTGCAAACTGATGTTTCGCAAGAACATTGCCACTAGTCTCATCAATAGGGCAATAGGGAAGCTTCAAGCTGTTTCCTACCATCTGGAAAACACAAGCATGGTCAAAACCATAACCATCAAATTTAACAATGGAGTCACCCATACCTTTGAACGCGTGCGCTCAAAGTTTGAAATCATGGACAGAGTCTACATTGTTCGAGAGCAGTTCCCAGTCATTAGAACATAAGAACGTTTACAAACGAGAGGAGGCCATTCGGCCCATCTTGCTCGTTTGGTTGTTTGTAGCTTATTGATCCCAGAATATTCAATATTGGTGCTCATGCAATCACCATTCACAAATGCCAGGGGATGACTCTAAAAACAGTTATGATGGATCTTGGTAACTCCATTTTTTCCTGTGGACAAAGTTTTGTTGCACTTTCCAGAGTTACACCCTTAAGTGGTGTCCAACTTTGACCCCACCTTCATTTACGCATGTCAAACTGCAGTTGAAGAGTACCATCGGCTCAGAGGGATTTATTATCCTAAGCTGAGAAGCTTGAAGGAGACTAACGCACAAGGGACACAAGGTAAAAGACTGTGTGCATTTCATTCACCGAGCCATCATTAATGTTCAGGAACAGCAAAAGCCTCAATCTTCTAAGAAAACACTTGCACTTACACATCCATTCAGAGGCTTGAGCAACCCCAATTTTACCTCATGCTGTGCAAATGCAACATTGCAGTGCCTTCTTCACTTGCAACCTCTGAAGGATTCATTAAAACACAGTCAACAAGAGGCTATCAGGAGCTTTGTTCACAAATAGGATCACTTGCCATCCACTGCGTCTCCAACTGCTGTGGATATGCGTCACTTCTTAGGAGAACCTTAAAATAGAGGTGTGCAGCAAGATGTTGCAAAGTTTCTCACCAAATTGTCTGAAATTTGTCCTGAAGTATCTCGCATGGTTTCAGTCACAATAAGCCATGACATTCTATGTACTACATGTAGGTACCGCTCATCAAACCGAGAGGTGTTGCATGTTTACCCTCTACATATACCTGCTGGGACAGATTCCATGTGTTTGGAACAACTCATTCATAGAAATGACAAATGGGCAACCATTCCTGATAGTAAATGCAGGCAATGCAACACTTCTCCAATCATGAAACATCAACGTATTCAAATCAGCAGGAAGAATGATTGCAGTCCAACTTATGCTTTGGGAAACCAAATCAGATAGGACTGTTACAAAGTGACACGATGCCAAGTTTACTGCTGTGCATAACAGCAAAATTACTGTGGATAACAGGAATTACCAATTAGCTTCAATTATCATACACCAAGGACAGGGTGTTAATTCAGGACACTATGTGTCTGTTCTTGCAGTGGGTGCTACTGGAAAATGGGTGCATGCAAATGACACACTCATTGAAGTCAAACCATGGCGAAGAAATGTAAAGGACATGTATATGACCTTTTATGAAGAGATCTAATGCTTTACAAATGACTTCTATTGGGCTAAGTTCATAACTCCACTATATCAAGGAGAATACTGTTTTGTTTCAAGCATTATAATCTCTTAGTATACTGCTCTTTTGCACGGACATTCATATGTACCTTTTTAACCATTCATAACATTTTACTTTTGTACCTATGTAAAAATCAGTAGTTACCAAAATATACATATTGTTTTTACCACTGATGGATGTACATTTGCAAACAAAATAATAAAATCTTTACACTTACAACACTGTCAAAAAGTCCCTTACATACCACTATCTTACTTTCAAATCTTTTCTCATTACTGTTATTTTACTTGACTTACTACTCTCGTGGCTTGCCTGTCTGTCTGTCTACCATACACATTCTCGAATATCTTTCCCTCGCTTTATTCATTATTTGTTGAAGTAAAAAAAGAAGTGATATCTATAACAAAAACAATGTAAAAAAACAAGTTAGAAAAACGCAACAGCCGTTTAAAGGGGTGATATCAAACACAAAAGTCCAAGTTAGGAGAAGCAATTAGGCCAATCTTGTCAAGCATCAAGCAAATAGGCACAATTGGAAAGGTGCTGGGGCCCAACATTCACACAACTGTTGCTTCTAACTTGGATTCTTTTTTTCATCGCACCATTTTACATTGAAATGCTCTTTGTATAACTTCAAGGGCATTGTGACCATTCCCTTATCAGCTCAAAAGTCACATCTGCTACAAAAAACATTGACAATACACAACCAAAAAAAAGGCTCCAACACCCCAGCCCTGGATCTGCAATGCCTGCCCCATCAACTGTCACTTCCCATACACTTACTTTGCATTCTCATTATCCCTTGCACTCGTTGCAATTATTGGTCTTGTTCATCATCTTCACTGTTGGAAATATACTGCTTTGTGCTCTTTGAGGTATTCTTGTATGTATGGGCTAAATGTCTGTCCATGTGTGCCCTCATCTACCTGTGCCTTACCTGCATGTTGTCCGTGTGTCTTCCCAAAGCATACTTGTCTGCGCCTGTGATGACGCCTCTCCCATTCCCTGTCTGTCTTTCTCTCTGTTGTAGTGCTTGTAAGGATAATCAAGAACACTTCAGTCTGTGTTGAGCACTTTCCTTGGCACACATGTGTCTCAGCATCTTTATTCTGGTCACAACCGACCGATAAGGGAATGAGCATTTCAATGTAAAGTGGAGCGATAAAGTGCAGCAATCAAAAAAAGAATCCGTTAGAAGCAACAATTGTGTGAATGTTGGGCCCCAGCACCTTTCCAATTGTGCCTATTTGCTTGATGCTTGACAAGATTCGTCTAATTAATTCTCCTAACTTGGACTTTTGTGTTTAATATCACCCCTTTAAAATGGCTGCTGCATTTTTCTAACTTGCTTTTTTACATTAACAATGTTTTTGTTATAGATATAAAATATACAGCACGATTGTTTCCAATACCATTCATCATTTTGTTAATTAAATTTTATATTTGTTTACCCACTAAAATACCGTAGACGTATCTGCGCTGAACGATGACTCAAAAACGTTTGTCAAATTTGGCCATACTACCAAATAAGAGCGAAGTTGCCAGAATTTAGAATACTCCGATTTGATAAAGGACTTTGCTGCCGCTAAAGCTAGGAAAAAGTCATTGTAATGTATGTTTTTACGTAATTTATAATATAAAATGAAAAAAAAGGACTTGATAATGCCCAGGGGTTAATTTGTTAAATAAATAAATAAATAAATAAATAAATAAATAAAAATAAAAAGTGTGTCAAGTGTCAAAGAGGGATTTTTTTGTTATTACTTAGTTTATGCCTGGTTATTCTCGCCTCCGACCTGTCAGAACCCACTTATAGTCGGGCATTATTACAGTATTTTTCAGTAGGCCTATTGGGGCATGCTCATTTTAGAAAAAGTTAATACATGCTTTAAAGTTATGAACTATATAAAATGATAACAAACAAATGGAAACAAGTGTAACGTTTTAATATCATTAATATTATTTACCGTATCTTAACGTTAGTATATGTAGGTGTACCATATTTGCTCGAGTAAAAGTCGAGCCTCCCATTGTGAGGGCGAGATTCAGGTATACATTTTTTTTAATTTTTTTTTTACATTTGTTCATTTGTTATTGAAACAGATGGTAATTTTAGTGAAACTGAAAACAAAAATTAACTCCTGAAATCGAAACTGTTGTTAGAATGCACCTCATGCATTAGTTTTCCTAAATATATGTATTAGATATCCTGACGGCGTTTGAGTGGCAGATTTGCAAAAATAACAATTTTATAAGCACGTACCTTGAATCGCCAGACGCGTCATTTTGACGCGTATTACAATACAGTATGTTTTTTTTTTGTATAGCCTACAACAGTATTATTTTAGTATACAATCCCCACCCCAACTTCCTTCCTAGCCCACACAGAAGTATGTATTTCAATGGAATGTGTGAGGTGGTGTGGTCTGGCTATAATTCAATGAAACTGCGTCTGTGTTTTACACAACAGCTCTGAACAATGTTACAGAATCGTTTTCGCCAAATCTTGAGATATTGCATTTTGATTTGAGAGAAATTAGACGCATTTGCTCTAGCAACGAGGCCAACAAGGATTTGCCCACAACAATGTCAATGGAGGTGCGCTGTTTCAACAGAAGCACTCTGCTGATGGATCACGCTGTAACAATCAGCCCTTAGCCTATAGCCAACTATATACGTTCCCAGAAATTAGAACTAGTTGTTATGCAAAATATAACAATATCTGAAATATTTAAACAACAACTCCTCATGAGCCCTTTGGCCGATTGATGTGAATCTTGGTTATACCTTATCTTTGTACTGAGCTCTAAAAAAATTAGTCAGGAAAAGTTCCTACATCAACAAACATGACCGCCATGAACCAATCAATATAGGCTACATGCCAGTTTGCCCATATTTTACCCTGAAATGACACATTCCCAGCACTAGGGGCAGCTGTTAACATGGAAAACTCAGCAAAGTAAGAAAAAAAAATTCCTAAAGCAGCCATTTTTCGCTGGTGTTTAACAAGAACAGTTTTACTAACACATGTAACTTAAACAGTAATTAGAGGGGGAAGGATTATATTTAGACGTACACATGGTACAGTATACAGACACACTGTAAACTAACAAAACATTTTTTTAAAGAAATGTTGCAGCTGCATCCACGCGAAAAAAACCCAAAAACTGCACTATGCTTTTGAAACCAACACAATCGAAATGATGAAATGCATAAAACATCAGCTTTACAAGTCACATGAATATAGTTTGCTTAAAAATCATTATATAATTATTTTTACGACGGAACAGTGGTCAAACACAGCCACACATCCTGAATCTGAACAGAAGCCAAAATAAAAAAACTGCACTATTCGTTTTACTGACATGGCGTCTGTTTTTTTTTAATTTCATAACTACAGTGATAGTTATAATTATTAAGACTAAAGACTGATAAAACAACAATCGCAAATTCTGAATATGTGGCAACGAAGCCAGGCACCCCAGATAGCCAATCGTTACACAATTATCACTTTCTATTGCTTTACGAAAGCACATTAAATGATAGTGGCATTAAAATATACAAGAACCAGTACTGTCTCTCTGGGTTCTGTTCCAGTTTCTTCTTTGCTTTGTCCTGTTTATAATTCCTCAGCATAGGATTTGAGTGGTGTTACTCATGAATCGTGCACATGTTATGTCCTAGTAGCGGTTTGGTGACAATTAAATATGGTGAATTGTGTATTTGCCAGACACCCCTGATAGCCAATCGTTACACTATCACTTTCTATTGCTTTAAAAATGCACATTAAATGATAGTGGCATTAAAATATACAAGAACCAATACATGCTGTAGACATTATTTTTTATTGCAAAATTAAGAATAGGCCACCACACGCTCACACACATACACAAACTCAAACAGAGCGATTTCGAATTTAGAACAATGTTAGCCTCTTATATGCATTATTTTCAAAGTATATGACTGCATATGTGGCAGAGCAGGGCTCTGCCCTTGTAAATACTGGCAGGGATGGGGTTAAATTCTCCTCCCTGCCCAGGTTGATTGCGTCAGGTGGGAGCAATGAGTCAATTAATTATTAAATTACCATCCAGCCACCTGGCATAAAAGGAGGCCTCAGCTTCCCACAGGGGGGAGAGTTCTAGAAGGAGAAGAAGCAAGAGTGGTTTTTTTTTTGTGTGTGCTGTTCCTTTTATTTTTGCAAACCAGTGAAGGCAATGCCCAGCCTGGAAACCGTATTTTTGTAAGTTTCGTTTTGTACTTATTGTCTGTGTTTTGAAACCTTTTTGTTTGGCCCTCGTGCCGGTTTATTTTGTATTTTTGTATATTAAAAGCTTTATTTTTGAACTTTTCAAACTGTCTCTGAGTCTCAACCTCTGTCATCCTGTCACAATACTATTTAGAATTTTGTGTGCATCCAAATAAAATTTAAATTGGCTACTTACCAATAATTCCAATATTTGTGCCAAAATTAACAGTTAGCACAGTTGTGATGATAATGCTTCATCTATAATAACCAATGAACTGCTTGGAAGCCGTAAAGTTGCTTGCAACTCTAGTTCTTATTATGATTGGTACAGGGCTAAACAGAGATTGGATCATGTTTGCTGGGTTGTTTTCTCTTGTGTACAGTTCCCTAATAATGGAAGACATTGTATTCTGGGAGATGTAGTTGTTAGTAGAAGTTTAGGGGAGGCAGACAAGCTGTGCAGCAAAATTGCTATGCGTAAAAAATTTAAAATGTACGCATTCAATTTAAATTTAGTGCATATTTCTGATTTTTTTAATGCGTAAAAATGGCAGGTACGCAGCTCATCTGGACTGCTGACCCCAAGGATACATTTATAAAGCGAGTAGTCAACCGTTTTGGCCAAGCACCTCGCAGACTCCAGTTCTTGTTCAAATAATAAATTAAAGATTGTAATACTGCACCTCTAGTTAGTGTCAGTGCTCCGGCTCTGGAGCCACAAAAAACCTATGTGCTATCATAGTGTCATGCTGTTAAGCTTGTGTTGTTTGTTTAAATAGTTCAGTTAGGTTGAAGCAGTGGAGCATGCATACTGCAATGTCAGTAGGTGGCATTTTTTGTATTCTAGTTTACACTTCCTGCTCTACTTGTGGTTGTTTTTCTTTGCAAAGTATATTATATTTGTTTCAAGTATTTAATAAAGCACAGTTTATAAATGCCTTTTTCATCTTTTATTCCTACACATTCCTGTGTGGTTAAAATAATTATATAGAAAAGGAGACAGTAGCTAAAGTATTCTTAAATTCCCCTTACTGTGCAGCACAGTCTGTGCTCTTGAATTAAATAAAGACAGACAAGTGTAAACACAACCTGAAAATGATAAGGATCTCTGCCGGCTTAAGTCCGAGTTGTAAATGTAAATGAGTCTTAGAAGTCTATAATTATAATGCGATACAAAACCATGTTACCCCGATTAGTTTTAAACACCGCAGCACTGTCTGGTGCTGATTGGGGTCAGCAAAATCTGTTTTCTAAACAGTGGTAGTTCTCCCCTTCCTATGATTTATGAGAATATTAAACATTCAAGAAGCATACTTTTCTATCTTTTTGCTTTCTCCTTCCTTTCGCTTAAAAAAAACAGTAATTAGACAATTGTGGATTGACATTTGATTTTGCAGTTTAAATACTGTGTATGCAGTAGTCTTATACTATGAATAAAACAATCAATTTTTAATTGTGTTCATTTTTTCCTCAAACTGTATTTTGTAAATAACAAGGCACTTGAAGTTTAATGTTTGAGATCACTATCCTCCTAAATTGCTTACCACAACCCCCTTGCAAATGAGGCCACAGTCTCAATTGGTTAACTTCCTGCATAAATAATACATAAATAATGAATCAATGATGGAGTACCTTATATAATAACTACCAAAATAATTTGCTCAAAGACTGAAATAACCTTTAATTGACAGAATCCTGACTGAGTGCAACATATATACTGTAATAAATACCAGCTGTTAAATTCCTTAATAGTGCACTCCATTTATAAGAATCATAGCCGTCCCATATGATTTGAATCTTCTAGAAATGGTTATTTTTTTCGGTGACTGACTGAATTCTGACTGAGTGTAATATATACATCCTTTGTGATGTTATACTCTGAAAATAACATCATAATTACATGCTATAACAAACAGTAGGCTACTAATTCCCCTTTGATTCAAGTTCCGGCCTGAAGTAGATAGATATAAGTTTGTCAATAGACCTTCCTTTGAAGCAAAGGTTTTAAGGCTTACTACTACAATTGTGTTTTTTTATTTAGATCCTGAATAAATTACCTTCATTGAGGAGCCTTTGTCAGAAAACTAGTCAGAGTATCTCTGAATTTGTAAATTTGTAGATTTATAGTAATTACTTAGATTAATTATTTCTGTATTGTTAAAATAAGGCAATATGACCTGCAGTGTGGAGTAGTGGTTAGGGCTCTGGACACTTGACTGGAGGGTCGTGGGTTCAGTCCCAGATGGGGGACACTGCTGCTGTACCCTTGAGCAAGGTACTTTACCAAGATTGCTCCAGTAAAAACCCAACTGTATAAATGGGCAATTGTATTGTATTGTAAATAATGTGATATCGTGTAACAGTAATTCGCCCTGGATAAGGGCGTCTGCTAAGAAATAAATAATAATAATAATAATAATAATAATAATACAAATAATAATAATAATAATATTGGTCATATTGCCTTATTTTAACAATGCTACATTTTAAATAAACAAATATTTCTTCACAGTTTGTCACTCAAAACGATAACTACAAAAAATTTACAGACCAGTTTGCCAGGCAATACACTCTCATTTGAGAGAAGGTGTATTTCTGTTTATGATTTCCATTACATGAGAGTAGATGTTAAAACTTCATGCTGATTTGAACTTGGCTCTCGCCAAGATAAGCACCAACTAAGACGTAGCTTCACAGTAAACTAATGTGATCCATATGTGTCTCCATCCATTTGCGCTTCCTTCCATATGATGATGTAGATATCCTTCTGTCTGGTGTTGATGGCTGAAGTGTAATGCTGGCTCCAGGGATCAGCTTATTTTGCCTCCCTAGCGCATCAGCACTAAGTCATAAACTAAGAGCGTCTGCTAAGAAATAAATAATAATAATTAGGAATAAACCCAACACTAACCTGAAATTACACAAACTAACCTGAAATTAAATCAAAACATCTGATGTAGCCTACTTCTGCTCACATCTAACATAGCTAAGTGTTCATTAAAACGGGAAAAAAAAATTACACATACCATACTACTATTAAAAAAAAAAAGTTTTATTGTGGCAAAATATCTACACAGCCTTGACTTATCAGGGATAAGTTAACGGTATTACTCAACAAGCTTTTGGTTCTAAACAGCAGAAGCTGGTTCCGAAGTTTCTCATTTCCTATGCATATAAAGCAAAATGCAATGCTTTATATCCAAGTGTCATGTCAAATATTTCATTACAGTAGTACAGAGCAGTGTTCTGAACCTGTGCCACCTCTGCAAACTACAAGCCTCCCATGGTAAACCATTTAGCAAATACTACTCTGAATAGCTTCTAATTTATGTAAACTGTGAATGGTGAATGCAGGCTTGCGGGGAAAGACCACCAAAATGCAGGTTATTTTTCCTGGGAGGGGGGAGTAATGGGAAAGGTAGATTCAGCCGAGTGTTCGGCTCCACTGAGCGGTGGGATATGTGACAGAAAGACAATGATTCTTGGTAGTAAATCTCCCTCCCGACCTGTGAGGGCGCTAAGTCACGGGAACAGAGTACCCTGGACTGTTTCGCCTGACACTTCATTCCTAGGGTTAAAATGAAGGTGGTCATTTAGAAAGGGGGTGGAGCTTCGGTGCATTAACTCATCGACCTGGAAGGGAAATGTGGCAGCCACGGATGGGAGGAGTGGCTGCAATCGTTTACCAAGGGGTCATGTGCGACGGTATAAATAGGGGACGAAGAGACGTAATCTGTTCCTTCATTTTGGTTAGAGAACAACTTGGAAAGTCCTGTGATTTGTGTAAACGTATCGCAAGTGTTTTTGTTTGTTTGTCTCTAATTGTGTCCTGTTATTAGTAGATGGCTAACACGTACCAGAGCTATCGCCAAGGGCCAGCAGAAACCCGGAACAGCACTGCACTTGTATCACCACAAGCACTAATTCACTCACTAACGGACTTATGTATGTGTTTTGTATTTCGTGTGGGTGTATAAAGAACGGGGCTATTTCGGGATAAACCCGGGGATTACAATTTAAGTAATACACGCCGCTGTATTACTTAACATCATTTATTGTTTAGGTCCTACTGTTTGTTTTGCCATCAGGCACTGGATATACAAACTCATTCAACAACTTTGCACCTGGATTATAATTTTATGTCTGTTCATTGATCACCTACACCTGCACACTGTTAACCACTTGGCCACAAGGCTACAAAAGTTGGAATTAGCCTAATTATCGAAGCTGGAGATCTGTAGCTCATACTGTACCTGTCATGTTGGGTGCAATGTTATTCTGCCCTGTTACCACTGAGAAAATACAGTAATTTAGTAACTTAAAGTACACTGCTTATATTTTAATGAACATGGCTTGTAATTATTTCTAGATGCTTTAATGCAATAATTTGACTATCCAAACAAATTGTTATAGACATATAGGTTTTACAAAATGTACTATAAAAACAGGACCTAGACATTATTAATCTTAAAAGTAAAGTTTGTTGCAAATGCACCTCTGTGCATGTAAAACATTTACAGGGCATGAAGTTAAGGTAATGAAGGGAAAGGTAATGTTGCCTTCGTTGGGCGTATGAATTCAGGGGCACCGAGGCAGACTGGCTAAAGATTTACCCATGGCTGGAGTTTAATAACGATAGTGGTCAAATGAGTTGCTCGGTCTGCAGTGTCTGCGCAACTGTAGTTTGCTACAGCTGTAACCTGTACAAACAACGTGGCTTTGTAAAAAAATAAAACTTGAAATAGAAACTTCGTCAGGCAATGGAGAGTGCTCTGCATCACAATGATGAACAGCTGGATGTACATAATTTTAGATGTTTACATTTAAGAGACTTTATATAGTTTTACAGTTGCAAAGGATTTGCAGTTTTGTTATGATATATTGCTGGACACTCGATTCAGGAGACAAAAAAGGTATGCTTTTTTAAAGCATACAAATTCTAACCCCTTTCATGAAAGCATGCGTTTTACTACTTAAAAAGCAGAACTAAAGGTAGTGAGAATTGTTTACACCAAAATAAATGAAAATAGAAATTGATGCACTTCAAGATTGTGTTTCGTTCACTATTATGTTATCTCGTCACTCGTTTCATAACACAGGGAGCTGCTATTTGAACCATGTCATACATAGCTACTTGCTCAATTTTTATTTAATTTATTTATCTATTTATTTGGAGTAAGGATTTGAGCAAAACTAATAAATGATCTACCTATTTGTGTGTTGATGTTTGGTGGAATAACACTAGATTACAAAACAGCACCGGTCACTGAAATGTCTAGAAATAAAATTAGCAATTTATATACACTGAAGACATGAAAGGAGTTAGAATGTGTATTGCACTGTTGCATTTTAAAGTACTGCAATTTTAAGCATAGAATCAGTTCTCCTTAAATCTCTTACCATATATGAACACAGAATATGGGATTATGTGTAATGTGATATACATTATGGTTTTTTTTACTAAACTGTAAATTAAAAGGAAATTTAAATATAGGTCTACATTATTTGAAGGATATTAACGTGTATGTGAAATAGCGGGCAGCGAAGCATCGAAAAGAAATTAAAATTGCATCTGCTAAAGGAATGGCCTGAAAACCCTCTGCTGTTTGATATTTTTTTGTGAAATGCCTAAATGATCCAAACACAGTGGAATGCAAACTGTGCAAGTGGCTCTTAACATATGAATGCGCAACCAATTTCTGCAGTACTTAAAAACTAACTTCACATTAATATTATTATTTGTGTCGGGGACGAATTGTGGTTCACCCAGTTTTACCCGAACATTAGGGTAAAAATGGTAGGAGTGGCAAACACTGTTGCAGCAGCAAAGGTCATTCAAAATGATCTAGACAGCATTCAGAACTGGGCAGACACATGGCAAATGAGATTTAATAGAGAAAAGTGTAAAGTATTGCATGCAGGCAAAAAAATGTGCATTATAAATATCATATGGGAGATAATGAAATTGAAGAAGGAACTATAAAAAAAACCTAGGAGTTTATGTTGACTCAGAAATGTCTTCATCTAGACAATGTGGGAAAGCTATAAAAAAGGCTAACAAGATGCTAGGATATAGTGTGAGAAGTGTTGAATTTAAATCAAGGGAAGTAATGTTAAAACTTTACAATGCACTAGTAAGACCTCACCTAGAACATTGTGTTCAGTTCTGGTCAATTTGTTACAAAAAGGATATTGTTGCTCTAGAAAGAGTGCAAAGAAGAGCAACCAGAATTATCCCGGGTTTAAAAGGCATGTTGTATGCAGGCAGGCTAAAAGAATTGAATCTATTCAGTCTTGAACAAAGAAGACTATGCAGCGATCTGATTCAAACATTCAAAATCCTAAAAGGTAAAGACAATGTCGACCCATGGGACTTTTTTGACCTGAAAAAAGAAACAAGGACTAGGGGTCACAAATGGAGATTAGATAAAGGGGTATTCAGAACAGAAAATAGGAGGCACTTTTTTACACAGAGAATTGTGAGGGTCTGGAACCAACTCCCCAGTAATGTTGTTGAAGCTGACACCCTGGGATCCTTCAAGAAGCCTCTTGATGAGATTCTGGGATCAATAAGCTACTAACAACCAAATGAGCAAGATGGGCTGAATGGCCTCCTCTCGTTTGTAAACTTTCTTACGTTATTATGTAAATCCTAGAACAATTCGCTGCCGCTTTAGACAGCTCCTCTTCCTTCTTTCTTTTTAAACGTTTAAGTTGACATGGTGCTCACAGATGGAAAAATCACACAGTGACATTGCCAGTGAACACATGCAATTGAAAATTCCTGGAGGCATGGTCATATTGAGCTCAGTCTATCAGCGCCCCTCCCACTGTTTGCACTTCATTAACCAATAATACAGTATGTCTTTCTCGTGGCTTAGTGCTGGCAGGTGCACAGCAAAAAAAATGACAACAATAACTCATTGATAAAGAGTCATTTTCTTGCAGGACGAGATTAGACAGGATTCAATTGAATTGTGACAGAACGGGCCAGCTGACGCTGACCAAGTTTGCGAATGGGTTGTAGATCAGGGGTGCACTTTCGCAGTATGACCAGTTCGTCAGGTTGTATGTTTTCGCGATGCGGTTACTGGACCAAGCGGTCATGGGTCCACTGAACCAGGTTTGTGGCATGGTTCATGGCTGTAACCAGAGGTATTGTGGGATAGAGGTTTCCTGTCAGATGGCAGTGCAAGTTTTACAACTTGTTTCTGTAACCTTTTATTATTATTATTATTATTATTATTATTATTATTTATTTCTTAGCAGACGCCCTTATCCAGGCTTAATTTACAATCGTAAGCAAATACATTTCAAGTATCACATAATTTCTGAATTATGTAGATTATTTTTGTTGTTCTGTAAATAATAAAAATGGGCAAATCTTTCACATACATATATATATATATATATATATATATATATATATATATATATATATATATATATATGCACACATACACACAAGGTTCAAATTAACACCGCCAAATGCGGGTTAATTTGGTCTGTGGAGGGTAATTTTCACATACTTATGATACACCACAGTGGAGGGTAAGTTTTTGTACACTTCACATCGCTCGACTGTCGTTGAAGAGCAAGGCGACCTGTGGTCGTCGCTGTCATGTTGCCGTGCAGTTTATACTTTCTACCGGCAAGCGCCCTGCTCAAACTGCAGTCGCTGACAAAAGGAGAACGCATGTGTAACTGCTGAACAAATGCAATCAACTTGTGATTATTTTAACTTCACCGAAAGTGTAACCAGTGAAGTTTTAATTTTAATACAGCGACTGCTGTTTTAAACACATTGTATATTACTAAGTGCCCCAGGTCCAACACGTTGTTCTTCTTGTTGTTATTATTATTAGTGGTTCCCCTACCATTCTATTAGGCCCTGCGCCGCCGGTCAAAAAGGCAGCCACCGGGCCTACAAAATTGGAAAAAATTCATAATTGCGCGTGTGAACTTAGTTTTCAGGTTTGTTTTAGCGGAACAGGCTCTGCAAGGCTCCTGCGCCGCCTCGCCTCCCCACAGCACCACAGGCCCGACTGGGCTGGTTACATTTAACTAGTATAATATATATAGTGCACCATGCTTCCGTTTCATGAATCCAGGAAAATGGGCAAGTGTGCCAAAAAGCTGAACATTAATCTACAAACCATTTTTTAAAAACATAACCACGAACTAATCTTAACTTTCCCGCCGCACTTATATTTGTTGTCAGACTCTGAGACTGCGTACCGAACTGCTGTGTTGGTGGTACTCGTTCCCGCGACATGGCAAATCTTTTACAAATCAGGTTTTCTACAACTAAGCAACCATAAGGCATAAGCCATAAGGAAAGTGGTGAAATCAATAAATCATAAAGAAAGTAATTATGGGGAAAAAAATGAAGATGAACATTTAGAGTGGAGGCTTCATCTGGCTTTATTATGACAGTGAAAAAAAAGTAACGTTCTGCCTTGTTTGGCGTCAGTTTCCCCGAATTCAACATTTAGTTTACATCATATCCAGTCTCACAGTAAGATGTCCCGATCGACACCCAGACACGTGATCGAATTGTTTAACTTTTTGATTTGGGATCCGATGTGTTCAGGTCAAAATTCACAATCTTTCCAGGACTCATTGGCATCACTCAGCAAGACTGGCACTGAGAAGGATTGTTATTATTAGTGGACTTATGGGCAACAGTCCCCACTTTAAATCTTCGACATACTTCTTATTAGTGGGGCTTGCGAAGCAAGAGTCCCCACTTTAAATCTTTGACATACATATTATTATTCTTTGGCACACTACTCGTCTTACAACCGTTTAAGCTAGAAACGCCGTTCAAACTTTAAAACGTGTAGACCGGTCTGGAATAGTGTGCTTGTATACAACTTTTTGATATCTTTTATATTTTTTTAAACTATTAAGCTTTTTGTCATTTTTGTCCATCTTCATTCACTTTAATGGGACTTTTTTCAACATACTAAAGCTCCCCATTGTTTAAAAACTCCCAGACTTCCAACAGTCTATTTACTGTAAACAATGTAACTTTTGACACAAATCAGCTACTTTGACCACTTTCCCAACAAGTAAGACAAAAAGTTAGAGCATATGGAATCTTTCTCTACTTCTCTGCTATTCAAATCTGAAATCAAAACATAAATAACTTTTACCAATCAAGAGGTACAGCTGTTTTAGTAACCGCATCAACTAAATTCTCTAACTTTTTATAAACAACTGAAATTTTGACCTCTTTCCCAACAAGCTAGACAAAAGGTTAGAGGGTATGACACCTTCCTCTACTTCTCTGCTATTCAAATATGAAATCAAAACAGAAATAACTTTTACCAATCAAGAGGTACACCTGTTTGAGTAACCACACCAACTTCTTTCAGTAGGCTACTTCCCACTGTTGAATTAACTGTCATAGAACTTTGAGGAATTTCAAATTACAGCACATTCTAAGCATGAGACAATTAGTAAACAATGTGACTTTTGACACAAATCAGCTACTTTGACCACTTTCCCAATAAAGCAAGCCCCACAACTTTATTTCTAAAGTTACCATCTAGTTATTATTATTATTATTATTATTATTATTATTATTATTATTATTATTTGGCACGCTACTCCTCTTACATCGTTTAAGCTACTTTTTAAACTATTAAGCTTTTTGTCCATCTTCATTCACTTTAATGTGACTTTTTCAACATTCTAAAGCTCCCCATTGTTTAAAAACTCCCAGACTTCCAACATTCTATTTACTGTAAACGATGTAACTTTTGACACAAATCAGCTACTTTGACCTCTTTCCCAACAAGTAAGACAAAAGTTAGAGCATGTGGAATCTTTCTCTACTTCTCTGCTATTCAAATCTGAAATCAAAACATAAATAACTTTTACCAATCAAGAGGTACAGCTGTTTTAGTAACCGCATCAACTAAATCTTCTCTAAGTTTTTGTAAACAACTGAAATTTTGACCACTTTCCCAACAAGCTAGACAAAAAGTTAGAGGGTATGACATCTTCCTCTACTTCTCTGCTATTCAAATATGAAATCGAAACAGAAATAACTTTTACCAATCAAGCGCTTGTGATTCCTAATTTGTTAACAGCTTGTGAAATTGATTTGAAAATGTGTAATAATGGCATTTGGCAAACACCTTTCAAATTGATTTTACGAAAATTAACACGAAGCACTTTGTGTCAAGAGTTTTACTGGAAAGCAGACCTATTCCAGTTTGTTTACATTTCCCCGAATGTATTTTAGCCTGTACTGCATTGGGCCAAGGGCCAAGCGCCCCCCGTGCAACTGAATGTAAACATTACTGTCTGTACATTGCAACATTTATGACATTGTAATATTTAGTACTAGTATAACGCTTTTGTTAAAAGTTACGTTTTGTGTCATTAATCGTAATACTGAGTTGTATGGTAAAACACTTGTTAAAAATACCTTTAAAGAATTTAAGAGCAAGGCCATAGAGCTGCTGAACAGAAAAGCCCCATTTCCTTTCCATGGTCTTAGCAGTCTCATCCTCCCCTTTTTCTTCGGGCAGGCTCTCTGCTTCTCTCTGCTCTAATATGGGGTCTCCAGGCCTATAGTTCAGCTCCAGTTCTCCCTCCGGATCGGGGCTGAGTGTCAGCCCGTCAATTGAGACCTCTAACCGGCTGGATCTGCCACTGTTTTGGTACGATCTCTGCACCTCCATCGTCATCTTGCCGAGTGTCAGCTGGAGCAGCAGCCACGTACCTACTTCCGTTTAATTTTTCAGCGGAACTTCCGGGAGGTGGAGGAGGCTAGCACGGAGAAATTTGACTTGAAAGGCCAACAGACTGTAACTCCTGCCTTTCAGGCTGATAGGAAAAATACCCTCAGCGAAGCCCCACCTTTTCAGTTACGTAACGAAGTAAACCCGCAAGGAAGTTCCTTGCTTCAATTTTAAACAGAAAATACAATAAGGCACGAGAGGTCATGGGTTGGTTGTCACTTCTTGGCAGAGCCGTAACTACAGCGGGGCAGCCGCCCAGGGCGCAAGCTGTGGGGCAGAAAAATGACTTAGTTTTAAAACAAAATAAAAAGCCAGATTGATTAACCCTATGCTGCCGATCCGCTTTAATTTCAGGAGTATGGGTCACAGCCATGAACTATGTGAATGTCCCCATGTACGCCTCCATTACAGCCGCGCCGAGTCTGGTGACATGCGAGTGTACCAGTCACGTGACGATTAGGTTTGGCGATGCGAAGAGAGGATAGGGTAAAACATCTCGGTATTTTACTTACTCAGTTACGTTCGCGGTTTTATTATTTTCATGTGAACACATAAGAGCATTTGCAATAAATATAAAATAATCATTGTACATAGAGAAAACGTATTTACCACAAATTGTAGTATATATATATATATATATATATATATATATATATATATATATATATATATATATATATATATATATATATATATAAACAAATTAATAGAGAGATCTAACAGTGGAATTGTATTTCATATCATGTGGCTGGTTTAAGTTCTGTCATAAATACCTTTTGAAAAGTAAGACAAATAAAGTATAACAGCTTAAAATATCACAGCTGTAAAGCAAACGTTATATTAAAATTGTAACTTCACATAAAAAAAATGCTTATAAAAGTAAGTTAAAAGTATAGTCTGATGTTTATAGTCTTGCTATGCTTATATGAATCATAATCAGGGAGTTGTCACAATTACACATGCAGTTGCAGACAAAAGTATTGACACCCTTAACTACATAGGTCATTCAAGACGCTTTTTATTTTTATTATTGAATTGTTGTCAAATGTGGTTAACATTAAGGTTGCGTACAGCCTTTGTGTTTAGATGACTGTGTACAGTTATTTCATACACTGCTATACCAGTTCTTTCTTTAAATCCTTGGCTGTTAATGGTGGTGTTTTTGCGAGCTGCTCGAATAATTTTACATGCTATAGTCGTAATTTTCCTGGGACGTCCACTTCTTTACATCGTTTCAGTTGAATTAGTCTTCAAATACTTCTTGATTATTGTGGATTTTTGTATTACAATTTTTTTCCCCACAACCCTCTATCGATTCCCCTGCTTAAGCAGTTACTGTAACATTTGTTTTTCTAACATCTAGATCCAACTCCTTTGTTTGGCCATGCTGTGCTAAGTGGACAAACTACTTTGCTTCAGTTTATGTGTGTGTTTTACAGCTAATGATTTTTATAGTATTGCTACATTGATAAGTAGTGGTTTCTAATTGCTGAATAGTGTTTTAAATTGCTCAATTAAGACTATCCTTAACTTACACAGACTTTAATTCAAAATGTGCTAATATTGTTATTTACTCCAATAGGGCAGTATGATTAATATAGTTTATACAGTAGCTTCATTGTATATTGTGAGAAATATTTAGGGAATGTCAAAAATTGAGTTAAAGGAATGAACAGATCAAATGGTGGTCTTGCACTAAATCTGCAAACAAATTTGTCTTAGTTTAACCATTTAACTTGTCATAAAAACTGCAGTAAGTAATACACCCTCATGGTATGTGTTGCCACTTCATACAGTGTTTGTCAGATCATTGGCTTCATCCTGGAATGGAGCCTGTCATTTCTCAAAGCAGGTCTGCAGATTGGTTGTTGTTCCTGATACTTAGTTTCTTCCATAACTTCAAACACTCGAAAGTACAGGTTTGGAACTAGAAGCAATGTGATTGTTAACCACTACACATTGTCCCTGACTTTAGTGTGTATAGTTCAGGCTCTTAACTAATGAAGCATACAGGATGTCAGATTTGTGTAAATGCTAGAGTAGAAGTCAATCTAGATCCGAGCTGTCCAGTCTTCGAGCTGGTGAACCCTTAACAGAGCACCACATGGCTAGCAGAAATCTGAACTCAACCATTTTAGTGAGTTGTGTATCAGGTATCAGTAGGTCAGTTTTGATAAAAAGCCCCCTCACCACGTCAAGGTCCTGACATATGGAGTGGGGTGTTAGGAGTAGGTTTAACAGAACTTTAAAATGCCTTCTCACATAACCCACAAAAAAGAAGGACTTTAAAGAGTCTAAAAATTACATCACCAATTTATAGTGACATGTTATCAGTAAATCATATGGACATTTCATACTCTTAACTTTTATAGTATGTAATTGTCTACTATCAGTTAATAGGAATGGAAATCGAATTTGAAATTGAAGCATTACATGTACTGTCTGAAACGTCCATGTAGAATGTTAAGTTGTTTATTACTTCAGAATTACATCTACTGTACTTTTATATCATGTTACACCCACCTTATTTGTCACAGTTTCACTTAAATACATTGAAACAGCACCTCCCCAGAATGCTTAGTATAAAATTTACAAAAAAAAACATATACAGTAAAAAACAGAACCATTCGCCTGTATGTGCAATAGACCTCCACATCACAGCAATTTGCTTCTGGGAGGGAGGTTCTCTCACAGCTCGGGAAAGGAGTAAGAGATCAGGGATATACAGGTACTTACCTGACAGATAAAACAAAAGGAAAGATAATATTACAATAAATATTTCAATGAGTGGAGGTTTTTAAATGCATGTTTTTAAAAATAATGGCTAAAACCTATTCAAAAGAATTAGAAAAGCATTCAATGTAATACAGCCCTTGAAAAGACCACAGACACTACCGACATGTTGTGGAAAACTACCTCTGCCCTTTTTATACTGGTCATTTCGTAGAAACACTGGGGCAGTTTACAAGCAAAAACTGAAAAGCATGACAACAGATCTCTCACGCTTTATGGTCATGACAGTTCTGCTTCCACGTTTACATGAGAGTTTATTTTAGAGAGAGAATTTAGTCGTCCAAATGCAAACGACCTCATTAATAATAAAATAATGGGAGGGTTTATTTAAAAATCACCAAACGTGCTGAAAAGAGGTGATGCGCGATAAAGCATATCGTTCAAATAATGTAGAGATGAAGAGAAGGTTATCCACCATCTGTCTAGAATGCAAAAGGCTTGCAGTTAAAACGGTTCATGCTGCCAAGAAGAAGAAAATAGTAGTTAAATAGTAGTAATAACTAATAATAGTTATTACTATTATTGTTTAGAATTAGTTGTTCTAGAAATGGTAGAAGTATCATGTGTACAAAAACCGACAGCACTCACCAATTCCCATTACTGCTTTTCTTATGCTTCTTAGGCTACTGATGTCCTTTCACACACCCATATATATTAGTCTTAGCCAACTGCGTAACTGTTAATGTGCTAAACAAAAGGATTATGCGTTCAATAATCACACATATGCGTTAATGTGGAACAAATATATTAAAAACAACTCATGATGTGTTGGTTTCAAACACAGGTACTTTGTTGAAATATTAAAATTAATTATGCAGGAAATGTGGAAACTTACACAAACACTGTTAATATAATAATTACATAATTTGTGTGTATTTGCTAATTAGTTATAAGGGTATATAAAATCATAAGCCTACTTACAACGTAGTTGCGACAAAAATGGATGGATGGAGAAGACGCAGACAAACACTGGCTAGATTAAGTCTTGTATGGGAAGAACTCCTTCAGTCCCTTGCAATGGGTTTGCAGGAAATTCGACGTGCGCAGAAATTCGACGTGCAACGCAACCACCTCTTGGTGCTGTTGATCAGACGATGCTCCTGGATCAGCAGCAGCAACAGCGTTCAAACTAACTTTAATTTAAAGAAGAACCGTTGTGAATTGCTTCACAGCTTTTGTTTTACATGTGAATCCTAAGAACAATATGTGAAAAACAAAACATATCGCATATGCACACACTTAGCCCGACATGCGAAAAATGGCTTGATATCCCGAACTATTTGTTTTTTCACAAATTATTCTTAGGCTTCACATGTGAAACAGAAGCTGTGAAACAATTTGCATTTGGCCTCCTTTAAGTTAAAGTTGCTTTGAGCGCTGTAGCTGCTGTGGTTGAGGAGATAAAACCATTTTACGCGATCAGGTAGGCTGTGTGCGTATATACGGTATGTTATTGTTTTTCACAATTTATTTGTTTGATTCACATGAAAGGAGAGCTTGTGAAACAGTTCACAATTGGTCTTCTTCACATTAAAGTTGGTTTGGACGCTCTAGCTACTGTGGTTGAGGATATAAAACCCTTTTACGCGTGGCTGAGGCTAAGTGTGCGTATGTGCGGTATGTTATTATTTTCCATCAATTATTCTTAGGATTCACATGTAAAACAGAGACTGTGAAACAATTCACAATTGGCCTCCTTTAAATTAAAGTTGGTTTGAGCACTCTAGCTTCTGTGGTTGGCGAGATACGACAATTTTCATTCATGTCGGGTTAGCTTGAATCGAATATCAAACGAATATCAAACGTCAAGCTAACTTTACCGAGGTAGCATATTTTAGTTTAGAAAAGTAAATGATGGCTGGCGCAGTTACCATATTGTATTGATGGAGCTGGTATTTTACAGGACGTCTGGAATGATGAGGATTCCAGCAAATGGTCCGATGCCACTGCCACTGGCCGGTCACCCATTAACCGGTGCATTTCCGAAATTGGGACCTCGAGCTTTGACCGCAGGACTGCAGGCGTTTTCTCTCCTGCAGGTACAGATATTTCAATTTCTTGAATTTATCTCGTACCTGCAGGAGCGTTCTATTTATATAAGTTCAACCAGAGCACCGGTAATACTGGTGAAAATGGTGGCATTTATTTGGCGAGGTCGATCCAGTTCATCCATAACCCCCAGGTCCGCAATAATTTGGAGGGGGGAATGAGTTTACTCATCTGTCCAGCGGACCTGGTATTGCGTGCTGTCAGAAGGGGTGGAAGCTTGAAACATCCTGCTGGAAAAAAGCTACATTATTCGTATTATTATTATTATTATTATTATGATAATAATGCTGGTCATAACGATATAGTAGTTCTCATGCATCGTTCATAATACACTGAAATGAATAAATAATGGTATAAATCAACATCTCTATATGCAATTTATATATAATTTAGCCTCGACCCTCATCAGGAGAAGCGGATTGATAATAATGGATGGATGGATATGTAACTGATTTGTATTAGTAAGACTGGGATAAGGAAAATCTTACTTACGCTACAGAGGAGGACAGAAAGACCGTATCCCAGAGAAGAGCGTTCTTTTACATAGGGGAAGTGGAGGAGGTATCGTGCTATTTCATAAAAGTCTAGCGTTAAGTATTTTGCACGACTGTGGAGTTTGTTGCTATGGGACTAATTAGGCCAATTAGCGCGCACTTTACCGTGCTTTACCAAAGTGTAATGACACTTAAGTCACACACTTTTTTTGCCGTGCACTTTGGAACGAAAGCACAATCATGTGTCATTTGCGCGTGACACGCCATGAATGCACTATAGTAGCGTGATTAAAACTTGCATGTAAACACAGCCACAGACTCCAAAGTTATGTAATTTTTATATATTTATTTTTTCTTTCTTTAATACAAATTCTGTTTTCTGGTACATTTCTGCTATTAGTTATTTAAATCTCTCTGTGTGTGTGTATGTATATATATAAATCTTTTAAACCTTTTGTGCACATTTTTTAAAAATCTTTTCTTTCATATGCATGTATAAATACTTAAATCAGGCAAAAATTCAGTAGCTCAGAAACTAAGACTACCATACCAAATAAAAATGAAAGACTAGAAATAATCAAATTTAAGTGCTTAAGCATCTACAATATTTCTCCTAATCAACAGGTCTCAATACATGCTCCCCGCCAGCTGCCCAACGTTTTGATATCTTGTACATATCTTTCTCAAGAGAGCATGTTATATATATATATTTCTCAAGGGAGCAAGTTATATATATATATATATATATATATATATATATATATATATATATATATATATATATATATATATATATATATATATATATATAATATTTCTCAAGGGAGCATGTTATATATTCTTTGGTGTTTTTTCAGGATACTCACCTGTGTTGAGGTAGTGAAATACTGCTCTCAAGTGATCCGTATCAATTGATAAATGTACTTTTCTGAGGGAAAAACCCCAAAGTATTACAAATTTCTACTGTAAAAAGATAAATTATTTGATGTAATTTTGCTTCTCTATGTAGACAATAGTATAACGCAGGCAGACGCATCACACAGGGCAAGGCAATCCACACACAGGCAGAGGGCCGGCACAAACCTGAGACCTCTCACACTAAAGCATGGCACCGATACCGCTGTACCAAAAAGCTGACTCATTGAAAGGAGCGTTGTGACAAGATGGCTGCAGGGAGGAACTCAGACCAGAACTAAAAACACACAGAGCAGACAGAGACTTGGGGTTTTGGTGAAGCTGAGCGCGTGATCGCGCTCAGCATTTAATAAACAAAATAATATAACACAAAAAACAGGACACGCACTTGCCCAAAATAAATATATAAACAAAACGGACTAAACAGTAACAAACGGTGGACGGACAGACACACAAACACGGTGAGTAAATAAATAAAACAAGTATCGTGCTGGTACTACCAGCACGCGATAGCAATTGTTATAAATATTATCTCTCTCTCTCTCTCTCTCTCTCTCTCTCTCTCTCTCTCTCTCTCTCTCTCTCTCACTCACTAACACCCAACCCCGAAAGTGAGTGAAAACATACAGCTTTTATGCAGTTGTACCGAGACTCGATTGCTAGTCAATCATTCAATTGGAATCTCGGTACAACTGCACGTGAATTAATTAAAGTGCAATTCCCGTGCTCACATATTATTACTTTTACTTGCACGTGATGTGATTTGTGCCCTCCTCGTGCCTAAATACAAATCTACAATTTAAACACATGTGAAACACAGACCCGCTTATATCCCGTGTACCAATGCCTATACACCAACATTTACACACAACACGTAACACAAAATACACACAGGGGGCACTTTGCCACATATACCCCCTTGTGCAAAGCACACATGGCCTCACTGGCCACCTCCCCCTCAGTCCCAAAGTCCCGGAAGAGGGGAAGCAAGTTGTTTCTGGGGTGGCCATGGTGGAATGTCCGCACCCCCAATTCTTCGTGGCCGGCAGCTCCTCTTCCGGGCTTCAGCCACACTATCTCCTGCCGCAAGTGCAGCTGGGGAGCTGGTCTCCTGACCTCCCCCTTCTTCATGGCCGGCAGTTCCTCCGTGGGGCTCCGACCACACAATCTCCGGCAGCGAAACTGCTGCGGGGAAGCTGGTCTCCTGACCTCCCCCTTCTTCATGGCCGACAGTTCCCTCCGTGGGGCTCCGCCACACAATCTCCGGCAGCGAAACTGCTGCGGGGAAGCTGGTCTCCTGACCTCCCCCTTCTTCATGGCCGGCAGTTCCCTCCGTGGGGCTCCGCCACCCACCTCCGCAGCGAAACTGCTGCAGGGGAGCTGGTCTCCTGACCTCCCCCTTCTTTGTGGCCGCCAGCTCCCTCCGTGGGGCTCCGCCACCGTGTTTCCTGCCACGGAAATGCGGCTGGGGAGCTGGTCTCCTGACCTCCCCTTTCTTCATGGCCGGCAGCTCCCTTCATGGAGCTCCGCCACAGTGTAGCGACCCGAGGCAAAGCAGAGGCCCCGCGACCCCAGGCGAAGCAGGATCCCTGGCGACCCCAGGTGACGGCAGCAGCAGCGACCCTCGGGAGGCGACGGCAGCAGCAGCGACCCTCGGGAGGCGACGGCAGCAGCAGCGACCCTCGGGAGGCGACGGCAGCAGCAGCGGACCCTCGGGAGGCGACGGCAGCAGCAGCGGACCCTCGGGAGGCGACAGCAGCAGCAGCGGACCCTCGGGAGGCTTAACTCGGGAGGGGAGCCCCTGGTCATAGAGGCGCAGCGGAGCTCCACTTCTCCCTCGCACCCTGCACCCTGTGTGGAGCAAAAGGCAGCCCCAGGCGATGCGGAGCGACAGGCAGCCCCAGGCGATGCGGAGCGACAGGCAGCCCCAGGCGATGCGGAGCGGCTGGCAACCCCAGGCGATGCGGAGCGGCTGGCAACCCCAGGCGATGCGGAGCGGCTGGCAACCCCAGGCGATGCGAGGCAAGCATCCTTGGGCGAAGCGAGGCAAGCATCCTTGGGCGAAGCGAGGCAAGCATCCTTGGGCGAAGCGAGGCAGGCATCCTTGGGCGCAGCGAGGCAGGCAGTCAGGACAAGCTGGGGTGCGGGTTTTGGCCCTCTTCTCGGCCACTGCGGCCGGGCGGTTCTTCCCCATGCTTTCCTCAGCAGCCTATGCAAGGGCTGCTGAGGACCGCCAGCATCTAGTCCTGGTCCTTCTGGTGACGGGAGAGGCAGCTCCTGCTCCTCTCCTCGTGACGGTGGGGAAGTGATACCAGCAGGCATTCATCCTCTGCTGGTGGGGAAGTGATACCAGCAGGCATTCATCCTCTGCTGGTGGGGAAGTGATACCAGCAGGCATTCATCCTCTGCTGGTGGGGAAGTGATACCAGCAGACATTCCTCCTCTGCTGGTGGGGTTGGCGGAGGCAGAGGCAGCTCCTGCTGCTCTGCTCCTGCCGATGGAGGTGGCGGAGGCAGAGGCAGCTCCTGCTGCTCTGCTCCTGCCAGTGAAGGTGGTGGAGGCAGAGGCAGCTCCTGCTGCTCTGCTCCTGCCAGTGAAGGTGGCGGAGGCAGAGGCAGCTCCTGCTGCTCTGCTCCTGCCGGTGAAGGTGGCGGAGGCAGAGGCAGCTCCTGCTGCTCTGCTCCTGCCGGTGGAGGTGGCGGAGGCAGAGGCAGCTCCTGCTGCTCTGCTCCTGCCAGTGGAGGTGGGAGCGGCGTGTAGTCTCCTGGCGGCGGAGGTGGGAGCAGCGTGTAGTCTACCCTTGTTTCAGGGGACTGGTGCGGCCCTCCCCTCTTGCAGGGGACTGGTGCGGCTCCCCTCGGAAGGGGAGACCAGCAGGCATTCACCCTCTGCTGGTGGACAGGGACCCAGCAGGCATTCACCCTCTGCTGGTGGACAGGGACCCAGCAGGCATTCACCCTCTGCTGGTGGACAGGGACCCAGGAGGCATTCACCCTCTGCTGGTGGACAGGGACCCAGCAGGCATTCACCCTCTGCTGGTGGACAGGGACCCAGCAGGCATTCACCCTCTGCTGGGGGACAGGGACCCAGCAGGCATTCACCCTCTGCTGGTGGACCGGGTCCCAGCAGGCATTCACCCTCTGCTGGGGGACAGGGACCCAGCAGGCATTCACCCTCTGCTGGTGGAGGAGGCAGAGGCAGCTCCTGCTGCTCTGCTCCTGGCGGTGGAAGTGGCGGAGGCGGGACCAGCAGGAATTCACCCTCTGCTGGTGGAGGTGGGAGCTGCAAGCAGTCCTCCCATGGCAATGGAGGTGGAACCAGCAGGAATTCACCCTCTGCTAGTGGAGACTGGGGCGGTGGACGCTCTACCTTCCCCTTTTGGGCCGTGGGCACCGACTCCTCCCTCTTGGGCTGTGGACGCACCGACTCCTCCCTCTTGGGCTGTGGACGCACCGACTCCTCCCTCTTGGGCTGTGGACGCACCGACTCCTCCCATTCAGGCGTAGGGACGTTTGGGCTCCTCCCACTCAGGCGTAGGGACGTTCGGGCTCCTCCCACTCAGGCGTAGGGACGTTCGGGCTCCTCCCACTCAGGCGTAGGACGTTCAGGCTCCTCCCACTCAGGCGTGGGACGTTCGAGCTCCTCCCACTCAGGCGTAGGGACGTTCGAGCTCCTCCCACTCAGGCTGTGGAGGCAAAACCAGCAGGCATTCTTCCTCTGCTGGTGGAGACTTGGGCGGTGGACACTCCGCCTTCCTCTTCCCCTTTCCCCTTCTCTGCCTCCTCCTCACCTTCCTCTCCTGGGCCAGTTCCTCCTCTCCCTCTTGGTAGGGGCAGTGCACCACTGGGTGCCCGAACTCCCCACAGGCAAGGCACCAGCCTTGGTCCTCTAGACCACCGAGGAGGACCTCCAGATCCTGCCAGCCATCTCTCCAGTTCCAGCCTTCCATTTTTCCCCCTTTTATTTTAAAAAAAAAACCAAAACAAACAAAAAAAAACTGCGGTTCCCGCTCTGGCCTGAGTCCTGGAGGCACTGTTATCCCGCTTCTGACACCACGTGTGACAAGATGGCTGCAGGGAGGAACTCAGACCAGAACTAAAAACACACAGAGCAGACAGAGACTTGGGGTTTTAGTGAAGCTGAGCTGCTGATCGCGTCAGCATTTAATAAACAAAATAATATAACACAAAAACAGGACACGGCACTTGCCCAAAATAAATATATAAACAAAACGGACTAAACAGTAACAAACGGTGGACGGACAGACACACAAACACGGTGAGTAAATAAATAAAACAAGTATCGTGCTGGTACTACCAGCACGCGATAGCAATTGTTATAAATATTACTCTCTCTCTCTCTCTCTCTCTCTCTCTCTCTCTCTCTCTCTCTCTCTCTCTCTCACTCTAACACCCAACCCCGAAAGTGAGTGAAAACATACAGCTTTTATGCAGTTGTACCGAGACTCGATTGCTAGTCAATCATTCAATTGGAATCTCGGTACAACTGCACGTGAATTAATTAAAGTGCAATTCCCCGTGCTCACATATTATTACTTTTTACTTGCACGTGATGTGATTTGTGCCCTCCTCGTGCCTAAATACAAATCTACAATTTAAACACATGTGAAACACAGACCCGCTTATATCCCGTGTACCAATGCCTATACACCAACATTTACACACAACACGTAACACAAAATACACACAGGGGGGGCACTTTGCCACAAGCGTATATCGGGCTCATCCCTGTGTGTGATTACGTCACCTACCAGCCCTGCTGCTGCCTTCCCCTGTGCATGCAACAATATTAGGAAGAATCTACTTAATGCCTTTCTGTTGATATATTGGGTTTTAATTTCTGATTTAAGGTTATCAAACTACAAGCGCTAAAACAGAAAGTTGTCATATTCATGACTGTACTTAAATAAAAAGAAAACCAATCTACTCAGAGAAAGGGTCCTTGAGGAGGTTCAGAAGCATTTAAACTAGAAAGGAAGGGGGGAGAGATCAAGAGCGACCACATCAAAACAAGGGCAACAACTCAGATAAGACAGCCATTAAATGTATTTATCTAAATGCTAACTACGATATGATAGGTGTTACAGAAACTTGGTTATCTGAGAGTGATAGAGACAAATATAATATTAGTGGGTATACACTGTATAGGAAAGACAGGCAGGATAGAAAGGCGGAGGGGTAGCGCTATACATAAGAAATAGTCTTCAAGCCCAGGTATTAAATCTGGATGAAGAAAGCAACACAGAATCAATATGGGTCAGAATAATGGACAAAAATTCAAAGGGCATAATAATAGGAGCATGCTACAGACCATTCAGACGCATTTCCCTTCTGTTCTTTTGTTTTCTCCCCCCCTTCCTTTCTAGTTTAAATGCTTCTGGACCTCCTCAAGGATCCTTTCTCTGAGTAGATTGGTTCCCTTTTTGTTTAAGTGCAGTCTGTCCCACCTATATAGATAGTCCTTGTTGTAGAATGTGTTCCAATGTTCAAGAAAAATGAAACCTTCCTGTGTGCACCACGGTTTCAGCCATGCATTTTGATTTTGTATTTCCAGCTGTTTATGGTCCTTTGCAATGTGCGTGACAGAGGCTCCTTGAAGTCAGCACACTGTTGTAGTAAGGGGGTACAAACTGCGAACTGAACTTGCTGTGTTTCTCAATATGGAGTCCCCAACAATCATGACCTCCCTTTTGCTGTCTGGCCAGCACTGTTTATAGGGTCCTGGATGTTGTTCCTTTCGTTCTCTTGATGTTGGTTTTGATCATCTACATTTTGAAGTGGCTCAACTTTGTTGGATGTTTTGATTTCTGGTGGTTGTGTTTGACGAAGTTTCTTTTTTTTCCCTGCTTCTGCCTATCTGAACCCAGCTGTTTCGACTCTCTTCCATCTCCCTGGTGGCTTTCAGTCTGCTAGGGGTGCAGACTTCCATGAATTGTTGGTGTGCCAGCTCCTCAATCTCCTGTTGCTGTCTCATTTCCTGCAGCTCCATTTCTAGCACACTTACTAGTTTAAGCAAGTCCTGGATCTTGCGGCACTTTACACACACTTGGTTGAGCTCGGCTGGGTTTTCTCAGATTTCCCACATCATGCAGGTGTCACAGATTACTGGCTTGAAGACAATTTTTATTTGGAAGTTTAGTTTAGCTCTTGCAGCTCTCAACCTGCTTTCAAACTGCTTCTAACTGCTCTGTACTTTTCCACGACTTTACTTCTCCCACGCTGTCCCATCCACACGCTCCCACGCTGTCGCATCAACACGGGTTATGCTACCTTTAATAGGCTTACTTTAAATCTATTTTTCTGAAGTATTTACTGACATTTTTCAAATGTAACTAATAATATTAAATTTAATTTATTCGGTTTGTATTTGCATTCAGCAACATGTGAAAAACAAATACAAACAAGAAGAGAACTGCGACCTTGGGATTCATTCTCAAAGCCTATTGTTGTTGTAAGGATTTTTATTCTTAGGCTTCCAGGCCAGAATGGCCGGGAAGCCTATAGCCTATTGTTGTTGTAAGGATTTTTATTATTATAATTAGGCTCCCAGGCCACAATGGCCGGGAAGCCTATTGTTGTTGTAAGGATTTTTATTATTATTATTAGGCTTCCAGGCCAAAATGGAACGGTTGTCTGTTCTCGACTTTTCCTAAATACATGTATTAAATATACTGACGACGTTTGAAAGTCAGAATCGCAAAAAAAAAGAAGTTATGAGCACTTCTACCTAGAACCGCCAAAAGTAATCATTTTGACGGCTTGTTACAATACATGCTTTTATTATTAATATAACTGTAGCGAATTGTGGTCCCCGCAGGCAGGCGCATCACACAGAGCGAGGAAATCCACACAGGCGGAGGGCGGCGCGAACCCGGACCTCTCAAGACTGAAGCATAGCCGATACCGCTGTACAAAGAGCGGCTCCTTTGCAAGGAGCGTATATCGGGCTTATGTCTTTGTATGTGATTACGTCACCTACCAGCCCTGCTGCTGCCTTACCCCGTGCACGCTACATAACCTACAATGAGCTATTTTTATATTTATACAAGCCAGTTTGTTATCTGTAGCTACGCTGAGTTTACAGCAGTATGTATTTGAATAGAATATTGCTCTTGACGTCTAGATATGTGTTATCCAAATTTCTATATATTGTAACGACGAGGCAGACAACGGGAATGCATGCCTGTGATAGGGGGAAGTTTCGGAGCGGAAGGGCAGAGGCGGGGCTTGAGAGGACGCGAGGAGACACGCAGAGACTGCACGCGTTGTGTGTGTTACTTGCCTGTTTGTTCAACGCTTTCATTTAACCTGTGTTCGTTTTTGTTGGTTACGTTTATTTTATTGAATTGCTCACTGTGGGATATTAAACCGAGCCTTTGTTACCGGAATACCCGCCTGGATTTCTTTCTTTACCGCTACGTTACAATATCAATTCCTTGCAGAACTGCCGTCTGGCTGTCTTTGTGAGCATATTATGCTGTATTATAATATTACTATTACAAGAAATCGTGTTATTTTTGCGTTTTGATTTGAGAGCAACTACAGCTATATTTACATTGGCGTCAGAAATTTGGAACGACTTCACTGAAAACAACATTGCCTGTTTCAAGCTAAACATAAAAACACTACATAGACAAGCAGCTGTTTCCGACAAAAGCACGGTGTCGCTGGACAAACAAATCTGTCAATTCTGCGATCAAGTTTTGGCTACCAGCAGATGAAACTCGCCCCGCTGGTCAGAGACTGGGTGACAATGTGTTGTCAAGTTAAAGAAAAAAAAGACTGGTTGCAACAGTAAACAAAGAAGAAGAGCATTTCCACCGTCTGCGCAAAACGTAGTACTCGGTGAAACGTAGAATCACCGGTGTCCAGGTGCTGTTCTTACAATGTACTGGACATGGCAGCCATCAATTCCTTCGTTTTGTACAATGAATGCACCAGGGAAAATATCAGTAGGAGAGATCTCTTATGATGCTAGCCACGGAGCTTTGGCAGAAACATTTCGATCAGAAAACTGCAAAGCAGGAGGGAAACGCAGCTCAATCTGGATACAGTGCGCATCAAGTGACACAAGCAACAAAAACAATGCCAGGTAACTTAATGCAATACAAATAAAACTTTTGATATCTGTGTCCAGTGTGAAACAGCAGTATGTGGTAAATACACAGGACAAGTTGACAAGCGTTACATCTGTGTGGATTGTGCGAATATTATGGGGGCTACTTTGAAATATGTTTCCCTGAATGCACATTCCCGTTACACAATGTTTTATTTTCTTTTTTATGTTATTATTTTATAGATAATTATTTCGATTTTACAATTGTGTATGTAGGCCTACATATAACCAGTTTACAGCTGGTTACACAATATTTTGTTTTGAAATGTTTATTTTATTATAGTTTTTCATTTTTTGAAGTCGTGCTATGCAGTAGGGTAATGTGAAAAAAGCCTTTTATGTTATTTTTGTAAATAATGACTTCGTTTTTACAATTTTGTACGTACATATAGCAGTTTACACCTGTTTACACAGTATCATCTTTTGAAATGTTTATTTTATTATAGCTTTTCGGTTTTGTAAGTCATGCATTAGGCCCTATAGGCGCTAATTTCGAAAATAAAGCCTTTTATATTTTTTTTTTAATTTAAATACGATGTCTCTGCTATGCAAATGTTAGATATGATGTTCATAAATAAAACTTTTGAGTTGTACTGATAGTTTGGGGGCAATTTGCAAGCGTATCTTTCATTAACTGGTTATTTCATTTAAATAAAAGTATATACAGAACTGTTAAGAATCGCTTGCTCTATAACCGTGTTATTTTATAATTGTAGCTGACCAGCTTCTAAGTAATCACCACCTTTTCCACAGCTCACTGCTTCAGCCGTAATCTTATACCTATTTAACCTTATCTTGTTACCTGTAGTATCCCACTATTAGAACAAAAAACGAAATATCACTGTGTTTTGCATTAACCAGCAGAAAAAAACGTGTTTGGCCTTTAACTACGGGGTGGTACAAGGTTGCCCTCTTGTGGTGAACTGTACAACAGTCTCTGGAGACAGACTGCTTTGGAAAATCTCACCACAAGAGGCCGCTTATGACCATGAAAACTTAAGCATATACTGCTTAATACTATTATCACATCTAACAGTAAATTATATAATGGTTAAAAAAATACTGTGCCCAGTTTATTTTTTAACAGTGTAAAATTGAAATTTTTTATATTATTATTTGAATTTTTTTTCATTTTTTTCGGGGTGTACAGAAAACTGACAGCCGGGGTATTTAAAATATGCAACTGAAAGTTCCACAGCACGAATTGCACTCCCACAACAAATCGCAAGTAGTTATCAAAATGAATACTAAATCAACATTTATAAAATACTAACCGTTATCCTGCAAAAAACACACACGATAAAATGATGCTTTCCAATTAACAAAATGTTCGTATGATTTCCATTTTCACAAGTCTCAAACTGTATCTTTTTCTGCTGTAAAGGCCTGGAAGCCTTAACCCTTTGCGGTCCATTGTCGGACCTGGTCCGACATTGCGATTATTCCTATCCGGTCCACTGTCGGACCCTGTCCGACATCATCAAAAAAACGCAAAAAACGGGTTTCTACCCAAATTACAAAAGCCTATAACTTTTAAACGGCTGCACCAAAACTCACGAAATTTGGCACGGATGTAGAGGACTATGGGATGTTGTGCCATGGCCAATATGGCTGCTTTTGGCCACATGGTGTGGCAGCCATCTTGGATTTAATGAAAATTTTGAGAAATTTTCAAATGTCGCCTTCTCATGAACGGTAAATAGTACAGCTATGAACATTTTTGTACGTAGTGCGCTCATGTCCATGATTGATTCTACTTAAGGAAAAGTTGATCGGTCACTATGTGCGATTTTGCAAAAAACGCTTAAACGACATCTCCTTATGAACCCTTTGGCCAGTTGACGTGATTCTTGGGTATACGTTATCTTTGTAGTGTCCTCTAAAAAAGTTATTCAGGAAAAGTTCCTACATGAACAAACATGGCTGCCATGAGCCAATCAATGTGGGTGACATGGCAGTTTTGCCCAAATAATACCCTGAAATGATACATTCCCACCACTAGGGACATCTGTTGCCATGGAAATGTGAGCAAGGTCTAGGAAAAAAGAATCTTGAAAGCAGCCATTTTTTTGCTGGTGTCTGGCAAGAACCGTTTTACTAACTCGTGTAACTTAAAATACATTAATTACACTGGAAAAGCTAGTATTATATTACACATATACACTGTACAGTATGCAATGCCACATACTGTAACAAAGAACTTTTTTTTAAGAACTGTTGTAGCTGCATCAACGCTGGGAAAAAAAATGCACCACGGGCGCCACGCACACACGCACTCACTAAGTATGAGAAAAGTGACTGTAATCTCTGCCCTGATGTTTGTTTATTTAAAATAACCTTGTGGACATGCAGGCATATACAGAACTGTAGACATACTGAAACACACTAATTATTTGAAAAAATACTGTGATCTCGTGCTGTATAGAAATGTTTTGTAATCAGATTTTTTTTTTAAACACTGTTGTAACTGAACAGCAGGCAAAAAAACGCACTTATTTTTAAACCACAACACAATCGTAATACTAATATGTTTAATACATGAGCTTTACAAGTCACACGAATACAGTTTGCTTAAAAATCGTCATATAATTATTTTTACGACTGAACTGTGGTCACGCACACACACACACACACACACACGCGCCCACACACTCACTAAGTATGAGATAGATGACTAATCTCTGCCCTAATGTTGTTTGTTTATTTAAATTACCTTGTGGACATGCAGGCATATACAGAACTGTAGACATACTGAAATCCACTAATTATTTAAAAATCGTCATATAATTATTTTTAGGACTGAACTGTGGTCAAACACAGTCACAAATCCTGAATCTGTTGCAAAAAAAACCGCGCGTGTAACCCATTGAAAAGACGCTTTTGGAGGGAGGGAGCCAGCCAGGGGAGGGGAGGGGGGGGGTCGGTCGACTTTGCAAGCGTATCTTTCAGATAATGTGTGGTATACAGAGAACTGTTCAGAATTGCTTGCTCTATTAAATACAATTGTAAGGATGACGATCGCATGGTTATTCACAGAGAATCCCTCCCCAAAACAGCGGACATTTTAGTATAATACGAGCTGATCAGCTTATTCTGCTGTAATGTGCTTTGTTTACTTAAAGTAACCACGTGGACATGCAAGTGTAGCCAGGCAACCAGAGGGAAACATGCGTGTTGTAGTTCTGTCGAGCTAGTAAATAAAAAAATAAATAGAACTACAACGAGCAGAACTTCAAAAGCGCATCACGTTCTGGCTGTCCCTTTAGAACTGCAGTGCTCTCTGACACTCGTGTCAGACAGCGTACCGACATGAAGCTGGCAGCAGTGATGTACTACGCCTGCCGTGTACTTGTGTATTTATGTTTTTGTCTTTTAAATATAACAGGTATGTGCCTCACTTTCCCTCATTAATTCCTCCCTAAGGTATTTTCCGTTATGTTTTGTCCTTAATTTAGTTAAATTCATATTTTTAAAATTATATGTATAGTTAAGGGACAAGTGGCCATCGGGTTATTAGCGGCTGCTAGATGGGTGGGTTTATATTAATTTGTGTTGGGGGGAAAAAAAAAAAAAAGGTCTTCAAGCCAGTAATCTGTGACAACTGCATGATGTGGGAAATCCGAGAAAACCCAACAGAGCTCAACCAAGTGTGTGTAAAGTGCTGCACGATCCAGTACTTGCTCCAGCGATTAAGCCTGCTAGAAAAGGAGCTGGAGGAAATGAGACAGCAACAGGAGCTTGAGGAGCTGGCACACCCACAATTCATGGAAGTCTGCACCCCTAGCAGACTGAAAGCCACCACGGAGATGGAAGAGAGTCGAAACAGCTGGGTTCAGATAGGCAGAAGCAGGGAAAAAAAGAAACTTTGTCTAACACAACCACCAGAAATCCAAACATCCAACAAATTTGAGCCACTTCAACATTTAGATGACCAAAACCAACATCAAGAGAATGAAAGAAACAACATCCAGGACCCCATAAACAGTGCTGGCCAGGCAGCAAAAAGAAGGGAGGTCATGATCGTTGGGGATTCCATATTGAGAAACACAGCAAGTTCAGTTCGCAGTTTGGACCCCCTTACTACAACAGTGTGCTGCCTTCCAGGAGCCTCAGTCAAGCACATCACTGAGAATGTGGACAGGCTCCTAGAATGAACAGGAGATGACCCGGTAGTAGTCGTCCACATCGGTACAAACAACATTGGAAGAGACAGGCCAAGATCCGTGCAAAACAAATTCAGAGAGCTAGGAAGGAAATTAAAAGGCAAGACCAAAACTGTGGTATTTTCTGGGATACTGCCGGCGCCCTGCAAAGGACCATATGGACAGCTGGAAATACAAAATCAAAATACATGGCTGAAATCATGGTGCACCCAGGAAGGCTTCACCTTTCTTGAACATTGGAGCGCATTCTACAACAAGGACTATCTATACAGGTGGGACGGACTGCACTTAAACAGAAAGGGAACCAATCTACTCGGAGAAAGGATCCTTCAGGATGTCCAGAAGCATTTAAACTAGAAAGGAAGGGGGGAGAAAACAAAAAAACAGAAGGGAGACCACATCAAAACAAGGACAACAACTCAGGTAAGACAGCTATTAAATGTATCTATCTTAATGCTAGAAGTCTCAGAAACAAAATGTTAGAACTTGAAGCTACTGCACTAACAAGTAACTACGATGTGATAGATGTTACAGAAACTTGGTTGTCTGAGAGTGATGGAGACGAATATAATATTAGTGGGTACACACTATATAGGAAAGACAGGCAGGACAGAAGAGGCGGAGGGGTAGCGCTATACATAAGAAATAGTCTTGAAGCCCAGGTGTTAAATCAGGACAAAGAAAACAATGCAGAATCAATATGGGTCAGAATAATGGACACAAATTCAAAGGGCATAATAATAGGACCATGCTATAGACCGCCAAACTCAGATGCAGAGCAAAATAATCTGTTGTACAATGACATTCGAAATGCGTGTAGAAAAGGAGAAGCCATACTAATGGGGGATTTCAACTTCCCCCGTATAAAATGGGAGAACCCGGTGGGGGGCACGACAGACGAAATTGAAATGGTAGAAATCACAAATGACTGCTTCCTAACGCAATTTGTCAAGGCACCGACTAGAGGGGAGGCATACCTTGATTTAATCTTTTCAAATAATGAAGACAGAATAACTAAAACAGAGGTCAGAGAGCCATTGGAAAACTCAGACCACAACATGGTCTCATTTGAAATATTTTTTAAAACCCCAAAAGTAATGACTAAAGCTAAGGTTTACAATTTTAGAAAAGCAAACTATGAAGGTATAAAACAGAGACTAACAGAAGTAGATTGGAGTAAAATAGAGAAAACATCCACAGAAAAAGGATGGCTGTTTTTTAAAAATGTAGTACTAGAGGCACAAAACGATTACATCCCAAAAGTAGACAAATCTAAATCTAAAACAAAATGGCCAAAATGGTTTAATAGATCAATTAAAAAATATTCAGCGAAAAAAGGCACTTTACAGAGCGTTTAAAAGGGACCAAAAACAAAGTACACAGAAAGAGTACTTGGAACTGCAAACACAAGTCAAAAGGAAGTTAGAAAGGCCAAGAGAGAGATAGAAATCAATATTGCTAAGGGGCTAAAACCATTTCCAAAATATTTTTCCAATATTATAACAGCAAGAGAACATTCAAAGAGGAGGTCAAATGTCTAAGAGACACAAATGGCAAAATCATAGATGAAGAAAAAAATAGCAAATATATTAAATGATTACTTTTCACAGGTTTTACAAAGGAGGACACGGACAACATGCCCCACATGTCGACCTGTTCCTATCCAATTTTAAATAACTTCAGCATAACAGAGGCAGAAGTGTTAAAGGGACTAGGAGCTCTTAAAATAAACAAATCCCCTGGGCCGGATGAGATCCTCCCAATAGTACTCAAAGAAATGAAAGAAGTTATTTACAAACCGCTAACCAAGATCATGCAACAGTCTCTTGACACAGGGATTGTACCGACAGACTGGAAAATAGCAAACGTAATACCGATCCACAAAAAGGGAGACAAAACCGAACCAGGTAACTACAGACCAATAAGCCTGACTTCTATTATATGTAAATTTATGGAAACTATAATAAGATCCAAAATGGAAAATTACCTATATGGTAACAATATCCTGGGAGACAGCCAGCATGGTTTTAGGAAAGGGAGATCGTGTCTAACTAACCTACTTGACTTTTTTGAGGATGCAACATTGAAAATGGATAACTGCAAAGCATACGACATGGTTTATTTAGATTTCCAGAAAGCTTTTGACAAAGTCCCGCATAAAAGATTAATTCTCAAACTGAACGCAGTAGGGATTCAAGGAAATGCATGCACATGGATTAGGAGTGGTTAACAGGTAGAAAACAGAAAGTACTGATTAGAGGAGAAACCTCAAAATGGAGTGAGGTAACCAGTGGTGTACCACAGGGATCAGTATTAGGTCCTCTGCTATTCCTAATCTACATTAATGATTTAGATTCTGGTATAGTAAGCAAACTTGTTAAATTTGCAGACGACACAAAAATAGGAGGAGTGGCAAACACTGTTGCAGCAGCAAAGGTCATTCAAAATGATCTAGACGGCATTCAGAATTGGGCAGACACTTGGCAAATGAAATTTAATAGAGAAAAGTGTAAAGTATTGCATGCGGGCAATAAAAATGTGCATTATAAATATCACATGGGAGATAGTGAAATTGAAGAAGGGAACTATGAAAAGACCTAGGAGTTTATGTTGACTCAGAAATGTCTTCATCTAGACAATGTGGGAAGCTATAAAAAAGGCTAACAAGATGCTTGGATATATTGTGAGAAGTGTTGAATTTAAATCAAGGGAAGTAATGTTAAAACTCTACAATGCATTAGTAAGACCTCACCTAGAATATTGTGTTCAGTTCTGGTCACCTCGTTACAAAAAGGATATTGCTGCTCTAGAAAGAGTGCAAAGAAGAGCAACCAGAATTATCCCGGGTTTAAAAGGCATGTCGTATGCAGACAGGCTAAAAGAAGTGAATCTATTCAGTCTTGAACAAAGAAGACTACGCGGTGATCTGATTCAAACATTCAAAATCCTAAAAGGTATAGACAATGTCAACCCAGGGGACTTCTTTGACCTGAAAAAAGAAACAAGGACCAGGGGTCACAAATGGAGATTAGATAAAGGGGTATTCAGAACAGAAAATAGGAGGCACTTTTTTACACAAAGAATTGTGAGGGTCTGGAACCAACTCCCCAGTAATGTTGTTGAAGCTGACACCCTGGGATCCTTCAAGAAGCTGCTTGATGAGATTCTGGGATCAATAAGCTACTAACAACCAAACGAGCAAGATGGGCTGAATGGCCTCCTCTCGTTTGTAAACTTTCTTATGTTCTTAATTAGTTAAATTGTAATTTTGTGTTTGTTTGATTATTATTTACACTGTATCGTTATTATTTATTTTACATTCTCTCTGACACTTGTGTCAGACAGCGTAACGGCATGAAGCTGACAGCACTGATGTACTAAACCTGCCGTATGTTTTTGTCTTTTAAATATAACAGGTCGAACTAAATAAAATGGAGTTGGTTTATTGGACTCGAACAACCTGGTCTGGGTTCATGATTTCCATTACATGAGAGCAGATGTTAAAACTTCATGCTGATTTGAACTTGGCTCTCGCCAAGATAAGCACCAACTAAGACGTAGCTTCACAGTAAACTAATGTGATCCATATGTGTCTCCATCCATTTGCGCTTCCTTCCATATGATGATGTAGATATCCTTCTGTCTGGTGTTGATGGCTGAAGTGTAATGCTGGCTCCAGGGATCAGCTTATTGCCTCCCTAGCGCATCAGCACACACAACGGCTGCGATGCTGGCTCCGGGGATCAACCATAGTGCGGTCTCCCCAGCGCATCAGCATGACAACCGTCTGGATTGAGCTGAGTAGGGTACATCTCTGGGGTCTTCAGGTGGGCACCTTCCATCCTCGGTGTTTCATCGACTAGCCCAGGACACCTCAAGAGGGCTCGACGGTGATTCTGGCGTCCCAGAAACACCCTCCTCCGTCCCCCACTCAACTCAGCAAAGCTTACTTACCTGTACATCAGCGTTTCTTTTTTTCTATTGTGCTTGAGATCCCCAGCCAGAATCTTTCCGTCTCAACCACAGCCAGTTGCTGCTCCTCTCTGCTGCTTCAGATAAGTTCTTCACTGTGCGACGCAACTCTTGGCCATTGAATCCGACATCTCTGAGAAAAACCGGGTTGTAGAGTGTGCCACAAATCCTCGACAACCCACTTCCACTGGGTAAACCCAGACTCTCCATCCTCGCAGTTCATCTTCAGTGGCTAGTTGAGCATACCGCAGTTTCTTCCTCTCATACGCCTCATCTACAGCATCCTCCCATGGCACTGTTAACTCGACCAGGTGAACAAGGCATGCTGATCCAGACCACAAGACAATATCTGGTCGAAGGTTAGTGGTGGCAATCTCAGGTGGAAAAATAAGCCGTTGACCAACATCTGCCAGCATTTTCCAGTCTCTAGCAGCTTCCAGTTGTCCTGGGCGAGGCTTGGTTTTAACACCTTTTCTTGGTGGTTGCTCTCCTGGGCGGAGGAATATTGTCTTTTGTGTGTAATGTTTTGATGGAACAGGTGGCAACTTATTGGTCATGTTACGCTTGTCTTCCAATGCTAAGGCCAAACATCGCAACACCTGGTCATGGCGCCAAGTAAACCGTCCTTGGCTAAGAGCCACCTTACATCCTGTCAAAATGTGCCTTAATGTTGCAGGTGATGAACACAACGGACATGAGGGATCCTCTCCTACCCAGAGGTTTAGGTTCTGTGGTGATGGGAGAACATCATATGTTGACCTTATAAGGAAACTGATCCTGCTCTGTTCCATTGACCATAGGTCTTGCCAGCCAATCCTACGTTGTTCCACACTCTCCCATCTCATCCATTCTCCCTGCTTGGCCTGGGAAATGGCCTTTATACACCTCATCCTCTCCTCCTGCTTTTGCACCTCGTTGACTACCAGCTTCCTCCGTTGAGCTGGGGCTGCCTTGTGCCATGTAGGAGGAGCTGAACTGAGACCAAGACCCCCTCTTCCATGCTGAACTTGCCCCATGATATCACCAATTCGAAGGGCAGCCTTTGCATCCTCCACAGCTTTCTTTGCCGCCCACTTCCAGTTTTCAACACAGGTGCTGCCTCCCTTACACATTTGTCGCGTGACTCTACTAATGTCATTTCCAGTCGGACCTTGGCGCACTTAAACTCCTCGGTTAGAGCGGAGACAGGTAGCTGCAGTATTCCTTTACCATGAAGTCCCACTCTGCTGAGGCAGCGTGGAACTCCCAACCATTTCCTGATGTGTGAACTGATTAAAGCTTCCAGCTTCTCTACTGTTGTCAAAGAAACCTGGTACACAGTCAGTGGCCACAGCAACCTTGGCAGTAGACCAAACTGAAAGCACCAGAGTTTTAGTTTGCCTGGTAAAGCGCCGCTGTCTATGCTCTTCAACCCTTCCACAGCTTGTTGTCTGACTTCTCCCACACGAACTGTGTCCTTTAGATCCCCGTCGTACCATCTCCCAAGGCTCTTCACTGGCTTCTCAGACACTGTTGGTATTGCCTCACCATTAATGAAGAACGTTTTATCTACTACTTTACCTTTAATTATAGAGATGCTCCTTGATTTAGTGGGCTTGAATTGCATTCGTGCCCATTCAATGTTATTGGTTAATTTGCCCAATCGGTTGATTAGTGCAGGCTACTGTTGTAGTCATGGATGTCATGTCATCCATGTATGCTCGAATTGGTGGTAGTCGCATTCTAGAAGTCCAGCGCTGTCCTCCCACTACCCATTTTGATGCCCTAATGATTACTTCCATTGCCATGGTAAAAGCCAATGGAGAAATGGTGCATCCTGCCATTATTCCAACTTCTAGGCATTGCCATGTAGTGCTGAATTCTGAAGTTGAAAAACTAAATTGCAAATCTCCAAAGTAGGCTTTCACTAGATTTGTTATTGTCATTGGTACACTGAAAAAATCAAATGCTGCCCAAAGAAGTTCATGTGGCACTGAACCATATGCATTAGCCAAATCCAGGAATGTCACATGGAGCTCCTTCCTCTCCTTTTTAGCTGATTGAATTTGTTGCCAGATCACATTGATGTGTTCTAAGCATCCTGGGAAACCTGGAATGCCCGCTTTTTGTATTGAAGTGTCAATGAAGCAGTTCTTTAATAGGTAAGTTGACAATCTCTGAGCAATAATGCTGAAGAAAATCTTGCCTTCTACGTTTAATAGGGAAATAGGGCGAAACTGACTGATGCTTGTAGAATCTTTTTCTTTAGGTATAAAGACTCCACCTGCTCGGCGCCATGCTCTTGGTACAACCTGTTTTTCCCATGCTACTTAATTAATTGAAACAAACAAACAAAAAACAAACACACAACGCAAACTACACAATGTAAATAACAATTATCATCACCCCTGCTACTTGATTTTAATTCGAGCTACAGTAATTACTTCACCGGAGCGCTACATTTATGTCAATGGAGAGGGCACAGCGAGTCCGCCCATTTATAAAAGAACTGGGTTTATTATATATTTTATTTTTTACTACAGCCCCGAGAAACGGTAGGCATTCGGACTGTCCTGGAGGATCATTGGTTTTAGATGGCCTGGCTCCAGCGCGTGAGTTTACCATTACCTAGATTCTAAAGCAGAGAAGGGGGGTTACACAGGCATATACAGAACCCAGACATGCTTCTGAAACAAATTCTGGAAGTGATCACGCAATACCTATTGAGTTTAGTAAGACTGTCTCTCAAATCTCGCATTTCTCTCTCCCTCCTCTTTGTTTTATATGCATGGTGACTGACTTGTGAATACTTTTTAGCTAAAGCATTTAATTGTAGTATTTTTTTAAAACCCACAAGTAATTTGGTATTATATACTGCCCCTGCTAAACGTTACATAAAAGCAGTTTAGTAATACTACTTTTATATTGGAATATTAACTTCAGCTCTTTCTTAAACCTGCTTTAACCCTGTATTAAATACTGTCCCTGGTAAACTTTAGCTCAGTGTGTTGTTCATGTATGATTTTTACACATAGTAGTTTTGAAATACTCACTATTTATATAAAGTGTTTATTTTTTATTATTTAATGTAGGATGTGTGTTGATATAAATTGGTTTTGATTTGTTGTGGAGTGAATATAATTGCAAGTTTTGTATGTTTGTAATTTATGAGATGTGACTTTTGTTGTTTTACAAAAACTGGTGTGTTTATATGAGCACTATAGGAAATGCAAATAGTGGAATGTGTAATGCATAAATAGGTTTATATAGTATGGTTAAGAAGTTCTGGTCTGAATAATTGAAGAATACACACACTAATAGTTAAGCCTAAGTGTTGTATTTATAGTAGTTAGATGTCTCTTTTATTGTAGATGTGATTTTTAATAACTTCAATTAAAACTTTGAACTTTTTATATAGTGTTGTCCCTCCCTTTTTCTCTAAAGTGTTGAGTAGCTCACTGCTTCGGCCATAATCTTATACCTATTGAACCTTATCTTTTTACCTGTAGTATCCCACTATTAGAACAAAAAATGAAATATCAGTGTACTTTGCATTAACCAGCGTGAAAAAAAGTATGTTTCGTCTTAACTAAGCGGTGGTACAAGGTTGCCCTCTTGTGGTAAAATGTAGATGTGTCTTTGGTGAAAAAAGACTGCTTTGGAAAATCTCACCACAAGAGGGCGCTTATGACCATGAAAACTCGTAATTCCATATAAAAATGATATTGCCTTACCCTGCAGCATATACTGTTTAATATTATTATTAAAAATAAATAAATACTGTGCCCACTTTATTTTTTTAAGAGTGTAAAATTGACATTTTTTATATTATTATTTGCCATTCGTTCATAACACTACTGTGACCTCGGCCTGTACAGAAATTTGACAGAAATATGCAGCTGAAAGTTCCACAGCGTGCAATGCACTCTCAACGAATCACAAGTAGTTATCAAAATGAATATTAAATCAACATTTATAAAATACTAACCGTTATCCTACAAAAAACAAACACAATAAAATGATGCTTTCCAATTTTCACATGTCTCAAACCGTATCTTGTTCTGCTGTAAACGCCTGGAAGCCTTAAAGTTGCCTGCAACTTCTAGTTGTCTGCGTTGTAAAACGCAGACCTTGTTTTCTCTCGGTTTCTTTATTGTCTGCGTTGTAAAACGCAGACCTTGTTTTCTCTCGGTTTCTTTATTATTATTATTGTCTGCGTTGTAAAACGCAGACCTTGTTTACTCTCGGTTTCTTTATTATTATTATTGTCTGCGTTGTAAAACGCAGACCTTATTTTCTCTCGGTTTCTTTATTATTGTCTGCGTTGTAAAACACAGACCTTGTTTTCTCTCGGTTTCTTTATTGTCTGCGTTGTAAAACGCAGACCTTGTTTTCTCTCGGTTTCTTTATTGTCTGCGTTGTAAAACGCAGACCTTGTTTTCTCTCGGTTTCTTGATTATTATTATTATTATTATTATTATTATTATTATTATTATTATTATTATTATTATTATTATTATTCATATGTACTATTGGACATGTATAGGAAACCAACTAAGAGCTTTCGAAAAATGTCTTGGACTTTGACCATTGACCTCTTGTTATTGGTCAAACTGGACAATACACTATTTTGACAGTATATAGCACCTTACACAGTACAGATAGACTCATGTTTACTATAGAACCTGTATAGAAAACCAAGTATGCCATATCCAAAAATGACCTTGATCTTGACTTTTGACCTGTCGCAGGTAAAACGCAGACCTTATTTTCTCTCGGTTTCTTTATTATTATTATTATTATTATTATTATTATTATTATTATTATTATTATTATTCCATGTTTATGACTAAATTTCCGCACGCATCTCCTCCTAGAGCTTTGAACTGATCAACTCAAAACTTTGCACTTTGCAAGTATTGCACTCTATCCCATTTGAGTTGCTATTACTTTTGGTGATATCGGACTGGTGGTTTGGGGGTAACAGGTCATGACCCCCATAAATTAAACAGCTTATAACTCCTTATAGGGGCAAGATAGGGTCATAGTTGCTATTGAACATGTATAGAAACCTACTGGTTCTCTAAAAGAAAAGTCTATGCGGGTTCCATTGACCTATGACCTTCCCAGAGCCAGATATGGACTTTTTGTAATTTAAAAATGACCACTAAATTCGGGACAGCGTATAACTCCTGACAGAAGGCAGATAGGTCCAAAAAAACAGCTGTAGAGTGACGTTCCAGGTCTCCCTTACATATCAATATACGTTTCCAGTCTGTACTGAAAGTTACCATGTTACAGTAACTCCCCAAAGTAAAAAATCAGAAATATGCAATATTATGCATGCCATATACAAATGCTCTTGGTAATTGCAAGCCTTTGCCATAAGATGGAGCTCTATGTCCATGTAATTGCTGGAAAGAGAGTATCCTAGAACCTGTATGGAAAACCAAGTATGCCATATCCAAAAAATGACCTTGACCTTGACTTTTGACCTGTCGCGTTTTACAACGCTGACGAAGTTTCTCCAGAAACTTCCATTCTAGTTTATTTTTTTCCTTCCACCCAAATTCCAAAAGCCTATAACTTTTAAACGGCTGCACCAAAACTCACGAAATTTGGCACGGATGTAGAGGACTATGGGATGTTGTGCCATGGTCAATATGGCGGCCTTTGGTCACATGGTGTCGCAACCATCTTGGATTTAATGAAAATTTTGGGAAATTTTCAAATGTCTTCTTCTCATGAACGGTAAATAGTACAGCTGTGAAAATCTTTGTACATAGTGTGCTCATGTCCACTATTGATTCTACTTCAAGAAAAATGGATCGGTCACATGGTGTGGCAGCTATGTTGGATTTTGCGTGAAACGCTTAAACAACAACTCCTCATGAGCCCTTTGGCCGAATGATGTGAATCTTGGTTATACGTTATTTTTGTACAGTCCTCTAAAAAAAAAAATAGTCAGGAAAAGTTCCTGTATCAACAAACATGACCTCCATGAGCCAATCAATATGGTTGACATGCCAGTTTGCCCAAATTTTACCCTGAAATGACACATTCCCACCACTAGGGGCAGCTGTTTACATGGAAAACTCAGTAAGGTAAGAAAAAAAATTCCTAAAGCAGCCATTTTTCACTGGCACAGTTTTACTAACACATGTAACTTAAACAGTAATTACATTGGAAAAGATTATATTTAGACGTATACATTGTACAGTATACAGACACATACTGTAAACTAAGAAAACATTTTTTTTAAGAACTGTTGCAACTGCACCCACACGAAAAAAAACCTGCACTATGCTTTTTAAACTAACACAATCGGGGTGCGACTATTTCATTGAAATATTTATTTTTGGTAATCAAATGTATATACACAACGCTTCACAAAACGCTTGCTCTAAAATAGCGTTGTAACTGTAAAGATTGCATAGTTATTCATGGAGAATCCCCCCAAAAAGCGGACATTTTAGTATAATTCGAGCTTACCAGCTTCTCAGCCGTAATGCTGTTTGTTTACTTATAACCTCGTGGACATGCAGGCAATACTGATGCACACAAAGAATTTGAATAAAATTACCGTCTTCTCGGGCTGTACAAAAATGTTCTGTAATCACATTTTTGTTTTACAACACTGTCGTAGCTGAACAGAAGCCAAAAAAAATGCACTACTCGTTTTATTGATATGGCGTCTGTTTTTATTTATTTCATAACTATAGTGATAGTTATAATTATTAAGACTAAACAACAATCGCAAATTCTGAATATGTGGCAACGAAGAGCCAGGCACCCCAGATAGCCCCAGATAGCCAATCGTTACACTATTCACTACTCACTTTCTATTGCTTTACAAATGCATATTAAATGATGGTGGCATTAAAATATACAAGAACCAGCACTGTCTCTCTGGGTTCTGTTCCAGCTTCTTCTCTCCTCTGTCCTGTTTATAATTCCTTGTCATAGGATTCGAGTGGTGTTACTCATAAATCGTGCACATGTTATGTCCTAGTAGCGGTTTGGTGACTATTAAATATGGTGAATTGTGTATTTGCCAGGCACCCCTGATAGCCAATCGTTACACTATCACTTTCTATTGCTTTAAAAATGCACATTAAATGATAGTGGCATTAAAATATACAAGAACCAATACATGCTGTAGACTTTATTTTGTATTGCAAAATTAAGAATAGGTCACCACACGCACACAAACTCAAACAGAACGATTTCGAATTTAGAACAATGTTAGTCTCTTATATGCATTATTTTCAAAGTATATGACTGCATACTACTTAGAATTTTACGTGCATCCAAATCAAATTTAAATTGGCTTCTAACCAATAATTCCAATATTTTTGCCAAAATTAACACAGTTAGCACAGTTGTGATGATAAAGCTTCATCTATAATAACCAATGCGCTTAAATTTTACAATAACTGCTTGGAAGCCGTGAAGTTGCTCTAGTAATAATAGTAACTCTAGTTATTATTATTATTATTATTATTATTATTATTATTATTATTATTATTATTATTATTATTATTATTATTATGCTTTCTAAACAACATCGCAGAGTTATGAAAACGCATACGTAAGTAGATGACTATCTCTGGACAACCAGACTGGCGTTCCCAAATGAAAAAGTCACATGGTTCGACCGCCATATTGGATCTCGTGGAAACTTTGGGGATTTTTCAAAACTCTTGCCGTTAAAAACAACTTAAGGTGGAACTATGACAATTGCAGCAGATAGTGCAGCCTATAAAAAACATGTTCAATCGAGGTCGATTGAACAATTACTTTGCCCGCTACACTGGATTGGCGCCAAATATTCAACAATCTTCTTGTCTTAAACCGCAACGTCAATCGACACCTAAATTAACACGCATGTTCATGACCAGGTCCTTTCTACCATTTGTAAAATCCACGCTTTTTCATTAAAAAACATGGCCGTGGCGCGCAAATAACCGTTTCACGACGTCTCTATTTACATACATTCGTGCATAAATCAAAGATGCAATACACTACAGTCATGAAACTTTATATGACCATAGATACTCACGTGAAGTACTGGTGATATGAAAATGACACATTTTGGTCACATGGTTTGGCGGCCATATTGATAATTGTAAAAAAAAAACTTTTGCAATCCATAACAAGAACATCATTGCACTTATGCTCTTCAATGTCAACACAATTGTACAGACCATTGGAAAGTAATAACTGCTGAAGTTTGAAACAGATTGCTCACACAGCGCGACGGCCATATTGGAATTTACGCTGAAATTTTAACTCCTAGGCGTGCCGACAGGGTCATAGATATAATGGAACACGTATAGGGAGTCATATGTGCTCTATGAAAAAATGACCTCTGACCTCTCTTAAAGGTCAAATGTGATGCATGACATCATCAACATACACAACTGGCTATAAAACTGCCTATAACTTCTTATCGGCTGCACCAAAATGCACGAAATTTGACAAGGATGTAGAGGACTATGGAATGTTTTGCCATGGTCAATATGGCGGCCTTTGGTCACATGGTGTGGCAGCCATGTTGGATTTAATGAAAATTTCGGTCAATTTTCAAGTGTCTTCTCATATTTGTGCCAAAATTGACACAGTTGTGATGGTAACGTTTCATCTATAATAATCAATGCGCTTAAATTTCACAATAACTGCTTGGAAGCCTTTACAGTTGCTAGCAACTCTAGTTATTATTATTTTTCTTCTTTTAAAATACGGACAACTACACCTCTTACGGCTCTTAAGCTAGACATCCCAAATTTCATACCGTGGTTCTCCCATTACCAATTAGTTTGCTTGTGCTTTTCTACCCGATACAATTCGAACTTTTTGTTTTATAAGAGTTTAAAAATACAAAAAATGCCTTTGGAAATAATGGTGGAATGTTGGTAAATACGGATAAAAATGCCGACATTCCGATGCTACTGTACGTCTTACACTGGATCCTGATTCGTCGAACGCGGTCCTTCATTTGCATAACAACCGCCTGATTGGCTGAATGCGTTCAATAAAGGATCCTGATTGGTTGAACGTGTTCCACAACTTTACGGCTTCCAAGCAGTTATCGTGAAATTTAAGCGCATTGGTTAGCACACTATGTACAAAATTTTTCACAGCTGTGGTATTTACCGTTGATGAGAAGCCTTTTGAAAATTGCTTAATTTTCATTAAATCTAAGATGGCTGCCACACCATGTGATCAAAGGTCGCCATTTTGACCATTGCACAACATCCCATAGTCCTCTACATCCGTGTCAAATTTTGTGGATTTTGAGCTGTCGTGAAACGGTTATTCGCGCGCCGCGCCATGTTTTGTAACGAAAAAGCGTGGATTTTACAAACGGTAAAAAGGACCTGGTTATGAACATGCGTGTCAATTTAGGTGTCAATTGACGTTGCGGTTTAAGACAACAAGTTTGTTGAGTATTTGGCGCCAATCCAGCGTAGCAGGCAAAGTAATTGTTCAATCGACCTCGATTGAACATATGTTTTTTATAGGCCATTGCTGCACTATATGCTGCCATTGTAATAATTCCATCTTAAGTTGTTTTTAACGGCACGAGTTTTGAAAAATTCCCAAAATTTCCACGAGATCCAATATGGCGGTCAAACCATGTGACTTTTTTCATTTCGGGACGCCAGTCTGGTTGTCCAGCTATAGGCATCTACTTACGTATGCGTTTTCATAACTCTGCGATGATGTTTGATAATAATAATAATAATAATAATAATAATAATAATAATAATAATAAACACAGCCATAAAAATAGGCTTCCCCAGCCTTTGGCTTGGAAGCCTAATAATAAACACAGCAATAACAATAGACTTCCCAGCCTATGGCTTGGAAACCTAATAAGCACAGCAATAACAATAGACTTCCCAGCCTTGGAAGCCTAATAAAGATCCTGCAAGAGAACAGTACTCTGCATGTTGTCACATGCAGACTAACTAGAATGCTAAAGTTCCTGGAGAAACTTTGTCTGCATGTGACAGTATATATATATATTATTTTTTTGGTAAGCAGTAAATTACAGTATACAGCAGCAAAGCCTAATAATACTAATAGTTGGGTACGAGCTCAGTTACTACGTTAATAACAACAATGGCTCTGAATTACACGTAAGCTTATAATAATGAGTATAAGAAATGGACAGAGGTCAGTTTAATGTATTAACACGTAGTGTCAATACTTACAGAGTATAGAAGGAGGTTGAACGACACATGAGCTTCCAATAATAAGTATAGGAAATGGACAGAGGTAAGTTTAAATGTATTAATGCGTTCTTTTTGATGTTATAAATAATTAGACTAGTATATCATAATAAGACAATGTGTAAATATTATTATTACTCTGTGTTAAAAGAATCAAACAGACACACATGATGTTCCATTTATTTGTCTGTATTATTATTATTATTATTATTAGTCTAGTAAGTAGAAAATAACCAATCAGGATCCTTTATTGAACGCGTTCAGCCAATCAGACGGTTGTTATGCAAATGAAGGACCGCGTTCGACCAATCAAGATCCAGTGTAAGACATACAGTAGCATCGGAATGTCGACATTTTTATCCATATTTACCAACATTCCACCATTATTTCCAATGGCATTTTTTTCTATTTTTGTAAAACAAAAAGTATGAATTTTATTGGGTAGAAAAGCACAAGCAACCTAATTGGTATCAGGTAGAACCACTGTACGAAATTTGGGATATCTAGCTTAAGAGCCGTAAGAGGAGTAGTTGTCCGTATTTTAAAGGAAGGAAAATAATAATAACTAGAGTTGTGAGCAACTTTACGGCTTCCAAGCAGTTATTGTAAAATTTAAACGCATTGGTTATTATAGATGAAGCTTTATCATCACAACTGTGCTAACTGTGTTAATGTTGGCACAAATAATGGAATTATTGGTTAGTAGCCAATTTAAATTTTATTTGGATGCACACAAAATTCTAAATAGTATGCAGTCATATACTTTGAAAATAATGCATATAAGAGACTAACATTGTTCTAAATTCGAAATCGCTCTGTTTGAGTTTGTGTGCGTGTGGTGACCTATTCTTAATTTTGCAATATAAAATAAAGTCTACAGCATGTATTGGTTCTTGTATATTTTAATGCCACTATCATTTAATGTGCATTTTTAAAGCAATAGAAAGTGATAGTGTAACGATTGGCTATCAGGGGTGCCTGGCAAATACACAATTCACCATATTTAATTGTCACCAAACCGCTACTAGGACATAACATGTGCACGATTTATGAGTAACGCAACTCAATCGGAAAAGCGGTTTCAGAAAAGATGTTTGAATTTTGATGATTTTATATTTTTATGGTAATTTTATGTCCTTAATCAATGTGGTTGCCAAACCAGATAACCAATTAGCTTCATATTAACAACAGTTAATCATGGCCTGTACCTCAAAATGTATAGCAATTTTCAGAACTCTGCAGTAAGCGGTTTCTGATGCATAGGCATTTTAACAAATTCTGCAAAATCCAATATGGCTGCCGAACCATGTGACTTGCGCAAGTTTGGACACCAGTCTGATTATGTGCACATAGCCATCTACCTACACACCCGATTTCATAAGCCTGCGATGAGGTCACGGAAGAAAGAAAAATAATAATAATAATAATAAGAAGAAGAAGAAGAAGAAGATAAGAACATAAGAAAGTTTACAAATGAGAGGAGGCCATTCAGCCCATCTTGCTTGTTTGGTTGTTAGTAGCTTATTGATCCCAGAATCTCATCAAGCAGCTTCTTGAAGGATCCCAGGGTGTCAGCTTCAACAACATTACTGGGAAGTTGGTTCCAGACCACACAATTCTCTGTGTAAAAAAGTGCCTCTTATTTACTGTTCTGAATACACCTTTATCTAATCTCCATTTGTGACCCCTGGTCCTTGTTTCTTTTTTCAGGTCAAAGAAGTCCCCTGGGTCGACATTGTCTATACCTTTTAGGATTTTGAATGTTTGAATCAGATCGCCGCGTAGTCTTCTTTGTTCAAGACTGAATAGATTCAGTTCTTTTAGCCTGTCTGCATACGACATGCCTTTTAAACCCGGGATAATTCTGGTTGCTCTTCTTTGCACTCTTGCTAGAGCAGCAATATCCTTTTTGTAACGAGGTGACCAGAACTGAACACAATATTCTAGGTGAGGTCTTACTAATGCATTGTAAAGTTTTAACATTACTTCCCTTGATTTAAATTCAAAACCCTTTTCACAATATATCCGAGCATCTTGTTGGCCTTTTTTATATCTTCCCCACATTGTCTAGATGAAGACATTTCTGAGTCAACATAAACTCCTAGGTCTTTTTCATAGTTCCCTTCTTCAATTTCAGTATCTCCCATATGATATTTATAATGCACATTTTTATTTCCTGCATGCAATACTTTACACTTTTCTCTGCACATTTTTATTTCCTGCATGCAATACTTTACACTTTTCTCTATTAAATTTCATTTGCCATGTGTCTGCCCAGTTCTGAATGCTGTCTAGATCATTTTGAATGACCTTTGCTGCTGCAACAGTGTTTGCCACTCCTCCTATTTTTGTGTCGTCTGCAAATTTAACGAGTTTACTTGCTTACTATACCAGAATCTAAATCATTAATGTAGATTAGGAATAGCAGAGGACCTAATACTGATCCCTGTGGTACACCACTGGTTACCTCACTCCATTTTGAGGTTTCTCCTCTAATCAGTACTTTCTGTTTTCTACATGTTAACCACTCCCTAATCCATGTGCATGCATTTCCTTGAATTCCTACTGCGTTCAGTTTGAGAATTAATCTTTTATGCGGGACTTTGTCAAAAGCTTTCTGGTAATCTAAATAAACCATGTCGTATGCTCTGCAATTATCCATTTTCAATGTTGCATCCTCAAAAAAGTCAAGTAGGTTAGTTAGACACGATCTCCCTTTCCTAAAACCATGCTGACTGTCTCCCAGGACATTGTTACCATATAGGTAATTTTCCTTTTTGGATCTTATTATAATTTCCATAAGTTTACAAATAATAGAAGTCAGGCTTATTGGTCTGTAGTTACCTGGTTCGGTTTTGTTTCCCTTTCTGTGGATCAGTATTACATTTGCTATTTTCCAGTCTGTCGGTACAACCCCTGTGTCAAGAGACTGTTGCATGATCTTGGTTAGCGGTTTGTAAATAACTTCTTTCATTTCTTTGAGCACTATTGGGAGGATCTCATCCGGCCCAGGGGATTTGTTTATTTTAAGAGCTCCTAGTCCCTTTAACACTTCTGCCTCTGTTATGCTGAAGTTATTTAAAATTGGATAGGAACAGGTCGACATTTCGGGCATGTTGTCCGTGTCCTCCTTTGTAAAAACCTGTGAAAAGTAATCATTTAATATATTTGCTATTTTTTTTCTTCATTTATGATTTTGCCATTTGTGTCTGTTAGACATTTAACCTCCTCTTTGAATGTTCTCTTGCTGTTATAATATTGGAAAAACATTTTGGAATTGGTTTTAGCCCCCTAAGCAATATTGATTTCTATCTCTCTTTTGGCCTTTCTAACTTCCTTTTAGACTTGTGTTTGCAGTTCCATGTACTCTTTCTGTGTACTTTGTTTTTGGTCCCTTTTAAATGCTCTGTAAAATGCCTTTTTTCACTGAATATTTTTTTTTAATTGATCTATTAAACCATTTTGGCCATTTTGTTTTAGATTTAGATTTGTCTACTTTTGAGATGTAATTGTTTTGTGCCTCTAGTACTACATTTTTAAAAAACAGCCATCCTTTTTCTGTGGATGTTTTCTCTATTTTACTCCAATCTACTTCTGTTAGTCTCTGTTTCATACCTTCATAGTTTGCTTTTCTAAAATTGTAAACCTTAGCTTTAGTCATTACTTTTGGGGTTTTAAAAAATACTTCAAATGAGACCATGTTGTGGTCTGAGTTTGCCAATGGCTCTCTGACCTCTGTTTTAGTTATTCTTCATTATTTGAAAAGACTAAATCAAGGCATGCCTCCCCTCTAGTCGGTGCCTTGACAAATTGCGTTAGGAAGCAGTCATTTGTCATTTCCACCATTTCAATTTCGTCCGTCGTGTCCCCCATCGGGTTTTCCCATTTTATATGGGGGAAGTTGAAATCCCCCATTAGTATGGCTTTTCCTTTTCTACACGCATTTCGAATGTCATTGTATAACAGATTATTTTGCTCAGCGTCTGAATTTGGCGATCTATAGCATGCGCCTATTATTATGCCCTTTGAATTTGTGTCCATTATTCTGACCCATATTGATTCTGCATTGTTTTCTTTGTCCAGATTTAACACCTGGGCTTCAAGACTATTTCTTATGTATAGCGCTACCCCTCCGCCTCTTCTGTCCTGCCTGTCTTTCCTATATAGTGTGTACCCACTAATATTATATTCGTCTCCATCACTCTCTGACAACCAAGTTTCTGTAACACCTATCACATCGTAGTTACTTGTTAGTGCAGTAGCTTCAAGTTCTAACATTTTGTTTCTGAGACTTCTAGCATTAAGATAAATACATTTAATAGTTGTCTTACCTGAGTTGTTGCCCTTGTTTTGATGTGGTCTCCCTTCTGTTTTTTTGTTTTCTCCCCCCTTCCTTTCTAGTTTAAATGCTTCTGGACCTCTTCAAGGATCCTTTCTTCTAACTGCGTTGTACTTGTCCACTTGTACTTCTCCCACGCTGTCGCTTCCACACGCTGTCGTTGGGAAGACTGCCTGCCTTTTGTTTGTTTGTGCTTGTGCTGCGGGCTCCGCCCCTCCCACGTGTCTCAGAACGCCGCGGAATTTGAATCAGCTGCTCCAAGTTTCAGCTTGTTATCAGAAAAATACACGCAGCTGTAAGGCTTTAAGCTGCAATGTTTTCTGATTAAAGCAACTCCAGATTTAATTTAAAGATGTAATTCCTCCTTTCTGCTTCTAATAATGATAATAATAACTAGAGTTGCGAGCAACTTTATGGCTTCCAAGCAGTTATCGTGAAATTTAAGCGCATTGGTTATTATAGATCAAACATTATCATCACAACTGTGCTAACTGTGTCAATTTTGGCACAAATACTGGAATTATTGGTTAGTAGCTAATTTAAATAAAAAATGGGCAAAACTTGCATGTCACCCATATTGATTGGCTCATGGCGGTCATGTTTGTTGATGTAGGAACTTTTCCTGATAAAATAGTACAAAGATAATGTATAACCAAGATTCACATCAATCGACCAAAGGGCTCATGAGGAGTTGTTGTTTAAGCGTTTTACGCAAAATCCAACGTAGCTGCCACACCATGTGACCGATCCATTTTGCCTTCAGTAGAATCAATCATGGACATGAGCGCACTATGCACAAAATTTTTCACAGCTGTGCTATTTTACCGTTCATGAGAGCAAGACTTTAGAAATTTGCACACAAATGTCATTAAATCTAAGATGGCTGCCACACCATGTGACCAAAGGCCGCCATATTGACCATGGCACAACATCCCATAGTCCTCTACATCGGTGTCAAATTTCGTGCATTTTGGTGCAGCATAGGCAGTTTTATCACCGGTTGCGTATGTTGATGATGTCATGCAGCGTGGACGCCATGATTTTCACAGTATCAACTTCCCTTGAACAAGCGTAACAGATCACCATATTGAGATGTTTTATTCCAAATTTTGTTTCAATTGGATAAGCGGTTTCAGAGAAGAAGAATTTTGATGATTTTATATGTTTGTCATTAATCAATGTGGTTGCCAAACCACATAACCAATCAGCTTCACATTAACAACAGTTAATCATGGACTATCCCTCAACATGTATAGCAATTATAGAACTCTTAACAGAACTCCGCAGTAAGCGGTTTGCGATATATAGGCATTTTAACAAATTCTGCAAAATCCAATATGGCTGCCGAACCATGTGACTTGCGCAAATTTGGACACCAGTGTGGTTATCTGCACATAGCCACCTACCTACACACCCGATTTCATAAGGCTGCGATGAGGTCTTATTTTTTTGTATGTGTTTCTAGTATAAACCTTTTAGAATAACTAAAACAGAGGTCAGAGAGCCATTGGCAAACTCAGACCACAACATGGTCTCATTTGAAGTATTTTTAAACCCCCAAAAGTAATGACTAAAGCTAAGGTTTACAATTTTAGAAAAGCAAACTATGAAGGTATGCAACAGAGACTAACAGAAGTAGATTGGAGTAAAATAGAGAAAACATCCACAGAAAAAGGATGGCTGTTTTTTTAAAAATGTAGTACTAGAGGCGCAAAACAATTACATCCCAAAAGTAGACAAATCTAAATCTAAAACAAAAAGGCCAAAATGATTTAATAGATCAATTAAAAAAAATATTCAGCGAAAACAGGCACTTTACAGAGCATTTAAAAGGGACCAAAAACAAAGTACACAGAAAGAGTACTTGGAACTGCAAACGCAAGTCAAGGCTCAGGAAGCCTATTGTTATTGCTGTGTTTATTAGGCTTCCAAGCCAAAGGCTGGGGAAGCCTATTGTTATTGCTGTGTTTATTATTTTTTTTAAACCCTGCCCCATCCACATTAGAAAACTTGTGCAGAATGTGACCAAGGGATTCATAAATAATTGATAGCTAGTTAATCTCTCAGTCACTAATATAAAAGCCTGCAGCTCTCGGCACTCGAGGTGGGTGTTCAGAGGAAGAGCGAGAGCGAGAGGAGAGAGAGGAATTTATTTGAAACGAAAAGAATAGGAACAGTGACAGTAATCTGCCCAGCGTGACGTATTTGGGTTGTGTTTTTGTTTATAACTGTTTTATTTTCTCTCTGTGAGCAAGTGAGTGTTTTCTGTTTAAAACATTTATTTTATTTTTGTCTTTTTGCACTGCAGTACTGGTGTCAGTGTTTTTCCTTTCTACACTACCCTTAGGTGCTATAATTACATTTCTTCAACAGAAGTTGATTGGTCACATGGTTCGGTGGGCATATTGGATTTGTCAAAAATATTCAAATGTCTTTTCTCTGAAACCGTTGTGCTGATTGAAGCGAAACTTTGCATACATAGCTTTGGCAAGGTTGTCTATAAAGTTTTTTCAAAGCAAGTCGCTACATAAAAAACATGGCTGCTGCGAGCCAATCAAATTTGAGCTATGGTCAATTTGCGCATATTACCTTGCTTATATATATATATATATATATACAGTACTGTGCAAAAGTTTTAGGCAGGTGTGAAAAAATGCTGTAAAGTAAGAATGCTTTCAAAAATAGACATGTTAATAGATTATATTTATCAATTAACTAAATACAAAGTGAATGAACAGAAGAAAAATCTAAATCAAATCCATATTTGGTGTGACCACCCTTTGCCTTCAAAACAGCATCAATTCTTCTAGGTACACTTGCACAAAGTCAGGGATTTTGTAGGCATATAGTCAGGTGTAAGATTAAACAATTATACCAAACAGGTGCTAATGATCATCAATTCAATATGTAGGTTGAAACACAATCATTAACTGAAACAGAAACAGCTGTGTAGGAGGAATAAAACTGGGTGAGGAACAGCCAAACTCAGCTAACAAGGTGAGGTTGCTGAAGACAGTTTACTGTCAAAAGTCATACACCATGGCAAGACTGAGCACAGCAACAAGACACAAGGTAGTTATACTGCATCAGCAAGGTCTCTCCCAGGCAGAAATTTCAAGGCAGACAGGGGTTTCCAGATGTGCTGTCCAAGCTCTTTTGAAGAAGCACAAAGAAACGGGCAACGTTGAGGTGGTCGGCCAAGGAAACTTACTACAGATGAAAGACACATCATGCTTACTTCCCTTTGCAATCGGAAGATGTCCAGCAGTGCCATCAGCTCAGAATTGGCAGAAAACAGTGGGACCCTGGTACACCCATCTACTGTCCGGAGAAGTCTGGTCAGAAGTGGCCTTCATGGAAGACTTGCGGCCAAAAAGCCATACCTCCGACATGGAAACAAGGCCAAGCGACTCAACTATGCACGAAAACACAGGAACTGGGGTGCAGAAAAATGGCAGCAGGTGCTCTGGACTGATGAGTCAAAATTTGAAATATTTGGCTGTAGCAGAAGGCAGTTTGTTCGCCAAAGGGCTGGAGAGCGGTACACGAATGAGTGTCTGCAGGCAACAGTGAAGCATGGTGGAGGTTCCTTGCAAGTTTGGGGCTGCATTTCTGCAAATGGAGTTGGGGTTTTGGTCAGAATTAATGGTCTCCTCAATGCTGAGAAGTACAGGCAGATACTTATCCATCATGCAATACCATCAGGGAGGCATCTGATTGGCCCCAAATTTATTCTGCAGCATGACAACGACCCCAAACATACAGCGAAAGTCATTAAGAACTATCTTCAGCGTAAAGAAGAACAAGGAGTCCTGGAAGTGATGGTATGGCCCCACAGAGCCCTGATCTCAACATCATCGAGTCTGTCTGGGATTACATGAAGAGAGAGAAGCAACTGAGGCTGCCTAAATCCACAGAAGAACTGTGGTTAGTTCTCCAAGATGTTTGGGCCAACCTACCTGCCGAGTTCCTTCAAAAACTGTGTGCAAGTGTACCTAGAAGAATTGATGCTGTTTTGAAGGCAAAGGGTGGTCACACCAAATATTGATTTGATGTAGATTTTTCTTCTGTTCACTCACTTTGCATTTTGTTAATTGATAAATATAAACTATTAACATGTCTATTTTTGAAAGCATTCTTTCTTTACAGCATTTTTTCACACCTGCCTAAAACTTTTGCACAGTACTGTGTATATATATATATATATATATATATATATATATATATATATATATATATATATATATATATATATATATATATATATATAATGGTCAAATTCAAAACTAGCGTTTAACTCTGTACAGCGTGCCGATAGGGTAATGGTTAATGAAACACGTATAGCAACCCATATATGCTCCTATGATACATCATACTAGAAAGATTAGTAGAGGCTAATGGGCCACTATGCCACATGTGAAATACAGTCATAGGTCGCATGGTCTGGCACTTGGACCCTGGTCATTGCAGCTTGCTGGGAAGCCTATTGTTATTGCTGGGATGATGATGATGATTATTATAATAATAATAATAATAATAATAATAATAATAATAATAATAATAATAATAATATTAATCTTCCAAGCTCGCTTGGGAAGCCTGTTGTTATTGTAAGGATTTTTTAAAATTATTAGTAGGTTTCCAGGCACATAGGTCTGAGAAGCCTGTTGTTATTGCTGGGATTCTTCTTCTTCTGGCCAAAACTTGCTCAAAAACTGATGAAATTCGGTAGGATGGTAGATGTTTATGGGAAGTTGGTAGATAATTAATTGAACATGTCGTAGGTCATATGGTTTGGCAGCCATATTGGATTGAAAAAAAACATTTTGCCTAAATTTAAAAATGTCTTTCAAAAACCACTTATTGCAGAGTGCTGAAAGTTGGTAAATTTGTTGAGGGATAGTCCTGGATTAATTGGTGTTCGTAAGAAACTGATAGGTTGTGTGGTATAGCAGCCATGCTGCATGACGTCAAAATCGAACGGTACAGACGTCATAATTACAAACTACAAAGAGCCTCTTCTCCCAAACCGCTAGTCCGATTGAACCAAAAATTGGCACACATAATCCTAGTATTGCCCGTGACCTTTAACCTCTCCTAAAGGTAAAATGTAAAACAGGCTTATAACTCATTATAGCGTGCAGATAGTCATGGTTACTATGGGACACATATAGTAACCCATGTGTGCTCTATAAAAAATGTAATTGACTGTGACCTCTGACCTTTCTTAAAGGTCAAATGTAAAACAGGCTTATAACTCCTTATAGAGTGCACATAGGGTCATGGTCACTATGTAATAATGGCATTCTGCACTATTTGCTAAAGTGTTTGGTACTGGTACTGCCATTCTGCAGCCGTCACTTGCACTTAATGATTTTAAGTTTGATTAACAGTTGGTGCTCTGACGTTCCAGCGGGCATCTACTATTTCCGGCGAAGAGTATATAGTGGAGGGACCCATGCTTAGATCTGGAGAATCACTTAGCCAATTGTGATGAAACTTGAGGATTTGGGGATACAATAATCCCTTGCGTATCCACCTGTCACATATTCGTCCTAACAGTTTATCCGCCATGATCAACCTCTTCAGCAACGTTTGTTTATTATAGAACAAAGAAGATTAGTTCAGAGATTGTAGATCCTACCAAAGTTTTCGTACACTGCGTTGTATGTGCTCCGTGTACTACCGTTGCTGATAGAGTAACATAAGCTGTTCAATCTGTGATCTATAAATAAATCATGTTTGCCTGCGTGGTGTATCAACTTCAACCTCCATCTGGACCTCCTGTCTGTCACTCAGCAGCGAATGCACACACCCACCCAGCAGATGGCTACTCTGTCACAAGCATTAATACCCTGTATCTTTCTAAACAAGGGATTTGGGGGAGCTCCCTAATAAAAGCTGAATCTCAAAATAATTGTGTGAATATTGTTACAGCTGTGTATAATGGTATTTAAAACAATATTTATTCATCCAACTTTTTACATATCCGCCCTTACTCTGGTCTCACTGCAGTCAGATATGCGAAGGATTACTGTATTTAGCAAATTTTGATGTCACATTTTTACATGTACATATGGATATAGGTCATGGTAGTCTACTTTTTTTCATGATAATTTTAGTTGCAGCACATGGAATTTTATTTCTAAACTGTAAACACTGTTACTATAGAAAAAATGCCACCAGGGTTTGCTGACAGAATAACACAAACATCTTGTGAAAAAGTATACAATTTAAATATCTTTATTTAATAAACGTGTTGCCAAATAAACAGTGGAATAAAACACATGTTTTGGTGTAATATAGATATATACAAGTGTACAGACACATCATGGCAGGATACACTTTAAGGAGCAAAGCTGGCCTTGCAACAAATACTACTGAGTGACAGTAAATTTAAATTATATATATTATATATATACAGTGCCGTGAAAAAGTATTTGCCCATCTGATTTATTGCATTTTTGCATATTTTTGACACTGAATTATCAGATCTTCAACCAAAACCTAATATTAGATAAAAGGGACCATGAGTGAACAAATAACACAAAAATTTGATACATATTTAATTTATTTATTAAAGAAAGTTATGCAACAATCAATGCCCCCGTGTGAAAAACTAATCGCCCCATTAGACTCAATAACTGGTTACGCCACCTTTAGCAGCAATAACTGCAACCAAACACTTCCTGTAGTTATTGATTAGTCTCTCACAGCGCCGTGGAGGAATTTTGTCCCACTCCTCCATGCAGAATTGCTTCAACTCAGTGACACTTGTGGGTTTTCGAGCATGAACTGCTCGTTTCAGGTCCTGCCACAACATCTCAATGGGGTTTAGGTCTGAAACTTGAAATTTCTTGTTCAACCATTCTGATGTAGACTTGCTTATGTGTTTCGGATCATTGTCTTGCTGCATGACCCAGCTGCGCTTCAGCTTCAGCTCACAGACGGGATGGCCTGACATTCTCCTGTAGAATTCTCTGATACAGAGGAGAATTCATGGTTCCTTCAATGATGGCAAGGCATCCAGGTCCTGATGCAGCAAAGCATCCCCAAACCATGACACTGCCATCACCATGCTTGACCGTTGATATGAGCTTCTTACTGTGGAATGCAGTGTTTTGTTTTCGCCAGACATAACAGGGCCCATGTCGGCCAAAAAGTTCCACTTTTGTCTGTCCATAGAACATTGTTCCAGAACTCTTGAGGACCATCCAGGTGCTTTTTGGCGAACATGAGACGAGCATTCATGTTCTTCTTAGTGAGCAATGGTTTCCTCCTTGCTACTCTGCCATAAATCCCATTTTTGCCCAGTGTCTTTCTGGTGGTGGAGTCAAGCAGACTGACCTTAGCCAAGCCAAGAGAGGCCTGTTCTAGGGTTCTTTGTGACTTCCTGGACGATTTTACGCCTTGCCCTTGGAGAGATTTTGGCAGGACGGCCACTCCTGGGAAGATTCACTACTGTCCCAAACTTTCTCCATTTGGACAATATGGCTCTGACTGTGGTTCGGTGGAGCCCCAGAGCCTTAGAAATGGCTTTGTAACCCTTTCCATACTGATAGGCATCAACAACTTTTTTCCGGAGGTCTTCAGGAATTTCTTTTGTTCGTGGCATGATGTGCCTCTAGAACATGTGTGCTGACAACTTCGCTCTGATGGCAAGGGCCAAAGTTAATCCAGATTTATATTGGGCAGGGCTGGCCCAAATCTGGCCTGGTTGTTAACCAAAGTACTCAAACAGCTGACCCTAATTATCCCTTTAATTGGGTTGAGTTAACTTGGGGGCAATAACTTTTTCACACCTGAAGATTGCATGTTTGATTACCTTGCACACCAAACAAATGAAAGAAGCACCAACTTTGGTGTCATTTTTTTTTCTCTCAGACTCCCTCTATATACTACTACAAGCCACAAAAAAATCTGACCAAATACAATGTGAAAAATGTGCAAAAATACAGAAAATCAGATAGGGGGCAGATACTTTTTCACTGCACTAATATATATATATATATATATATAATTTCATACAATTTTTAAAAAAAATTTCATCAATGTGGTTAGATATATTATTATCTCACTTATGTAGAACCCATCATAACTATGTTCCCCACACTTAAAGGTTATAAGGTTATTTAACACACGCATATCTGTGAACAAAATACTGAGTAATCCTTGACAACGGGGATTTTAACTACTACAAACGAAGCTGGTTTTAACAAATATTTAAATTCATGTTCAAACCTTTCCCAAGAAACTGCTCTAACAAACAAAAGCTAGCTTACGCAAAAAACACCAGGAGCTGTCATTACCATTGTAATGGGCAGCTCAAAGTTTGGTTGACATAATCTGGTTATGTCAAAAGCCATTAAAAGTGGTTAATTCAATATAAAATACTGGTGTCCATTTACTACACCTCTTGGATTGTTTACAGTGTTTTCTTTTTTTCCTTTTTACACTTCCCAAAGGCAATTTTAGCTGTAGCCAAACTATTGGCATTATAAATGGGAGTTTTGTCTTGCATGATAAAAAAAATATTTAATTCTCAAGTATCATATTTTATTAATTGTGAGAATCTTTATGAATAAAGTTATCTACAGAGTTGTTGTTGTTAGAATACATTTAACTGAATTAAAATAAAGATAGGCCATTTCTTACTGTGGCTGCAACGTTTTTGTTTTAAATGTGATTTACACATTTTAGATAGTCTTTTGTTATGGTTACAATATCATTGAATGATGTGCAAAGTTAGAGGTATTTTTGTTGTCAAGTGCAAGACCTCTTATAATTCATGTTTACAGTACAAATTACAAAGTAAAGACTATTGATTCTAACAATAGTAACTTCATTTTAACATTATATATTTCAGTACTCTTGGGTTGAACATCTTTTAAAAATCGGTGGCTAATGCCTACAATTCTCACATTCAGGCAATGCTAATATATTACTTGTGATGAAAACCATTTATAACTCATTTATATTGTCCTCCAGAATCAGCTAGCAGGTTTTTATGTCATGTGGGATAACAATGAATCTCAGTGGCAGCCATTCCATGTACTTTTTGTGTTGAGGAAGAATATATTCTACTGTTAGCCCTTTATTATCCTCTTAATTTAAAAAAATGATGAAAAAGAAACAGCAGTTATCGTCTGTCACATTAAATTGTATTACACATCATCTTCATATACAAGTGCCCCATTGAAAATTGTGAGTGGCTCATCAGAGTGTGCCAGTTTGCCCATGACCAGGTCAATGCAGACCGTGTCTCCAGTCTTCAGCGGGAGGATGACGTTGAAGACGGCTAGGGTGCCTGGGGTGGGCTTGGTTTCAGCCACAGGTTTGTTCTCCAGCCCCTCAGGCTGGTATCCAGCGGAGTCCACCCGTGCAATCCCATAGTTGGATTTGGAGAGCACGGCTTCAATCTTCTCATTCTTGTAGCCTGTCAAGATGGCACTGAAGAAATATCGCCCATCATAAGGAGCCTTAAAGATTCCTGCATTGAAAAAAGGTACATTTATTAACACTGAACATGAAAGTAAAAAGTAATTTGAGATATTTTATGCTGTTCAAAGTTTCATCTGATTTATGCTGCAAATTGTGAGGTATAATTCAAACCCAATTTCCTATCACCTCAAAGCACCTTGGTTATACAGTGTAGCACGGTAGCGGGTGGAGTCAGGTAACACACCTGGCTCCAAGTTAATTGAGTAATTGTTTAAGTTGAGTTAATTGTTTTATCGTTTTGGCAGTTGGCAAGGTTAATTACAAATTAAAGCCAGCTGCCTGTACCTGCTTCTGTCTGGCATAAACGCCTCACAGATAGTTAATTTCGGGACTGCCAAGTAGAAGGAAGCAGAAAGCTGTGTGCTCTGTTTCCGAGCAGTCACCATTGTGAGTACTGTGTGTAACTGAGTGTTTATGTCTGTCGGTAAACAGCTTAGCTCTGACGGAGCTAGGTGTTTATTTTGTTTATCTTTTATTTTGTAAAAATAAAAGTGAGCGTCAAGCACTTAACTTTCAGGTCTGTGTCAGTGTATTATTTTGCTGAAATAAACCAAAAAGTGTGCGAAGTAGCACAATTGCATCACAACAGACACCAAATTCTGCAAATCATAGCTAAAACAGGCTATTATTGCCGCTATGATATGTTGCAGATTTGTGAAAAAACAAACTTGCTGGCCAGCTTGCATTTTAAGTGCATTAGCAAAATCACTAAATAAAACCAACAGTATCTGCTATATTTGTGTTACATCTAATCTCCTTTTTGTATAGTATATATAGTAAAATTATATATATACAGTACTGTGCAAAAGTTTTAGGCAGGTGTGAAAAAATGCTGTAAAGTAAGAATGCTTTCAAAAATAGACATGTTAATAGATTATATTTATCAATTAACTAAATGCAAAGTGAGTGAACAGAAGAAAAATCTAAATCAAATCCATATTTGGTGTGACCACCCTTTGCCTTCAAAACAGCATCAATTCTTCTAGGTACACTTGCACAAAGTCAGGGATTTTGTAGGCATATAGTCAGGTGTATGATTAAACAATTATACCAAACAGGTGCTAATGATCATCAATTCAATATGTAGGTTGAAACACAATCATTAACTGAAACAGAAACAGCTGTGTAGGAGGAATAAAACTGGGTGAGGAACAGCCAAACTCAGCTAACAAGGTGAGGTTGCTGAAGACAGTTTACTGTCAAAAGTCATACACCATGGCAAGACTGAGCACAGCAACAAGACACAAGGTAGTTATACTGCATCAGCAAGGTCTCTCCCAGGCAGAAATTTCAAGGCAGACAGGGGTTTCCAGATGTGCTGTCCAAGCTCTTTTGAAGAAGCACAAAGAAACGGGCAACGTTGAGGACCGTAGACGCAGTGGTCGGCCAAGGAAACTTACTGCAGCAGATGAAAGACACATCATGCTTACTTCCCTTCGCAATCGGAAGATGTCCAGCAGTGCCATCAGCTCAGAACTGGCAGAAAACAGTGGGACCCTGGTACACCCATCTACTGTCCGGAGAAGTCTGGTCAGAAGTGGCCTTCATGGAAGACTTGCGGCCAAAAAGCCATACCTCCGACGTGGAAACAAGGCCAGCGACTCAACTATGCACAAAGCACAGGAACTGGGGTGCAGAAAAATGGCAGCAGGTGCTCTGGACTGATGAGTCAAAATTTGAAATATTTGGCTGTAGCAGAAGGCAGTTTGTTCGCCGAAGGGCTGGAGAGCGTACACGAATGAGTGTCTGCAGGCAATAGTGAAGCATGGTGGAGGTTCCTTGCAAGTTTGGGGCTGCATTTCTGCAAATGGAGTTGGGGATTTGGTCAGAATGAATGGTCTCCTCAATGCTGAGAAGTACAGGCAGATACTTATCCATCATGCAATACCATCAGGGAGGCATCTGATTGGCCCCAAATTTATTCTGCAGCATGACAACGACCCCAAACATACAGCGAAAGTCATTAAGAACTATCTTCAGCGTAAAGAAGAACAAAGAGTCCTGGAAGTGATGGTATGGCCCCCACAGAGCCCTGATCTCAACATCATCGAGTCTGTCTGGGATTACATGAAGAGAGAGAAGCAACTGAGGCTGCCTAAATCCACAGAAGAACTGTGGTTAGTTCTCCAAGATGTTTGGGCCAACCTACCTGCCGAGTTCCTTCAAAACTGTGTGCAAGTGTACCTAGAAGAATTGATGCTCGATGCTGTTTTGAAGGCAAAGGGTGGTCACACCAAATATGGATTTGATTTAGATTTTTCTTCTGTTCACTCACTTTGCATTTAGTTAATTGATAAATATAATCTATTAACATGTCTATTTTTGAAAGCATTCTTACTTTACAGCATTTTTTCACACCTGCCTAAAACTTTTGCACAGTACTGTATATATATATATATATATATATATATATATATATATATATATATATATATATATATATATATATATGTGCATTCTTTTTCAACACAGCAAGCCCAATGCATTTAGGCAGCGAGAGAGTGAACGGAGCAACAGAGTGAGAGCGAGCGGAAGCGAAACCAGAACAAGCGAGGGGGGAGGACAAGGAGGAACGTGTGCCGCACGATCCAGGACTTGCTTTAACAAGTAAGTCTGTTAGAAAAGGAGCTGGAGGAAATGAAACAGCAACAGGAGCCTGAGGAGCTGACAAACCCACAATTCATGGAAGTCTGCACCCCTAGCAGACTGAAAGCCACCAGGGAGATGGAAGAGAGTCAAAACAGCTGGGTTCAGATAGGCAGAAGCAGGGAAAAAAAGAAACTTCGTCAAACACAACCACCAGAAATCCAAACATCCAACAAATTTGAGTCACTTCAACATTTAGATGACCAAAACCAACATCAAGAGAATGAAAGGAACAACATCCAGGACCCTATAAACAGTGCTGACCAGGCAGCAAAAAGAAGGGAGGTCATGATTGTTGGGGACTCCATATTGAGAAACACAGCAAGTTCAGTTCACAGTTTGGACCCCCTTACTACAACAGTGTGCTGCCTTCCAGGAGCCTCTGTCAAGCACATCACTGAGAACGTGGACAGGCTCCTAGAACGAACAGGAGACGACCCGGTAGTAGTCATCCACATCGGTACAAACAACATAAGATCCCTGCAAAACAAATTCAAAGAGCTAGGAAGGAAATTAAAAGACAAGACCAAAGCTGTGGTATTTTCTGGGATAGTGCCGGCACCTTGCAAAGAACCATATGGACAGCTGGAATTACAAAATCAAAGCGAAAATCGTGGTGCACACAGGAAGGCTTGAACATTGGAGCACATTCTACAACAAGGACTATCTATATAGGTGGGACGGACAACAGAAAGGGAACCAATCTACTCGGAGAAAGGATCCTTGAACATAAGAACATAAGAAAGTTTACAAACGAGAGGAGGCCATTCAGCCCATCTTGCTCGTTTGGTTGTTAGTAGCTTATTGACCCCAGAATCTCATCAAGCAGCTTCTTGAAGGATCCCAGGGTGTCAGCTTCAACAACATTACTGGGGAGTTGGTTCCAGACCCTCACAATTCTCTGTGTAAAAAAGTTCCTCCTATTTTCTGTTCTGAATGCCGCTTTATCTAATCTCCTTTTGTGACCCCTGTCCTTGTTTCTTTTTTCAGGTCAAAAATGTCCCCTGGGTCGACATTGTCTATACCTTTTAGGATTTTGAATGTTTGAATCAGATCACCGCGTAGTCTTCTTTGTTCAAGACTGAATAGATTCAATTCTTTCAGCCTGTCTGCATACGACATGCCTTTTAAACCCGGGATAATTCTGGTCATTTTAAGCAGACATGTCCATCCCAAATGTTCATATCAATGAGACCCCTGCTGAAAATCCTTGGGATTGATGAAAAACCTTAACCTAGACCACTAGATTTTGTTTTGGGGGTGGGGGAGGGTGGGGGGTGTGCTGGTGACGGATCAAGATTTTTGCACATGGCTGACAGCTACGCCACTGACCTAGACGTAAGGGCTATCCATAACAGGAGTGAAGCAAATGACACAAATACAGCACGAGTACATAAAAAACACAACTGTAGCTAGTCATAAAAAGAAAATAATGTCTACTTTTGCTCCTTTTGTTGAGACAAAATAAAATAAATAAAACAAAGAAATAGTCTGGGTACACCACATACTAAAACAATTACATTTAACAGTGAATGTTTATATGTGATCTGGTTTAACATGTAAATTATTCAAAAATAATACATCTACACATTTCTTTGTAAATACTGGGAATTAGTTTAATATACTTTTTTTTATTGCTTTTCAGTTTTAATAAAATCTTCAGTTTGTGTGTGAATGTGGTCAACATTATTAAAACAAAGATGATTTATTTTACAGAAATACGGAACCAGTGTGTGGCGCTCCCCATCACTTTGATTAAAATTAAGGTGAAATAAAGAGAGATAGACATACCATCAATTTCCAATTGTTCTGCTATTTCTTACCATATGGAGTCTTTATTTTTACTGTCTGTATAATCACTGACACTGGCATCATAAAGAACATTATATTCAACTTTAATAATTAAATTCTCATTGATGTCCATTTCTCTTATTTCTGTGGTAATTTCTGCATGAAGGACACAGTGACAGTCTGACAGCCTCTCCTTCGACTCTCTCCGAGTAATGACGTGTTGTGTACAGAAACATAGAAGGGTTGCAGACAAACCGTGAGTTTGAGAATATTTATCTTGCTCTTAATTGTATTATCTTGCTCTTAATTGTATTATTACTTGCACTGTGATTCTTGAAATGTATTTTTGTTTACGACTGTAAGTCGCCCTGGATAAGGGCGTCTGCTAAGAAATAATAATAATAATAATAATAATAATAATAATAATAATAATAATAATATACACCTCTTCATGGTAACTCCCCCCCCCCAAAAGAAATATTACGCTTGGACAGTTGTATTGGATTTACCACTGTATCATGTATAAAGGGTTTCGCAGCCTCGCAAACAATAACAAACTCATGCAGAAACGCAAGAATCCATTGCACGGCGATGAGACTCTCAAAATTGTGAAAAAACGGGAGTTTTTTTACCTTGAAACTTGACATAAAACATAAGAACATAAGAAAGTTTATAAATGAGAGGAGGCCATTCAGCCCATCTTGCTTGTTTGGTTGTTAGTAGCTTATTGATCCCAGAATCTCATCAAGCAGCTTCTTGAAGGATCCCAGGGTGTCAGCTTCAACAACATTACTGGGGAGTTGATTCCAGACCCTCACAATTCTCTGTGTAAAAAAGTGCCTCCTATTTTCTGTTCTGAATGCCCCTTTATCTAATCTCTATTTGTGACCCCTGGTCCTTGTTTCTTTTTTTAGGTGAAAAAAGTCCCCTGGGTCAACATTGTCTATGATTAAGGGTTCGGGGGTCCAAAATCAACCACATTTTAGCCTTTTTAACTTTTGACCCATTGCCAGATCAGGCTGAAAATGTAAATTAGTTTGTGTTTTTGCCCTAAACAACCCTGAGGATCGAGTTTGGTGTAAATCGGAGATGGTAAGGTGTTAAATACATTGTTTTTTGGATGATTTGTCATGGAATGAACCCATACTGACAAATGGCTTTATGATCTATAATGGCTAGGAAAGCCACAAAGACTTTAGCTTCACCTTTGAAACCTTGTCAGTTTACTATCTTCCCTTACCAGTAGAAGGATCGTAGAAGTGGCCGTCGTTCACCAAGACCTTATCGAAAAGGATTGTTCCAGCATCCACCTGTGGGTATGTCAGAGCTGCTGAAAATGAAACCTTTGGTAGCGATGCATCTAAACCAGGAAGACCTGGGGACAATCAAATAAATGGAGAAAACCATGAAAAATACAGGTACAGTAATATTGTTGTAGGAGAACATCCGTCTTAACATTGAATTCAGACCACCCAATATATGGTAGGAGACTACTTTAATTCAGAACCAATGGTATGACTGTGACAGATTTAGCATATTTTGGGAATCACATACAAGCATTGTTTTGGCTAGCTGGCAATGGAATACAGGTATGACCTATACAAATCTGTCATGCGATGACTAAATTCGAGAGTAACTAAAATGTGTGCCGCATGTTTCTTTTGTTTTAAAAACAAGCTAAAACAAGCTAAATTATAATGGTGACAGTGATTAATGGCTTAACTTAGACCTTACACATTATTAAGAACATAAGAAGAACAAAAGAAAGTACAAACGAGAGGAGGCCATTCAGCCCATCTTGCTCGTTTGATTGTTAGTAGCTTATTGATCCCAGAATCTCATCAAGCAGCTTCTTGAAGGATTCCAGGGTATCAGCTTCAACAACATTACTGGGGAGTTGGTTCCATGCCCTCACAATTCTCTGTGTAAAAAAGTGCCTCCTATTTTCTGTTCTGAATGCCACTTTATCTAATCTCTATTTGTGACCCCTGGTCCTTGTTTCTTTTTCAGGTCAAAAAGTCCCCTGGTCGACATTGTCTATACCTTTTAGGATTTTAAATGTTTGAATCAGATCAGCGTAGTCTTCTTTGTTCAAGACTGAATAGATTCAATTCTTTTAGCCTGTCTGCATACGACATGCCTTTTAAACCGGGATAACTCTGGTTGCTCTTCTTTTGCACTCTTTCTAGAGCAGCAATATCCTTTTGTAACGAGGTGACCAGAACTGAACACAATATTCTAGGTGAGGTCTTATTAATGCATTGTAAAGTTTTAACATTACTTCCCTTGATTTAAATTCAACACTTCTCACAATATATCCAAGCATCTTGTTGGCCTTTTTTATAGCTTCCCCACATTGTCTAGATGAAGACATTTCTGAGTCAACATAAACTCCTAGGTCTTTTTCATAGATTAATTCTTCAATTTCAGAATCTCCCATATGATATTTATAATGCACATTTTTATTGCCTGCGTGCATTATTTTACACTTTTCTCTATTAAATGTCATTTGTCATGTGTCTGCCCAGTTCTGAATGCTGTCTAGATCATTTTGAATGACCTTTGCTGCTGCAACAGTGTTTGCCACTCCTCCTATTTTTGTGTCGTCTGCAAATTTAACAAGTTTGCTTACTATACCAGAATCTAAATCATTAATGTAGATTAGGAATAGCAGAGGACCTAATACTGATCCCTGTGGTACACCACTGTTTACCTCGCTCCATTTTGAAGTTTCTCCTCTAATCAGTACTTTCTGTTTTCTACATGTTAACCACTTCCTAATCCATGTGCATGCATTTCCTTGAATCCCTACTGCATTCAGTTTGAGAATTAATCTTTTATGCGGGACTTTGTAAAAAGCTTTCTGGAAATCAAAATAAACCATGTCGTATGCTTTGCAATTATCCATTGTCGATGTTGCATCCTCAAAAAAATCAAGCAGGTTAGTTAGACACGATCTCCCTTTCCTAAAACCATGCTGACTGTCTTCCAGGATATTGTTACCATATAGGTAATTTTCCATTTTGGATCTTATTATACAGTAGTTTCCATAAGTTTACATATACAGTGGCTCTCAAAAGTATTCACCCCCCTTGGACTTTTCCACATTTTAATGTGTTAGAACATGGAATCAAAATGGATTTAATTAGAAAAAAGTCCATAATGTCAAAGTGAAAAATAAAATCTAGAAATTGTTCTAAATTTATTTCAAATACAAAACAGAAAATAACTGATTGCATAAGTATTAACCCCCTTGAGTCAATATTTGGTAGAGGCACGTTTGGCAGCAATTACAGCCATGAGTCTATTTGGATAAGTCTCTACCAGCTTTGCACATCTGGACACTGCAGTTTTTGCCCATTCTTCTTTGCAAAATTGCTCAAGTTCCATCAAGTTGGATGGGGACCTTTGGTGAACAACAATTTTCAACTCTTCCCACATATTCAATTGGATTGAGGTCCGGGCTTTGACTGGGCCACTCCATGACATTGACCTTTTTGTTATTAAGCCACTCCAGTGTGGCTTTGGCTGTATGTTTGGGGTCATTGTCCTGCTGGAAGATTAATCTTCTCCCAAGTCCCAGGTCTCTTGCAGACTTGAGCAGGTTTTCCTCCCGGGTTTCTCTATACTTTGCTGCATCCATTTTGCCCTCTATCTTCATGAGCTTTCCATGCCCTGACACAAAGAAGCATCCCCATAGCATGATGCTGCCATCACCATGCTTCACGGTAGGGATGGTGTTCTCAGGATGATGTGCGGTGTTAGGCTTGCGCCAAGCATAGCGCTTAGCGTTGAGGCCAAAAAGCTCTATTTTGGTCTCATCAGACCATAGAATCTTCTTCCACTTGGTCTCAGAGTCTCCCACATGCCTTCTGGCAAACTCTAGCCAAGATTTGATGTGTTTTTTTCAACAACGGCTTTCTTTTTGCCACTCTCCCATAAAGGCCAGTTTTGTGAAGCACCCGGGTTATTGTTGCCGTATGCACAGTGTCTCCCAACTCAGCCGTGGAAGACAGTAACTCCTTTAGAGTTGCCATAGGCCTCTTGGTGGCCTCCCGGACTAGTGCCCTTCTCGCCCGGATACTTTTTTGAGGACGGCCTGTTCTAGACAGATTCACAGTTGTGCCATATTCTCTCCATTTCTTAATAATGGACTTTACTGTGCTCCGGGGGATATTCAATGCCTTGGAAATGTTCTTATATCCTACCCCTGATTGGTGCTTTTGAAGAACCTTATTCCAGATTTGCTTTGAATATTCATTCGTCTTCATGATGTAGTTTTTGTTAGGAAATGTACTAACCAACTGTGGGACCTCCCAGAGACAGGTATATTTAACCTGAAATCATGTGAAACACCTTAATTGCACACAGGTGGACTCCATTCAACTAATTATGTGACTTCTAAAGACGATTGGTTGCACCAGAGCTTAGGTGTGTCATAGCAAAGGGGGTGAATACTGCAATCAATTATTTTCTATTTTATATTTGTAATTAATTTAGAACAATTTGTAGATTTTATTTTTCACTTTGACATTATGGACTTTTTTTGTGTTGATCAGTGGCAAAAACTCCTAATTAAATCCATTTTGATTCCATGTTGTATCACAATAAAATGTGGAAAAGTCCAAGGGGGATGAATACTTTTGAGAGCCACTGTAATAGAAGTCAGGCTTATTGGTCTGTAGTTACCTGGTTTGGTTTTGTCTCCCTTTTTGTGGATCGGTATTACATTTGCAATTTTCCAGTCTGTCGGTACAACCCCTGTGTCAAGAGACTGTTGCATGATCTTGGTTAGCGGTTTGTAAATAACTTCTTTCATTTCTTTGAGTACTATTGGGAGGATCTCATCCGGCCCAGGATGAGATCCTGTATTCCACTGCCAGCAATATTATAATTGCTCCATTCAACTAAAGTTTATAGACCCATATCTTGTAAATTCACATGATGGAAAAATATAGTAGGACCTTTATCTGAATAAATGCTTCAGAAAGACTAGGCAATAATAACGATCATTGGACAAAACATACCTTGTTCGCCTCTGATACCTGAAAGAATACAACAATTAAGTTATTTTAACACACAATATAGCTATCCATCCATGTAATATTTCATAATCAATACTTGAAAATATAGTAGCCATCTGCTATGTCTTTAATATACCATTTACCAACATACATTACCAATCTGTAGTACCAAAGATATCGTGCTTTCTCACAGTGCTTTCTCATTATTAATTCACGAAATCAGGTAAATCATTGTTAGGCCATGTTGACTGTGTAATTACACATGTACTATACAGTAAATGGGTTATTTAAAAAAAAAATAAAGCTTAAAAATAAAGCTGTCCTTACAAAGTAAAGGTTTAGTACTGTACATACAAATGAAAGCTTTGTACATAGGACAATCACTCAGCACTGGTGACGGTACATTGAATATTGGGGAAAGCGTAAGATTATTATTTTTTTTTAAATCATAATGTATACATTTTAGATCTGATCAGTTGTAATGTAATGCTGAGGAAATACATACTGACTCAAATAAACTTAACCCTAATAATCTTGTGTATCTCAAAGTCCCTTTAGGAGGCAATTTGAAGTATTATGTGCACTCTCCTTTGATTTTAAATCTACTTAAACTGCCATTGAGAAATGTAAACACATTATTTATACAGTGTCCATTTTAGGACATCCTCAGACATCACTCCTTCCTGTGTCTGGAATCAGCCCTGCTCGAAACAATCATCAAGTATCAGACATCAGGTCTCCTTGAGTCAGTTGTCAGGCATTGACTCGAGGAGGGGCGATTCCTGACATGGGAAGGAGTAATGGCTGAGGGTGTCCTAAAATGGACCGTATATTTAGATTACCTGGGGGTCCCATTGGTCCTTGTTCTCCTGGTCTGCCTGTGGCTCCATCCCTGCCTGGGGGCCCTTGTGGTCCAGGGGGTCCTTGGAAACCTCTCTCTCCCTGGGGGCCTAATGGACCTGGAAGTCCTATACCATGACACAACAATGGCAATAAAAAAATTAGAATGCTCTGTAGCTGTATGTAAAGATAACCATGTCAGAGCAAATGTGTTCAGAGATCACCTGTCTAGCCGGACCACCTGATGTTTGCAGAGAACGACTTGGACTGTTACCTGCATCTAGCCATGATAGCAATCTAGTTTCCATCTTCGCAATTCTGAACTGTTTAATTGTTAATCATAAACTGCTCTTGTTCAGCAGACTCAACACAGACAAATACATAATTAACTTAGAAAAGTTTAAATAAAATAAATGTTTCAAAATAGCTGATCAGATTGGACTGCATGCTTCCTTTAATAGAGACCATTACTTATATTGATCAATTCAATTTTACAGTTTTGCTGTTATAAATGAACCCATGTAAAAGACTCTCATTAATCCAGAACCTGGTCATCTGAATTGATCTTTAATCCAAACAATGATAACATAATGAAATCCATGTTGATACAAAAAAAAACATATGCCTGTATTTTCCAAAGGTGTATTAAAAACATAACTACAAAGCATTTTTTAATGATTTTAAGATTTTGATCTGTAATCAACAAACCAATAATCTGAATCACAAATGGGCCAGATTACTGAGTCTCTACTCTAGTATATTTAGCTCTTGTATAAAAAATGCTTTTCTGTAAAATTCACTGAAGTTGGTTAGTGATGCTTGAGTCATATTAAATTAAATATGATTTTCTTAGGGTACTGTGATAGGGGAGACCTGTGTTGGCGCATGCATGATTCTGCAGGGGGTGGTCGGGAGGCCTGTGGGATCCGCCTGCCAATTATGGCAGTGACACAGAGAGATTGGGTGAGTGTGTGTCAGGTCTCTCTCTCTCTCTCTCTGTGGTTGGGAGGTTGGTCTTGGGGGGGTCGATTGACCAATAGAACTGGCGCTTTGCTATTCCTTCACTTTTGCCCTTCTAAGAGACATGACATTGGGAACTGGGTTCATAAACCTGGAGTAAACAAAACAAGAACACCAGTGTCTAGAACGAGAAAAGGGGCAAGCAATCCCGGCTGAGGAAGGCAGACGCTATAAAGAATTTAAGAGTGGGGCGTTGGCAGTTTAGTTGGGGAAGTCTGGGCAACCCTGTGAGTGACAGTGAGGGAATAACAAAGTGTCATGGAAACTCGAGCCGCACCGGATAGCGGAGGCTGCAGGACGCAGCACCTTTTATTTGTAGTTTTGTTATTGTGTTTTATTTTCCTTTTTTTCTTTTGCCTTCTGTTTTGAACTTATTTTCAGCACCTGTGTGTGTGTGTGATAATCTGTCTTGGAAAAGAAACTTACCATTGTTGGTATTTTTCCTCTACGGTACAAGGGTAAACAAATTTAATGTCGGTGAGGTGGTATCAAAGAAACTTTCTGACTCCCGTGTGTTCAGTGAACCCCCACACCTAACAGAAATGCTCTGAATATCAAGCCTAATAATAGATATGATGCAGATTAAACTTTATTGGGAAATAAAAATAAAAATCTCTACCTCACCAAATTGATCAAACCTAACCTAACCTAAAAAGTGCCCACCCAGTATAAGATTATATATGTATATATTCTTGTATTCAAACGGTGTCTCCATATTCCTGAAACTGCAAATCAGTACTATGTAGTTTTTCCTTTGGGGGCAAAGTGCTGTATAGATAATGGACTGGGGCAAAGTCATTAGGATATTATGGATGGACTGGATTGATACGACTATACATACCCATAACGTCCTGAAGGGTAAAGTCCTGGAACTCCTTGAATAAGGTGAGCATGGAGGAGTTCAAGAAGTTTAGTCGTTGATTAATTCCATCCAGCTGTGTATTCTGAATGGTGTCCAAGTAGCCACTGTGGGTAATGACTGTGCTATTCAACCCATGCACACAGTTCCAGAGGCTGGACACATGCTTGTTCAGGCCATCCTTAATTCTTTCCAAGCTGCCTGATACTGTGTCAAACTTTCCACAAAGGTTCTCCATCTTGGAAATCCTCTTTTCCAGTCCGACAGATGAGTGTTTACACTCACCCATTTCTACCATGAAGTTGTTACCAAACCGATGGATCTCCCTACTGACATGGTCGAACCTGCCTTTGCTGTCCTCAATGTGCTCATTCACCTCCTGCTGGATTTTGTTGATTTCAGAGATGATTTTGTCCTTAGTGGTGCCCAGGTCATGGATAACACTAATGTGTTTCTGCACTGTATGTTCAAGGCCCTTGAGTGTGTCATTAATGGAGTTGAATGTCAGAATGACCTCTGAAAGCTCTCCTTGAATAGACTTCAAGTTGACGCTGGAAGTCCCGCCGATAACACTGTGTCCATCTAAAGGTTTCTGGTGGTTTAGATCATCCCCTCCTACCTGGCCTCCATCTGGCCTCTTCAAGACCACCTTACATTGTCTGCTACATTTTTCTAATTCTTCCTTTAGTTTCCCAACTTCTTCCTGTAGGTTTGAGCATATTTGGGCACAAGTTGTATCCCCAGAATCCACTCTGGTACGTATGTTATTCAGATCCATAGCCAGTTTATCTAAGTAGTCTTCCGTCTCATTCCGCAGAGAAACTAGTTGATTTTTCACAGAGTTGTAAATGGTAAGACTTGTTAAGGTATTGTAATCTAGTTCTTTCTCAAGGTTATCTAGGTTAGTAACAATCCTATTGAAATGTTCACCATTGGGTCCTATCAAAGTCTTCAGTTTCTGTACATCATGGCCAATATCTACCACTGTGTTCCTCAGTAAATCGCCAGAGATTGAGAGGTTCTTTATCTTGTTTCCAAAATTTTTAATCTCTTCATTTACAATGACCTTCCACTCCAAATTTTTCACTACATCTGACATTTTAGAGTCATCAACTGGATGTGGAGGACCACTGCTGACACAGATTTTAGCACAACTGTTAACTGCTGAAGTCAATTGATTCTCCATGTCAGATGTGAGGATGAAGACTTTGTCAAGGCCTTTGCCATGGTCAACAATTTTGTCCTTTAAGCTGTTCACATTTTGAACTATGTTAGATATTTTGGCTCCATTTTCATCAAACCTATCATTAAACTCATTTCTCAAGTCATTTATCTCCTTATGGAAATAACCCTTTAGCTCGGTTTGGACAAAGAGACAATGCCCTTCTGTATTCCTCTCTGTGATGTTTAGACGGCTTTCCAAGTCTTCCAGAAGGGCACTTGTTTTCTCTTCTCTATTCAAAATGTCCTCCTTCTCAATCTCGGCCAACTCATTGTCTAGCCGCCCATTCAAAACATCGTAAGCCTCGGAGACAGAATATAGCTTCCTCTCAATGTCACTGACTTTATGTTCAATTTGGTCCACTTGGGCACAGCAGTCCCTTGAAGGCTGGTTGGATGAACTTGACACATGTTTCTGCACAATCTCCATCATCTGCTTGTTCCGCTGGTCCACAGAGTTAATGAGTTTCTCTAGCCCCTGGATCCTGTCTCTGTCTTCCTCCTGCTGCTTCCTCAAGTCCTCCACTTGCAATTGGCAGCCAGAGCAATACTGCTGGAGCCTTTTTTCCAAGTCTCTCACGATTTCTTCCTTCAGGTCAGTGAGTTTTTGGTTCATTTTAGTGTCTGAATGTTCAATGAAGTTTTCACTCCCTTCACCATTTGTCTGAGTTTTGTTGTTCAGGTAGTTCAGCTCTTTATCATGGACCTGGATACGGTTGTCAAGATGCTGTATTGTTCTTTGAATGTCACTGAGGGTTTCCTTCATCTCTGGGTGTGCAGCGTCAGCTGGCTGCTTGCCATTGAGGGCTGTCACTAGGGTCTTGCGGATCTCCTCATGAAACTTTTCATTCATCCCTCGCAGGGTGGACTGGAGATCATGAAGTTCTTTGGTCAGACTCTGGACCTTGCCTTCTAAGTGTTTCACCTTGTCGGAGCCATGCCTTCCTGTAAAGAAGTACAGTTTTTTTTATTTAAAGCACTAAGAGTTTTTTGCCAATGTTTTTTGTTTATGTTCATCATTAACTGTCTTTGAGAAAGTATACTGTAACAAACTCAACTCTAGAGGTCAATCAAAATAATTTAATTACCTGATCAAAATTATATTCCCACCTGCAATAAGCCATATATTAAAAGGTAAGATAGTAATCCTTACAATAAATATGCAATGAGCCAATAAAAACGAATCACAAAGTAAGAATAGAAATACTGGATAACAATAAAACTGGTAGAGCAATAAGATAGATAAGTGAAAAAATATAAATCACATCCCACAATTACAGAAAAATAAATCTGATCAGTTTGCCCAAAAAGTAACAATCCAGTTTTGAGTCCTTGATCGCCAATTGGGCCAATTGATCAGTACTAAAAAAAACCCCCAAAAAACCAGAAACCAAACTGTCCAAAAATGTCCCCTGGCTTAAACTGTCCATGCACAGGGCATAATAAAGAAAATAAACCAATAAACTGGGGCTTCTGTCTAGTTGAACCCCAATGAAATTTAAAAAAAAGACATTTGACCAGATCACAAAGGTATATAACCAATCCGGGTGATTAAGGAAAAAAAACACAAAAAGAAAAATTTATAAAGTTGATTTTCAAAAAAAGTAATCCAGCTGCAGAGAGAGAGAGTAAATTGGTTAGATCTCACCCAGTGTTCAGGAAATTATACAGCAGCAAAATCACCCTGGTTTGGAAATGTCCATCCAACAAACAATTTCCCAAAGGAGATGTAGCTTGGACGAATAATCCTTTTAAATCCCAGGGTAGAACAGGAACGGCTTGATGAGACAATTAACAGTAATCCAGAGGGTGGACATAAAGACTTCAATAAATGTCTATTAATTTGCTAAAGCAAACTTCAAATTGTAGCATTGATTCCACTTTTTGATATAATCTTCTTTCCTAAATGTTTTTTTATCCTTCAAAGGCAGCTTAGAAAATACTTTTTCTAACAAACACACACAGCCTCCACACCCTTCTCTCTCCTCTACACAAAAACTGCCCCTCACGTTAACCAGTCAGGTGCCTGTAATAAAGAAATTGCCAAATGATTCAAATGGCTTAATTCTTCTTTGTGGTTAATGGCCACCAAGCTTCCGCCAAAGCTTATTGTCACCACCTACTGTTTTGATTATCGTTATTGTGAGCCCAACACTTTTTGATTCCTGATTTCTTTTTTTTTTATTTCTTTTTATTTATGACTGGTTAAATCTCCCTGTTTTCCTAATGAATTTCCCTATATACCTGACCATACCCCTATCTATTCTATTACCATCCCCTATACAATCCCTAAAAAAGTTATTCTGAATATTCAAAGCCCTCAACTCTCCCCCTACCCCTAATTTCACTTCCCTATATCTAGCACATTCAAACATCAGGTGTTCCACAGTTTCCGTAACCACACATCTCATACATAACCCATGCGCTCCAATTCTATAGAAATGTTCATTTAAAGTTCAATGTCCTATAAACAGCCTTATTAGGTTAACGTCCTCCTGTTTATTCCCTCCATACCACCCTTCCCACAAACTGACTTTACTTTGTGATTTATATAATTTACGCCCTTTTTTCTCTACTCTACATATTCTGCCATTCATCCACTATGTTTTCTGTTATTTTATAATACTCCCTTAACCCATAATGTACATCCATACCCACATTGACTTTCTTCACTGCCATTTTTGCTAACCCATCCACCCTATCATTCCCCTTTATTCCTATATTACAAAAACATTGTCAATGTAAAAAAACAAGTTAGAAAAACGCATCAGCCGTTTAAAGGGGTGATATCAAACACAAAAGCCCAAGTTAGGAGAAGCAATTAGGTCAATCTTGTCAAGCATCAAGCAAATAGGCACAATTGGAAAGGTGGAAGATTCACTTCAAGTCATACAAAGAGCATTTCAAGTGGAGCGATAAAGTGGAACGAAGCGAGCAAAAAAAGGCGCCAAGTTAGAAGCAAGAATTGTGTGAATGCTGGGCCCCAGCACCTTTCCAATTGTGCCTATTTGCTTGATGCTTGACAAGACTGACCTAATTGCTTCTCCTAACTTGGGCTTTTGTGTTTGATATCACCCCTTTAAACGGCTGATGCGTTTTTCTAACTTGTTTTTTTACATTGACAATGTTTTTGTTATAGATATCACTTGTTTTTTTACTTCATCAAATAATGAATAAAGCGAGGGAAAGATATTCAAGAATGTGTATGGTAAATAGACAGACAAACATTACAAGAGAATAATACGTAGAGTAATATAAGAGAAATGAGAAAATATTTGAAAGTAAAATAATGGTAGAAGGGACTTTTGGACAGTATTGAAAGTGTAAACATTATATTCTTATAGTTGCATGAGAGGTGAAAACAATATGTCTATTTTGGTAGGTATTGATATATTGATATTTACGTAGGTACAAAACTACAATGTTATAAATGGTTCAAAAGGGGCATATGCATGTTCGTGCTAAAGGGTAGTATACTAACACATTTTAATGCTGGAAAAAAAAAAAAACATTATTCTCGTTGATATAGTGGTCTTATGAACTTAGGCTAAGGCATTTGTAAAGCATTAGATCTCTTCATAAAAGGACATATACATTTTGTTTGCATTTCTTGACCATGGTTTGACTTCAATAAGTGCATCATTTGCATGCACCCATTTTCCAGTAGCACCAACAGCAAGAACAGACACATAGTGTCCTGATGTAACATCCTGTCCTTGGTGTATGATAATGAAATCTAATTGGTAATTCCTGTTGTCCACAGTAATTGTGCTCTTCTGCACAGCAGTAAACTTAGCATTGTGTCACTCTGTAACGGTCCCGTCTGGTTTGGTTTCCCAAAGCATAAGTTGGACTGGATTCAGTCTCCCTGCTGATTGAATAAGTTCACGTTTCATGATTGGACTAGCAGGTACACGTAGAGGATAAATATACAACACCTCTCGGTTTGATGAGCAGTAGTTACATGTAGGACATAGAATGCCATGACTTATTGTGACTGAAACCATGCAAGATACTTCAGGACTATTATTATTATTATTATTATTATTTATTTCTTAGCATAGGTGAAAGCTATAGAGAACAAAAGAGTGTGGGGGCTGGAGATGCCTAGTGAGTGCTTTGTTGATATGCAGGGCCTTTTAAACCCGTTTGACTGTGGAAAAAAACACTTTTAAACAGTGTGTCTAAAATTAACTGTGCATGTGAAAATAACTTGGACGTGACGCGCCTGACACGCACTTAATAAATGGACTACAAAAGGTTAATGATGGCTCGGTGAATGAAATGCGCATGATCTTTTACCTTGTGTCCCTTGTGCGTTAGTCTCCTTCAAGCTTTTCAACTTAGGACAATAAATCCCTGTGAGCCGATGGTACTCTTCAACTGCAGTTTGACATGCATAGATGCAGGTGGGGTCAAAGTTGATAAGGTGGACACCACTTAAGGAAGTAACTGTGGAAAGTGCAATGAAACTTTGTCCATAGGAGAAAATGGAGTTACCACGATCCATCCTAACTGTTTTTAGAGTCATCCCCTGACATTTGTGAATGGTGATTGCATGAGCACCAATGACTGGGAACTGCTCTCGAACAATGTAGACTCTATCCATGATTTCAAACTTTGAGCATAAATGTTGAAAGGTATGGGTGACTCCATTGTTAAATTTCATGGTTATGGTTTGAGCATACTTGTGTTTTCCAGATAGTAGGAAATTGATGAGACCAGTGGCAATGTCAATGTTCTTGTGAATTTGCTTAATACAAATGCAAATGTGATACATTTACTACCAAAATAAATACAAATGCAAATATGTGACAAATGGACTTCAAATACTTTCCCATACAACAAATGTTAATTTATTAACATGAATTTGGCAGAGGCCTTTATCCAAGGTGACATACAAGGAAAGCAGTTTATATAATAACAACATAAACACAGTAATCCTGTAGTTCATAATAATTAACAGGTATGTACCAATATAGGAATCAAGTTACATAAAACAGTGTTTCCCAATTATTTTTACTTGTTTTGTTTGTTATGTTTAATAAACATGAAGTTCTCAAAAGTGTCATTTAGTGTTTAAAATTGAAATATTTTTTTAAGCTTTCCCAGGATTTGAAATTCAAATGCAAATTCTTATATTTCAGAATATACAAATACCAAGTCAGATGCAAATAGTTCAGCAGATTGCATTTAAATTATTATTTATTTTTTAGCAGACACCCTTATCCAGGGCAACTTACAATTGTCACAATTATATCACATTATGTTTACATACAATTACCAATCTACCCAGTTGTTTATACTGAATCTAGGTAAAATACCTTGCTCAAGGGTACAACAGCAGTGTCCCTCACCCGGGATTGAACCCACAACCCTCCGGTCAAGAGTCCAGGTATAATGAGGTATAAACACTGCTGTTTAGGAATAGAGCACTTTTTTACTATACACACATTCCATTTACATACAAACGTTTCACACATCTGTGGTTTTAGAGACGAGGCTGAAGTTGGCTTCTTCTTCGCCAGCTTCTTATTCGCCACCTTCTCATTCGCTCAGCTTCTTATTCGCTGGCTTTTAGTGCATAAATGTATTTGTCTATGTTGAAGAAGTAGCCTTGAATTTAACAGGTTAAATCACTTTGGGCCACCGATTTTTCTGCCAGTACCTGACAAGGGGCAACCCCTATGCAAGCCCCACTTGTATTTAGCCCGGCCCAATGTGGTTTACTGGGGAAGGACAGCGGGTAAATATGCCACATATTCCAATCGCTCAGCTTCTTATTCGCTCTTTATGTATCTACTTTGAATAAGTAGCCTTGCATTTAACGGGTTAAATCACGTTGGGCCACCGATTTCTTTGCAGGTACCCAGCAAGGGGCATCTGCTCTGTAAGCTACACCTGTATTTAGGCTGGCCCAATGTGGTTTATTGGGGCAGAACAGCAGGCAAACATGCCATATATGCCAATCGCTCAGCTTTCTATTCGCTCTTTATGTATCTACGTTGAATAAGTAGCCTTGCATTTAACGGGTTAACTCATGTTGGGTGGCTGTTTTCTCTGAAGGTATCCAGCGAGGGGCACCCCCTCTGCAAGCTACACCTGTATTTAGCCTGGCCCAACATGGTTTACTGGGGCAGAACAGCGGGTACACTTGCTCCATGTGCCAATCGCTCAGCTTCTTATTCGCTCTTTTTGTATCTATGTTGAATAAGTAGCCTTGCATTTAACGGGTTAAATCACGTTGGGCCACTGATTTCTCTGCAGGTACCTGGCGAGGGGCACCCCCTCTGTAAGCTACACCTGTATTTAGCCCGACCCAATGTGGTTTACTGGGCTAAATACAAGTGGGGCTTGCAGAGGGGTTGCCCCGTGTCAGGGACCAGCAGAGAAATCAGCTGCCCAATGTGATTTAACCTGTTAAATGCAAGGCTACTTATTCAACATAGATACATAAAGAGCGAATAAGAAGCTGAGCAATTGGCATATGTGGCATATTTAGCCGCTGTTCTTCCCCAATAAACCACGTTGGGCCGGGCTACATACAAGTGGGACTTGCAGGAGGGTTGCCTCTCACCAGGTACCTGCAGAGAAATCAGCATCCTAACGTGATTTAACCCGTTAAATGCAAGGCTACCTATTCAACATAGATATATAAAGCGAATAAGAAGCTGAGCGATTGGCATATGTAGCAAGTGTACCCGCTGTTCTGCCCCAGCAAACCACGTTGGGCCGGGCTAAATACAGGTATAGCTTGCAGAGGGGGTGCCCCTCGCTGGGTACCTGCAGAGAAATCTGCAATCCAACATGATTTAACCCGTTAAATGCAAAGCTACTTATTCAACGCAGATACATAAATAGCGAATAAGAAGCTGAGCAACTGGCATATGTGGCATATTTACCCGCTATTCTTCCCCAGTATACCACGTTGGGCCGGGGTAACTACAAGTGGGGCTTTTTAAAATGTATTAATGATCAATGCATTGCTGAGTTTGATGCATTGCTGAGTTTGTTGCGCTCACTTATCAGGTGGTGTCTGGAATGATCCAAATGCAATTAAAACAGTGGGTGGAGGAGTGAAATAAATATATTTATAACTTCTCTTATGCAATTATTTCAATAGCGATTAATACCTTTTGCGGTCCATTTCAATAAATTAAAAGTAAATGAGCTCATTTTTGCTGTTTAATCTACTATTTGTTAATAATACATGTAAAACTTCAAAGAAAAGTTTGAAGTATCTGGTATTGCCAGGCAGTCTCCCATCCAAGTACCAACCAAACACGCATATTATTATTATTATTATTTTAGCAGACACACTTATCCAGGGCAACTTACAATTGTGACATACAATTACCCATTTATACAGTCGGGTTTTTTTACTGGACCAATCTAGATAAAGCAGCAATGTGTCCCCCACATGTGATTGAACCCAGTCAAGAACAAAGCGCTCTAACCACTACTCCACAGATGCTGCAAGCGACAGATCACTAGTGTCTCGTTGTGTAAGGCCACAGGAAATTCACGATTTCATGTATTTGACTGCCTACCATGATAAATGTAAATATTGGTGATTTCTGGCTGAGGTATGAAATCAGATTCCGAAACTTGGCAAAAATTGCACGCTGTTTTTTGTCAATTCCACCAAATGCTGTGGATGCAGCACGAGCAGTTTCTGCATATGGACAGGTTTTTACACAACAAAGACAAAGTACGAGTGTTAAAACTGAGTGTTGAAACAAGATGCATGATTATTATTATTGTTATTTATTTTAGTACAGCCTATTTAAAAGCCAGTGACAACCTGCGCCGGCTGCCTATTGGCAGCCGGCGCACCAGCTGCCCAAAGGCAGCCGGTGAAAAGATTCAGTTTGGCACCCCCTAATCAAAAGGGGTGCCAACAAAACCGCCGTTAACTAGCCCAGTGGTGGGGGTGGGGGTTTCCCTAAATTAAATGTTCAAAACAAAGGGGTGGTACAGAGCACGCCACCCAGAGCCCACTGGTCGACAAAAGCCGCCATGTCGCCAGTGGACTCCGCGCGGCGTGCTCTAACGCCACCCGAACGGAGGAGGGCTCCTGAACATGGCCCTCAAGCAGTCAAAGAGACCCTCCCGGTGATCTTACGCTTCCTGGTCTTGTAGATGGTAAGTTTGCCAAGAGCCAGGAGCAGATTCACCAGGAGGTCTCTCTTCTTGCTGGAGCCACGAACAGGGTGCCCAAAAATAAAAAGGGTGGGGAAAATGCAGCCAGAACTGCAGCAGGAGGTTCTTCAAGAACAAAAGAACGGCTGCAGCCTGGCGCAAAGGAAATAATGGGAACACCGACTCGGACTGACCGCAGAAAGGGCATGCGGGTCCGAAGTCGGTGAAGTGACGCAGGACCTCTCCTGACGCTGAAGCGCCCGTGTAGCACCCTCCATCCCAGGTCCCCAGCACCTCTGGGGACCAGCGGGAGTACAAGGCCTCCCACTGGGGACTCTCGCCTCCGGGTTGAGGGGCTCCCGCCAAGCGGTGTCTCGGCGGGAGACGAGGGCGAGGAAGTGGAGGGTGTGGAGCGCCATCGCAGACAGGGTCCTCCTCGACACGGAACGAAGGGGGTCGAGGAGAACTGCGAGATCCTGCTCAGGTGATTCTCGAGGGGAGGCTGAGGGGAGCCCTGTCCTTGGTCTTATCAGCAGGACCGAGAGCCGGGGTAGGGAGGGACGATGGCTCCCCGGTCCTGAGGACCCCTCGAGGTACCTGACAGAGTCTGGGTGCAAAGCTGCTTTGCACTCCCGGATCGCCGGGCGGGCCGCTCTGAGGGTCCCCGAGTCGCCCTGGCGACCAGCGACTCGGGAGTCAGCCACGCCGAGCGCTGGTGATCCAGGAGATCCCAGACTCTGGTCACCTGGGCCGAGATCAACAGGCTCCGCACCGCTGGGGATTCCAACGCCTGCGCACCTAGATGGGGGTTGTGCAGCAGGGGCTCCAGAAGGAATCTCTCCCTCGGTCGGAACCGCGCCTCGGCCGATGTCGAACATGCTCCGGTCTTGAGCAGGTCCCTGTAAAGACCGCAGCTCGGGAGACGGATCCCCGGGAGGTTGAGCCAGAACAGCTGCCGGTCGTAGCCCAAGTGGTGCAGCTGGCGCAGGAGGAGGGAGGCCAGCGCCACCACTGCGGGGCCGGGTCTGCGACAGGTATCTCTGCAGGGTCTGGAGGCGGAAGGTGTGCACCTGAGTCCTGATGCACACCAACCCTTGTCCTCCCTCGGCCAGAGGGAGGCTCAGCACCCCGCAGAGACCCAGTGCTTTCCGCCCAGAAGAAGTCCGCCAGCTTCCTCTGGACCCTGGCCACAAACTCAGGGGCGGGCTCAGGACGGTGAGTCGATGCCAGAGCATCGACGCCACCAGCTGGTTGATGACCAGAGCCCTGCCCCTGAAGGAAAGCACTTTCAGCAGACCCGACCACGACCTCAGTCTCGCAGCAACCTTGTCCTCCAACTCCACTCCAGTTGGCTGCGACCGAGGTCTCCGCGGGGCTCAGGTGGACTCCCAGGTATTTGAAGCTGTCCGCGCCCACTGGAATTGCTGGAGCGCGCAGGGAGGGAGTCCACCCGCCAGGGGCCTACTAACAACCCGGAGCATTTGGTCCAGTTGATCCTGGCAGAGGACGCGGCAGAGTAAACGCCTGGCAGCTCCGCATCCTCTCCAGATCGACCGGATCGGAGGCCACTAGGAGCACGCCGTCGGGCGTAGCCGACAGGACCACCTCGTGTCCGGCGCGCCGAGCGCCATCCCGTGAGCCTCCTGCGAAGGAGGCAGAGGAAGGGCTCGATGCACAGCGCGCACAGTTGTCCGGACAGAGGGCAGCCTTGACGCATTCTCTCCTGAACGCGAGGGTGCGGTCAGGGACCAGTTCACCTTCAAAAGGCACTCGGCAGAGGCGCATAGCATTCGGAAGAGGCCGACGAACTTCGCCCGAATCCGAATGCTCGCAGGGTTCCAAAGAGATACTCGTGATCCACCCGGTCGAACGCCTTCTCTTGGTCGAGAGACAAGAAGGCGACCGACCGACCGGTCCTCCTGCAGTAGTGCAGCAGGTCCCGAACCAGGAAGATGTTGTCGAAGATCGTCCGTTCGGGACCGTAGGACTGGTCGGGTGGACCACGCCTGCCAGCACGGACTTGAGCCTCAGGGAGGCGGCCTTGGCCACGATTTTGTAGTCCGTGCACAGCAGCGAGACCGGGCGCCAGTTCTTAAGGCAGCGGAGATCCCCTTTCTTGGGCAGGAGCGTGATCACCGCCCGCCTCATCGAAAGGGGCATCTCCCCGTCTCAGTAGGCTTCCGCCAGGACCCGCGCAAAGGCGGGCCCCAGCAAGTCCCAAAACTTTCTGAAGAACTCCACGGTCAGCCCGCCGATGCCCGGCGATTTGTTGTAGGGCATCAGACTAAGAGCGCCAGAGAGCTCGCCAGGGTCAGTCGGCCCTCGAACTCTTCCCTGACGCCTCGCCGACCGTGGGAAGCCCGCCCCAAAGAACCCTGCACGCTGCCGGAGTCGACGGGATCCGGAGAGAAGAGGTCCGAGTAAAAGGCTCGGGCCCTCTCGCTCACGCCTCCGATCCGCCAGAAGGGAGCCGCCGTCCGCCAGAAGGCAGGTGATGTTCCTGCGGTCTCCTTCTTTTTCTCCAACGCCAGAAGAAGTGTGAGCCGCGGTCCATCTCCGAAGCGAACTGGATCCGCGAAGCACGTAGGCCCCCGGACCGCTGGAGCTGCAGGTCCCGCAGGGTGCACTTCTTCTCCTCGCACGCGCTCTGCTCGAAGTTGGCCCTCGCGAGCCAGGCGGCTCTCCAGATCGAGCAGCTCCTTTCCAGCCGCCGATCCGTGAGTCCCTCCGCCTGCTCGCGCCTCGTGTACTCCTGACAGAAGATCTTGATCTGCGCTTTCCCCACGCCCCACCACTGACGCCACGTGGGGAAGCGAGATCGCCGGCCGTGCCAGACCGTCCAAAAGTCCCGAACGACTGCTCAAAGCGCCGTCCTCCAACAAGGCGTTGTTAAAGTGCCAGTAGGCGGAGGCGTGCCCGACTGGCACCGGGCCACCGCCACGGCCACCAGGTTGTGGTCCGTGAACGGCGCCGCCTTATGTCGGAGGAGCGAACGCAGTGAGCGTGGCTCCTGGTGACGTAGAGCCTGTCGATCCGGGACTGAGACACCCGCCTCCCTCACCCTGGTGAAGGTGAAGGCGGGACGTCCGGTGATGCCAACGCCAGATGTCGACCAGAGAGAGCCGAGCGGTCAGCTCTCTCAGTGCTGCCGACGAGAGGGTAGTGCTCTCGCCCCCACCCTGTCCGCGGCCTCGAGGGTGCAGTTGAAATCACCCCGAGGACCACGCACTCGCCGGGCGCTGATGTTGTTCATATAGGTCGACATCTGGCGAAAGAACTGGACCTCGCCGACCCGTGGACGGCGCTGCACACGCTCACCAGGTGAACGATACTGTCGCCGCCCCGGATCCGTGGTGTAACAGACGGCCCGCACGACGCCTACCACATCGAGTACCGTGGGAAGAAAGGACCCGAGAAGAGCGCCGCCACCCCACAAGAGGTGGCGGTGAGATGGCTGAACGACACTCTCCCCCACTCCAGAAGCCAGTTGGCTTCCGCCTCTGGGGTCGTGTGGGTTTCCTGCAGGAAGCACACAGAGTAACCCCTTTTTCAGGTAGGAGATTACCTGGGCCCCGCGGAAAGGGTCCCTACACCCGCTGACGCTCACAGTACCGATGTGATACATGATCCTCTGTCAGGAGTTGTTGGCGACGCCACGGGAGATCCTGAGTTCTCCCGAAGCTCACCAACTGGTCGTGTAACTTACGGGCCCGAATGTGCACGCTCGAGCCCGAAGTTTTACTGGCGTGGCTGGCCCTGAGGAAGGACCTCACAGACTGTAAGATCCTCTGGAAGTCCCCCATTTGTCCAGGGCCAGCATTACCTTGTCCCTGCGGTGGACAGTGGCCTCCAAGAATTCGTGGAGCTCCACCACAGGGATGTCTGGGAGAGAGACGGACGGAACCTCCGAGCCCACGCTGCCCGTGGACTCGGTCCTCCTCCCTCTCCTCAGCTCTCCATCGCCCCTCGCGATGGTAAAGCACAACGCACTCCCGCAGGGTGAGCGCTGCGCCTTATCTTGAGCTTCACCGTCCTCCCTGCGCCCACCCCGGGGACGCGGGCGGAGAGACCGGGCGGAGGGACCTCCGGGGACCGCCTGCACCCTGGACTTTGGGGCGCAGACGGGCGCCGGCGACACCGCCGAGCCAGATGGTTTGGTCCCCGCCTGGGACCCTCCTTGAGGTCCGAGGCACGGTCTCAGGCCCGCCCTCTTTCCTCGAAGGAAGGGGATCCACCCTCTCGGGTCCTTCCCTCCTCCCTAGAGAAAGGGGATACACCCTTTCGGGTCCTTCCCTTCCTCCGCATCAGTCACCGGGACCGCCTGGGCGACGCTTTCTCGACGGCCGCCGCAAGGGCCGGAGCCCTCGCCGCCGCCGAAAGGGAAGCCCGAGGCGGTTGTTCTTCCGGGGCTCCTCCCGAGCCCCTCGGTGACTGGAACTTGGCCCGCTGCACTTCGGGAGGGGATCTACCTCGAGGGCACCACCTTCTGCCCTCTCTGGTTCTTCCCTCCCTTCTGCACCCGGAGACCAGTGTTCGCGCTGGCTCCGCAGAGCCCACGCCTGCCTCAGGGGTGTTCTCTCATCCCTCCGCGGCAGCACGAGGGCCGGAACCCCGCCGCCGCAAGAGAGGGAAGCCTGAGGCAGCTCTTTTCTGGGTGGGGGCTCTTCTCCCCTCCGGCCCCTCGGCCGGGGTCGCCTGCATGGGCTCCGCGTTGTCCGCGGAGCCCACGCCAGCCTCGGGGGCCGAGTCCCCTCCTCCCCGGAGACGGAAGCCCGAGGCAGCTCTTTTTCTGGGAGGGGCGGTTCTTCCTCCCCCTCCGGCCCCTCGGCGGGGGTCGCCTGCATGGGCTCCGCGTTATCAGCGGAGCCCATGCCTGCCTCGGGAGCTGTTTCCGCCGCCCCCTCCTCGGCAACACAGGCTTCAGGACCCGTGTCGCTGTCGGAGGAAGGCGGTGCCCGAGGCAGCTGCTCTTTCGGGGGCCCCTCCTGCGCCCCCTCGGCGACCTCCTCTGCGGCCGGCCCCTCGAAGGTAGAGTCGGGCCGGCTTCCGAGGTCTCTTATTGACGGGAGGGGATCTACCCGAAGGGCTCCTCCTCTGCCCTCTCGGGTTCCTCCCTCCCCATTTGCCTCTCGGCGGGGCTCTTCCATGGGCTCCGCTTCTTCTGCGGAGCCCCGGACCGCCTCGGGATGGATCCTTCTCCCCTCTGTGGCATTACGAGGGCCGGAGCCCTCGCTGCCGGTAGAGGGGACGCCGAGGCGGTCGCTTTGGTTTTGGGGCCTTCTTCGCCTCGGGACCCTCACCATGAGGCCGGGACGGTGCACTTGCGCACACGGGAAGGCGCGCTTGCCTTCCTCTTCCCCTGATGCTGCCGGAGGCTGCCCCTGCCCTGTCGCGGCGACGGGAGCTCGCCCCGCAGCGCTCTCTCCTCACCCTCCGTGGGGATGAGGTGCTTGGTTTTCGGGCGGCTTTGCCGCCTGCCTCGCAGGGGTGCCGCCGAGGGAGTCCCTTTTCAGGGCCTCCCCTGACCCACCGCCAGATGGTGGGGCGGTGGGCTTCGCCGCCCCTGCTCGGCTGCCCCGGTGGACCTGGCCGCCTTCTTTTGCGGCGGGCGACCACGGTCCACTCGGGCGGCCTTCTCCCCGGCGCTTCGGGAGGCGCTGAGGGTCCGCCACCTCGGGGCCTTCTCCCTTTCCCCCGGATGTTACTGGGAGGGGGGGTGCTTTTTGCCCCTCTGCGGGCCTCTTTGAGGGCCCCGGGCGCAGGTGGACTCGGAGGGCGCGGTGCTGGCGCTGGTGGCTTTGCGCCTGCTGGAGCTTGGGGCACCTCCTTTCTGGTGCCCCAGCTCCTTGCAGTGAAAGCACCGCACCTCCTCCGAGGAATAGAAAATGACGTAGTTGGTCCCCTCGAAGGGGACCACAAAACTACCCTCCACGGTGTCCCTCCCCGCCAGGTGGATGGTCACCTGGCGCCGGAAGGACAGCACGTGGCGGAGGGGCTGGTCCTTGCACCCTAGGGGATGGGGTGGATCCTCGTTTTAACTCCCCTAGGGCCTGAAGATGGGGCTTCAGGAGGTCGCCCTTCAAGAAAGGCGGGACGCTCGAAAGGACGACCCTGCTGCCCAACCCTCCAAGGGTTCTATGGGGATGTATAAACCCCGACGGCGAGACCCTCTCAATAGCTGGTGTGCGTGGCGGCCTCAGATTTTAGAAAGAAGACGGCCTTGCCGTACATCTTTGAGGCCGCCACGATGGTCGATGGTCCGACCACTTTGGCCATGGCTTTCACCATGGCCTCTATCGAGAGGGCGTCCTTCAGGAGGCACCTGACCCCGTGCCTCCTGGTCATATTTTTAAAGGGGGCTGCAGCCTCCCCTGCAGCCACCTGTGCCCACTTTTTGGGGGGCTGTGGAGCTTGCCCGCTCATTTTATTTATTTATTTGTTTATTTATTTATTTGAAAACAAACAATAATTCAAAATAAAACAAACAGAAATTGCACACCCCTGCACTCCAATAGTGCAGGGGCACACAGAACACAAAGGGGTTTTTTTTTTTAATCAAAACAAAAATTAGTTTATTTTTTAATAATACTAAAAAAAGAAAAATAACCACCCCTGCACTCCAAAAGTGCAGGAGTAGTAAAATTAAAAAATAAAACAAACAAACAAAAATGATTTATTTATTTTTAAAACAACAAAAATAAAAATAAAACAATCAAAAACACAAAAGGTTGTTTTTTTTTTTTGTTTTTTTTAATACAGACACACGTATTTATTTATTTTTTAAATAAATAAACAAATACAAATTCACACACCCCTGCACTCCAATAGTGCAGGGGTAAAAGAAAAATTCAAAAATAAATCAAAGTTTAAAACTAAAAAATAGTTCTAAACTTAAAAGAAAATCAAAAACCAAACAAAGGGCAAACAAAGGAGCACACGGCCTGTGCTCCCTGCCTGCCCTTCCCCCACTCTGCACAAGGCAGAAGCAGGGGATTTTTAAAACAAAACGATTTTTAAAACAAAAACTAAAACAGTGTAGTGATATAAAATAATTTTAAAATAAACTAAAGAAAGTGCTCTTTAATTAAAAATTAAAAAGCAAATAAAAGAAACTAATTTAAATGAAGTAAAAATTAAAAGAAAAAACAAAGGAAAAACCAAGCTGTAATGAGCTGTCCTCCTACACTTGCAAACAATGCAAGTGTAGGAGAAACAAAAGAAAAATGGTGTTTTAAAACACTAAATAAAAGGTTTTTTAACAAAAAGGTGCCCTGCTGCTTTATTAATCAGATAAAATAAAAAGATTTGGAAAATAAAAAGTTTAAAGCACTGTTTTTTAGCTCTGAGCAGGAGCTCTCCTCTCACACAACTGCTCTTGCTCAAGGGTACAACAGCAGTGTCCCTCACCCGATTGAACCCACAACCCTCCGGTCAAGAGTCCAGGTATAATGAGGTATAAACACTGCTGTTTAGGAATAGAGCACTTTTTACTATACACACATTCCATTTACATACAAACGTTTCACACATCTGTGGTTTTAGAGACGAGGCTGAAGTTGGCTTCTTCTTCGCCAGCTTCTTATTCGCCACCTTCTCATTCGCCAGCTTCTTATTCGCTGGCTTTTAGTGCATAAATGTATTTGTCTATGTTGAAGAAGTAGCCTTGAATTTAACAGGTTAAATCACTTTGGGCCACCGATTTTTCTGCCAGTACCTGACAAGGGCAACCCCTATGCAAGCCCCACTTGTATTTAGCCTGGCCCAATGTGGTTTACTGGGGAAGGACAGCGGTAAATATGCCACATATTCCAATCGCCAGCTTCTTATTCGCTCTTTATGTATCTACTTTGAATAAGTAGCCTTGCATTTAACGGGTTAAATCACGTTGAGCCACCGATTTCTTTGCAGGTACCCAGCAAGGGCATCTGCTCTGTAAGCTACACCTGTATTTAGGCTGGCCCAATGTGGTTTATTGGGCAGAACAGCAGGCAAACATGCCATATATGCCAATCGCCAGCTTTCTATTCGCTTTATGTATCTATGTTGAATAAGTAGCCTTGCATTTAACGGGTTAACTCATGTTGGGTGGCTGTTTCTCTGAAGGTATCCAGCGAGGGCACCCCTCTGCAAGCTACACCTGTATTTAGCCTGGCCCAACATGGTTTACTGGGGCAGAACAGCGGGTACACTTGCTCCATGTGCCATCGCTCAGCTTCTTATTCGCTTTTTGTATCTATGTTGAATAGTAGCCTTGCATTTAACGGGTTAAATCACGTTAGGCCACTGATTTCTCTGCAGGTACCTGGCGAGGCACCCCTCTGTAAGCTACACCTGTATTTAGCCCGACCCAATGTGGTTTACTGGGCTAAATACAAGTGGGGCTTGCAGAGGGGTTGCCCGTGTCAGGGACCAGCAGAGAAATCAGCTGCCCAATGTGATTTAACCTGTTAAATGCAAGGCTACTTATTCAACATAGATACATAAAGAGCTTAATAAGAAGCTGAGCAATTGGCATATGTAGCAAGTGTACCCGCTGTTCTGCCCCAGCAAACCACGCTATCGGGCTAAATACAGGTATAGCTTGCAGAGGGGTGCCCTCGCTGGGTACCTGCAGAGAAATCTGCAATCCAACATGATTTAACCCGTTAAATGCAAAGCTACTTATTCAACGCAGATACATAAATAGCGAATAAGAAGCTGAGCAACTGGCATATGTGGCATATTTACCCGCTATTCTTCCCCAGTATACCACGCTAGGCGGGTAACTACAAGTGGGGCTTTTAAAATGTATTAATGATCAATGCATTGCTGAGTTTGATGCATTGCTGAGTTTGTTGCGCCACTTATCAGGTGGTGTCTGGAATGATCCAAATGCAATTAAAACAGTGGGTGGAGGAGTGAAATAAATATATTTATAACTTCTCTTATGCAATTATTTCAATAGCGATTAATACCTTTTATGTCCATTTCAATAAATTAAAAGTAAATGAGCTCATTTTTGCTGTTTAATCTACTATTTGTTAATAATACATGTAAAACTTCAAAGAAAAGTTTGAAGTATCTGGTATTGCCAGGCAGTCTCCCATCCAAGTACCAACCAAACACGCATATTATTATTATTATTATTTTAGCAGACACACTTATCCAGGGCAACTTACAATTGTGACATACAATTACCCATTTATACAGTCGGGTTTTTTACTGGACCAATCTAGATAAAGCAGCAATGTGTCCCCACATGTGATTGAACCCAGTCAAGAACAAAGCGCTCTAACCACTACTCCACAGATGCTGCAAGTTTACAGATCACTAGTGTCTCGTTGTGTAAGGCCACAGGAAATTCACGATTTCATGTATTTGACTGCCTACCATGATAAATGTAAATATTGGTGATTTCTGGCTGAGGTATGAAATCAGATTCAAACTTGGCAAAATTGCACGCTGTTTTTGTCAATTCCACCAAATGCTGTGGATGCAGCACGAGCAGTTTCTGCATATGGACAGGTTTTTACACAACAAAGACAAAGTACGAGTGTTAAAACTGAGTGTTGAAACAAGATGCATGATTATTATTATTGTTATTTATTTTAGTACAGCCTATTTAAAAGCCAGTGACAACCTGCGCCGCTGCCTATTGGCAGCCGGCGCACCAGCTGCCCAAAGGCAGCCGGTGAAAAGATTCAGTTTGGCACCCCTAATCAAAAGGGGTGCCAACAAAACCGGCCGTTAACTAGCCCAGTGGTTGGGGTGGGGGTTTCCTAAATTAAATGTTCAAAACAAAGGGGGTGGTACAGAGCACGCCACCCAGAGCCCACTGGTCGACAAAAGCCGTCATGTCGCCAGTGGACTCCGCGTCGGCGTGCTCTAACGCCACCCGGAACGGAGGAGGGCCCTGAACATGGCCCCGCAGTCAAAGAGACCCTCCCGGTGATCTTACGCTTCCTGGTCTTGTAGATGGTAAGTTTGCCAAGAGCCAGGAGCAGATTCACCAGGAGGTCTCTCTTCTTGCTGGAGCCACGAACAGGGTGCCCAAAAATAAAAAGGGTGGGGAAAAATGCAGCCAGAACTGCAGCAGGAGGTTCTTCAAGAACAAAAAGAACGGCTGCAGCCTGGCGCAAAGGAAATAAATGTGGAACACCGACTCGGACTGACCGCAGAAAGGGCATGCGGGGTCCGAAGTCGGTGAAGTGACGCAGGACCTCTCCTGACGCGAAGCGCCCGTGTAGCACCCTCCATCCCAGGTCCCCAGCACCTCTGGGGACCAGCGGGAGTACAAGGCCTCCCACTGGGGACTCTCGCCCTCCGGGGTTGGAGGGGCTCCCGCCAAGCGGTGTCTCGGCGGGAGACGAGGGCGAGGAAGTGGAGGGTGTGGAGCGTCATCGCAGTACAGGGTCCTCCTCGACACGGAACGAAGGGGGGTCGAGGAGAACTGCGAGATCCTGCTCAGGTGATTCTCGAGGGGAGGCTGAGGGGGAGCCCTGTCCTTTGGTCTTATCAGCAGGACCGGAGAGCCGGGGTAGGGAGGGACGATGGCTCCCGGTCCTGAGGACCCCCTCGAGGTACCTGACAGAGTCTGGGTGCAAAGCTGCTTTGCACTCCCGGATCGCTCGGCGGGCCGTTCTGAGGGTCCCCGAGTCGCCCTGGCGACCAGCGACTCGGGAGTCAGCCACGCCGAGCGTTGGTGATCCAGGAGATCCCAGACTCTGGTCACCTGGGCCGAGATCAACAGGCTCCGCACCGCGGGGGATTCCAACGCCTGCGCACCTAGATGGGGGTTGTGCAGCAGGGGCTCCAGAAGGAATCTCTCCCCTCGGTCGGAACCGCGTCTCGGCCGATGTCGAACATGCTCCGGGTCTTGAGCAGGTCCCTGTAAAGACCGGCAGCTCGGGAGACGGATCCCCGGGAGGTTGAGCCAGAACAGCTGCCGGTCGTAGCCCAAGTGGTGCAGCTGGCGCAGGAGGAGGGAGGCCAGCGCGCACCACTGCGGGGCCGGGTCTGCGTACAGGTATCTCTGCAGGGTCTGGAGGCGGAAGGTGTGCACCTGAGTCCTGATGCACACCAACCCTTGTCCTCCCTCGGCCAGAGGGAGGCTCAGCACCCCCGCAGAGACCCAGTGCTTTCCGGCCCAGAAGAAGTCCGTCAGCTTCCTCTGGACCCTGGCCACAAACTCAGGGGGCGGGCTCAGGACGGTGAGTCGATGCCAGAGCATCGACGCCACCAGCTGGTTGATGACCAGAGCCCTGCCCCTGAAGGAAAGCACTTTCAGCAGACCCGACCACGACCTCAGTCTCGCAGCAACCTTGTCCTCCAACTCCACTCCAGTTGGCTGCGACCGAGGTCTCCGCGGGGCTCAGGTGGACTCCCAGGTATTTGAAGCTGTCCGCGCCCACTGGAATTGCTGGAGCGCGGCAGGGAGGGAGTCCACCCGCCAGGGGCCTACTAACAACCCGGAGCATTTGGTCCAGTTGATCCTGGCAGAGGACGCGGCAGAGTAAACGCTCTGGCAGCTCCGCATCCTCTCCAGATCGACCGGATCGGAGGCCACTAGGAGCACGTCGTCGGCGTAAGCCGACAGGACCACCCTCGTGTCCGGCGCGCCGAGCGCCATCCCCGTGAGCCTCCTGCGAAGGAGGCAGAGGAAGGGCTCGATGCACAGCGCGTACAGTTGTCCGGACAGAGGGCAGCCTTGACGCACTCCTCTCCTGAACGCGAGGGGTGCGGTCAGGGACCAGTTCACCTTCAAAAGGCACTCGGCAGAGGCGTACAGCATTCGGAAGAGGCCGACGAACTTCGGCCCGAATCCGAATGCTCGCAGGGTTCCAAAGAGATACTCGTGATCCACCCGGTCGAACGCCTTCTCTTGGTCGAGAGACAAGAAGGCGACCGACCGACCGGTCCTCCTGCAGTAGTGCAGCAGGTCCCGAACCAGGAAGATGTTGTCGAAGATCGTCCGGTTCGGGACCGTAGGACTGGTCGGGGTGGACCACGTCTGCCAGCACGGACTTGAGCCTCAGGGAGGCGGCCTTGGCCACGATTTTGTAGTCCGTGCACAGCAGCGAGACCGGGCGCCAGTTCTTAAGGCAGCGGAGATCCCCTTTCTTGGGCAGGAGCGTGATCACCGCCCGCCTCATCGAAAGGGGCATCTCCCCGGTCTCGTAGGCTTCCGCCAGGACCCGCGCAAAGGCGGGCCCCAGCAAGTCCCAAAACTTTCTGAAGAACTCCACGGTCAGCCCGTCGATGCCCGGCGATTTGTTGTAGGGCATCAGACTAAGAGCGTCAGAGAGCTCGGCCAGGGTCAGTCGGCCCTCGAACTCTTCCCTGACGCCCTCGCCGACCGTGGGAAGCCCGTCCCAAAGAACCCTGCACGCTGCCGGAGTCGACGGGATCCGGAGAGAAGAGGTCCGAGTAAAAGGCTCGGGCCCTCTCGCTCACGCCTCCGGATCCGCCAGAAGGGAGCCGCCGTCCGCCAGAAGGCAGGTGATGTTCCTGCGGTCTCCCTTCTTTTTCTCCAACGCGTAGAAGAAGTGTGAGCCGCGGTCCATCTCCCGGCGGAACTGGATCCGCGAACGCACGTAGGCCCCCGGGACCGCTGGAGCTGCAGGTCCCGCAGGGTGCACTTCTTCTCCTCGCACGCTTCTGCTCGAGTTGGCCCTCGCGAGCCAGGCGGCTCTCCAGATCGAGCAGCTCCCTTTCCAGCCGCCGATCCGTGAGTCCCTCCGCCTGCTCGCGCCTCGTGTACTCCTGACAGAAGATCTTGATCTGCGCTTTCCCCACGCCCCACCACTGACGCCACGTGGGGAAGCGAGATCGCCGGCCGTGCCAGACCGTCCAAAAGTCCCGAACGACTGCTCAAAGCGCCGTCCTCCAACAAGGCGTTGTTAAAGTGCCAGTAGGCGGAGGCGTGCCCGACTGGCACCGGGCCACCGCCACGGCCACCAGGTTGTGGTCCGTGAACGGCGCCGGCCTTATGTCGGAGGAGCGAACGCAGTGAGCGTGGCTCCTGGTGACGTAGAGCCTGTCGATCCGGGACTGAGACACCCGCCCCTCCCTCACCCTGGTGAAGGTGAAGGCGGGACGTCCGGTGATGCCAACGCCAGATGTCGACCAGAGAGAGCCGAGCGGTCAGCTCTCTCAGTGCTGCCGACGAGAGAGGTAGTGCTCTCGCCCCCACCCTGTCCGCGGCCTCGAGGGTGCAGTTGAAATCACCCCGAGGACCACGCACTCGCCGGGCGCTGATGTTGTTCATATAGGTCGACATCTGGCGAAAGAACTGGACCCTCGCCGGACCCGTGGACGGCGCTGCACACGCTCACCAGGTGAACGATACTGTCGCCGCCCCGGATCCGGTGGTGTAACAGACGGCCCGGCACGACGCCTACCACATCGAGTACCGTGGGAAGAAAGGACCCGAGAAGAGCGCCGCCACCCCACAAGAGGTGGCGGTGAGATGGCTGAACGACACTCTCCCCCACTCCAGAAGCCAGTTGGCTTCCGCCTCTGGGGTCGTGTGGGTTTCCTGCAGGAAGCACACAGAGTAACCCCTTTTTCAGGTAGGAGATTACCTGGGCCCCGCGGAAAGGGTCCCTACACCCGCTGACGCTCACAGTACCGATGTGATACATGATCTTCTGTCAGGAGTTGTTGGCGACGCTCACGGGAGATCCTGAGTTCTCCCGAAGCTCACCAACTGGTCGTGTAACTTACGGGCCCGAATGTGCACGCTCGAGCCCGAAGTTTTACTGGCGTGGCTGGCCCTGAGGAAGGACCTCACAGACTGTAAGATCCTCTGGAAGTCCCCCATTTGTCCAGGGCCAGCATTACCTTGTCCCTGCGGTGGACAGTGGCCTCCAAGAATTCGTGGAGCTCCACCACAGGGATGTCTGGGAGAGAGACGGACGGAACCTCCGAGCCCACGCTGCCCGTGGACTCGGTTCCTCCTCCCTCTCCTCAGCTCTCCATCGCCCCTCGCGATGGTAAAGCACAACGCACTCCCGCTGGTGGGTGAGCGCTGCGCCTTATCTTGAGCTTCACCGGTCCTCCCTGCGCCCACCCCGGGGACGCGGCGGGAGAGACCGGCGGAGGGACCCTCGGGGACCGCCTGCACCCTGGACTTTGGGGCGCAGACGGGCGCCGGCGTACACCGCCGAGCCCGATGGTTTGGTCCCCGCTCTGGGACCCTCCTTTGAGGTCCGAGGCACGGTCTCAGGCCCGTCCTCTTTCCTCGAAGGAAGGGGATCCACCCTCTCGGGTCCTTCCTCCTCCCTAGAGAAAGGGGATACACCCTTTCGGGTCCTTCCCTTCCTCCGCATCAGTCACCGGGACCGCCTCGGGCGACGTTTCCTCGACGGCCGCGCAAGGGCCGGAGCCCTCGTCGCCGCCGGAAAGGGAAGCCCGAGGCGGTTGTTCTTCCGGGGCTCCTCCCGAGCCCCTCGGTGACTGGAACTTGGCCCGTTGCACTTCGGGAGGGGATCTACCTCGAGGGCACCACCTTCTGCCCTCTCTGGTTCTTCCCTCCCTTCTGCGCCCGGAGACCATTGTCGCGCGGGCTCCGCAGAGCCCACGCCTGCCTCAGGGGTGTTCTCTCATCCCCTCCGCGGCAGCACGAGGGCCGGAACCCCGTCGCCGCAAGAGAGGGAAGCCTGAGGCAGCTCTTTTTCTGGGTGGGGGCTCTTCTCCCCTCCGGCCCCTCGGCCGGGTCGCCTGCATGGGCTCCGCGTTGTCCGCGGAGCCCACGCCAGCCTCGGGGCCGAGTCCGCCTCCTCCCGGAGACGGGAGCCAGAGGCAGCTCTTTTCTGGGAGGGGTTGTTCTTCCCCCTCCGGCCCTCGGCGGGGTCGCCTGCATGGGCTCCGCGTTATCAGCGGAGCCCATGCCTGCCTCGGGAGCTGTTTCCGCCGCCCCCTCCTCGGCAACACAGGCTTCAGGACCCGTGTCGCTGTCGGAGGAAGGCGGTGCCCGAGGCAGCTGCTCTTTCGGGGCCCCTCCTGCGCCCCTCGGCGACCTCCTCTGCGGCCGGCCCCTCGATGGTAGAGTCGGGCCGGCTTCCGAGGTCTCTTTATTGACGGGAGGGGATCTACCCGAAGGGCTCCTCCTCTGCCCTCTCGGGTTCCTCCCTCCCCATTTGCCTCTCGGCGGGGCCTCTTCCATGGGCTCCGCTTCTTCTGCGGAGCCCCGGACCGCCTCGGGGATGGATCCTTCTCCCCTCTGTGGCATTACGAGGGCCGGAGCCCTCGTTGCCGGTAGAGGGGACGCCGAGGCGGTCGCTTTGGTTTTGGGGCCTTCTTCGCCCCGGGACCCTCACCAGAGGCCGGGACGTGTGCACTTGCGTGCACGCGGGAAGGCGCGCTGCGCCTTCCTCTTCCCCTGATGCTGCCGGAGGCTGCCCCTGCCCTGTCGCGGCGACGGGAGCTCGCCTCCGGCAGCGCTCTCTCCTCACCCTCTGTGGGGATGAGGTGCTTGGTTTTGCGGGCGGCTTTGCCGCCTGCCTCGCAGGGGTGCCGCCGAGGGAGTCCCTTTTCAGGGCCTCCCCTGACCCGCCGCCAGATGGTGGGGCGGTGGGCTTCGCCGCCCCTGCTCGGCCTCCCCGGTGGACCTGGCCGCCTTCTTTTGCGGCGGGCGACCACGGTCCACTCGGGCGGCCTTCTCCCCGGCGCTTCGGGAGGCGCTGAGGGTCCGGCCACCTCGGGGCCTTCTCTCCCTTTCCCCGGATGTTACTGGGAGGGGGCGGTGCTTTTTGCCCCTCTGCGGGCCTCTTGGAGGGCCCCGGGCGCAGGTGGACTCGAGGGGCGCGGTGCTGGCGCGGGTGGCTTTGCGCCCTGCTGGAGCTTGGGGCACCTCCTTTCTGGTGCCCCAGCTCCTTGCAGTGGTAGCACCGCACCTCCTCCGAGGAATAGAAAATGACGTAGTTGGTCCCCTCGAAGGGGACCACAAAACTACCCTCCACGGTGTCCCTCCCCGCCAGGTGGATGGTCACCTGGCGTCGGAAGGACAGCACGTGGCGGAGGGGCTGGTCCTTGCACCCTAGGGGGATGGGGTGGATCCTCGTTTTTAACTCCCCTAGGGCCTGAAGATGGGGCTTCAGGAGGTCGTCCTTCAAGAAAGGTGGGACGTTCGAAAGGACGACCCTGCTGCCCAACCCCTCCAAGGGTTCTATGGGGACGTATAAACCCCCGACGGCGAGACCCCTCTCGATAGCTGTGTGCGTGGCGGCCTCAGATTTTAGAAAGAAGACGGCCTTGCCGTACATCTTTGAGGCCGCCACGATGGTCGATGGTCCGACCACTTTGGCCATGGCTTTCACCATGGCCTCTATCGAGAGGGCGTCCTTCAGGAGGCACCTGACCCCGTGCCTCCTGGTCATATTTTTAAAGGGGCTGCAGCCTCCCCTGCAGCCACCTGTGCCCACTTTTTGGGGGGCTGTGGAGCTTGCCCGCTCATTTTATTTATTTATTTGTTTATTTATTTATTTGAAAACAAACAATAATTCAAAATAAAACAAACAGAAATTGCACACCCCTGCACTCCAATAGTGCAGGGGCACACAGAACACAAAAAGGTTTTTTTTTAATCAAAACAAAAATTAGTTTATTTTTAATAATAATAAAAATGAAAATAACCACCCCTGCACTCCAATAGTGCAGGAGTAGTAAAATTAAAAATAAAAAAACAAACAAAAATGATTTATTTATTTTTAAAAAACAAAAATAAAAATAAAACAATCAAAAACACAAAAGGTTTTTTTTTTTGTTTTTTTTTAATACAAACACACGTATTTATTTATTTTTTAATAAATAAACAAATAAATTGAGACACCCCTGCACTCCAATAGTGCAGGGGTAAAAGAAAAAATCAAAAATAAATCAAAGTTAAAACTAAAAAATAGTTTTAAACTAAAAAGAAAATCAAAATCAAACAAAGGGCAAACAAAGGAGCACACGGCCTGTGCTCCCTGCTCGCCCTTCCCCCACTCTGCACAAGGCAGAAGCAGGGGATTTTTAAAACAAAACGATTTTTAAAACAAAAACTAAAACAGTGTAGTGATTTAAAATAATTTTAAAATAAACTAAAGAAAGTGCTCTTTAATTAAAAATTAAAAAGCAAATAAAAGAAACTAATTTAAATGAAGTAAAAATTAAAAGAAAAAACAAAGGAAAAACCAAGCTAAAATGGCTGCCCTCCTACACTTGCAAACAATGCAAGTGTAGGAGAAACAAAAGAAAAAATGGTGTTTTAAAACACTAAATAAAAGGTTTTATTAACAAAAAAGGTGCCCTGCTGCTTTATTAATAAGATAAAGTAAAAAGATTTGGAAAATAAAAAGTTTAAAGCACTGTTTTTTTTAACTCTGAGCAGGAGCTCTCCTCACACACAACTGCTCTTGCTCAAGGGTACAACAGCAGTGTCCCTCACCCGGGATTGAACCCACAACCCTCCGGTCAAGAGTCCAGGTATAATGAGGTATAAACACTGCTGTTTAGGAATAGAGCACTTTTTTACTATACACACATTCCATTTACATACAAACGTTTCACACATCTGTGGTTTTAGAGACGAGGCTGAAGTTGGCTTCTTCTTCGCCAGCTTCTTATTCGCCACCTTCTCATTCGCTCAGCTTCTTATTCGCTGGCTTTTAGTGCATAAATGTATTTGTCTATGTTGAAGAAGTAGCCTTGAATTTAACAGGTTAAATCACTTTGGGCCACCGATTTTTCTGCCAGTACCTGACAAGGGCAACCCCTATGCAAGCCCCACTTGTATTTAGCCTGGCCCAATGTGGTTTACTGGGGAAGGACAGCGGTAAATATGCCACATATTCCAATCGCCAGCTTCTTATTCGCCTTTATGTATCTACTTTGAATAAGTAGCCTTGCATTTAACGGGTTAAATCACGTTAGGCCACCGATTTCTTTGCAGGTACCCAGCAAGGGCATCTGCTCTGTAAGCTACACCTGTATTTAGGCTGGCCCAATGTGGTTTATTGGGCAGAACAGCAGGCAAACATGCCATATATGCCAATCGCCAGCTTTCTATTCGCTCTTTATGTATCTATGTTGAATAAGTAGCCTTGCATTTAACGGGTTAACTCATGTTGGGTGGCTGTTTTCTGAAGGTATCCAGCGAGGGCACCCCTCTGCAAGCTACACCTGTATTTAGCCTGGCCCAACATGGTTTACTGGGGCAGAACAGCGTGGTACACTTGCTCCATGTGCCAATCGAACTCTTCCCTGACGCCTCGCCGACCGTGGGAAGCCCGCCCCAAAGAACCCTGCACGCTGCCGGAGTCGACGGGATCCGGAGAGAAGAGGTCCGAGTAAAAGGCTCGGGCCCTCTCGCTCACGCCTCCGATCCGCCAGAAGGGAGCCGCCGTCCGCCAGAAGGCAGGTGATGTTCCTGCGGTCTCCTTCTTTTTCTCCAACGCCAGAAGAAGTGTGAGCCGCGGTCCATCTCCCGGCGAACTGGATCCGCGAAGCACGTAGGCCCCCGGACCGCTGGAGCTGCAGGTCCCGCAGGGTGCACTTCTTCTCCTCGCACGCGCTCTGCTCGAAGTTGGCCCTCGCGAGCCAGGCGGCTCTCCAGATCGAGCAGCTCCTTTCCAGCCGCCGATCCGTGAGTCCCTCCGCCTGCTCGCGCCCTCGTGTACTCCTGACAGAAGATCTTGATCTGCGCTTTCCCCACGCCCCACCACTGACGCCACGTGGGGAAGCGAGATCGCCGGCCGTGCCAGACCGTCCAAAAGTCCCGAACGACTGCTCAAAGCGCCGTCCTCCAACAAGGCGTTGTTAAAGTGCCAGTAGGCGGAGGCGTGCCCGACTGGCACCGGGCCACCGCCACGGCCACCAGGTTGTGGTCCGTGAACGGCGCCGCCTTATGTCGGAGGAGCGAACGCAGTGAGCGTGGCTCCTGGTGACGTAGAGCCTGTCGATCCGGGACTGAGACACCCGCCCTCCCTCACCCTGGTGAAGGTGAAGGCGGGACGTCCGGTGATGCCAACGCCAGATGTCGACCAGAGAGAGCCGAGCGGTCAGCTCTCTCAGTGCTGCCGACGAGAGGGGTAGTGCTCTCGCCCCACCCTGTCCGCGGCCTCGAGGGTGCAGTTGAAATCACCCCGAGGACCACGCACTCGCCGGGCGCTGATGTTGTTCATATAGGTCGACATCTGGCGAAAGAACTGGACCTCGCCGACCCGTGGACGGCGCTGCACATCGCTCACCAGGTGAACGATACTGTCGCCGCCCCGGATCCGTGGTGTAACAGACGGCCCGCACGACGCCTACCACATCGAGTACCGTGGGAAGAAAGGACCCGAGAAGAGCGCCGCCACCCCACAAGAGGTGGCGGTGAGATGGCTGAACGACACTCTCCCCCACTCCAGAAGCCAGTTGGCTTCCGCCTCTGGGGTCGTGGGTTTCCTGCAGGAAGCACACAGAGTAACCCCTTTTTCAGGTAGGAGATTACCTGGGCCCCGCGGAAAGGGTCCCTACACCCGCTGACGCTCACAGTACCGATGTGATACATGATCCTCTGTCAGGAGTTGTCGGCGACGCCACGGGAGATCCTGAGTTCTCCCAAGCTCACCAACTGGTCGTGTAACTTACGGGCCCGAATGTGCACGCTCGAGCCCGAAGTTTTACTGGCGTGGCTGGCCCTGAGGAAGGACCTCACAGACTGTAAGATCCTCTGGAAGTCCCCCATTTGTCCAGGGCCAGCATTACCTTGTCCCTGCGGTGGACAGTGGCCTCCAAGAATTCGTGGAGCTCCACCACAGGGATGTCTGGGAGAGAGACGGACGGAACCTCCGAGCCCACGCTGCCCGTGGACTCGGTCCTCCTCCTCTCCTCAGCTCTCCATCGCCTCGCGATGGTAAAGCACAACGCACTCCCGCAGGGTGAGCTGCTGCGCCTTATCTTGAGCTTCACCGTCCTCCCTGCGCCCACCCCCGGGACGCGGGCGGAGAGACCGGGCGGAGGGACCTCAGGGGACCGCCTGCACCCTGGATTTGGGGCGCAGACGGGCGCCGGGCGACACCGCCGAGCCAGATGGTTTGGTCCCCGCCTGGGACCCTCCTTGAGGTCCGAGGCACGGTCTCAGGCCCGCCCTCTTTCCTCGAAGGAAGGGGATCCACCCTCTCGGGTCCTTCCTCCTCCCTAGAGAAAGGGGATACACCCTTTCGGGTCCTTCCCTTCCTCCGCATCAGTCACCGGGACCGCCGGGCGACGCTTTCTCGACGGCCGCGCAAGGGCCGGAGCCCTCGCCGCCGGAAAGGGAAGCCCGAGGCGGTTGTTCTTCCGGGGCTCCTCCCGAGCCCCTCGGTGACTGGAACTTGGCCCGCTGCACTTCGGGAGGGGATCTACCTCGAGGGCACCACCTTCTGCCCTCTCTGGTTCTTCCCTCCCTTCTGCACCCGGAGACCAGTGTTCGCGCTGGCTCCGCAGAGCCCACGCCTGCCTCAGGGGTGTTCTCTCATCCCTCCGCTGCAGCACGAGGGCCGGAACCCCGCCGCCGCGTGAGAGGGAAGCCTGAGGCAGCTCTTTTCTGGGTGGGGGCTCTTCTCCCCTCCGCCCCTCGGCCGGGTCGCCTGCATGGGCTCCGCTTGTCCGCGGAGCCCACGCCAGCCTCGGGGCCGAGTCCCCTCCTCCCCGGAGACGGAAGCACGAGGCAGCTCTTTTTCTGGGAGGGGCGGTTCTTCCTCCTCCGGCCCTCGGCGGGGTCGCCTGCATGGGCTCCGCTATCAGCGGAGCCCATGCCTGCCTCGGGAACTGTTTCCGCCGCCCCCTCCTCGGCAACACAGGCTTCAGGACCCGTGTCGCCGTCGGAGGAAGGCGGTGCCCGAGGCAGCTGTTCTTTCAGGGGCCCCTCCTGCGCCCCCTCGGCGACCTCTCTGCGGCCGCCCCTCGATGGTAGAGTCGGGCCGGCTTCCGAGGTCTCTTAGTGACGGGAGGGGATCTACCCGAAGGGCTCCGCTCTGCCCTCTCGGGTTCCTCCCTCCCCATTTGCCTCTCGGCGGGGCTCTTCCATGGGCTCCGCTTCTTCTGCGGAGCCCCGGACCGCCTCGGGATGGATCCTTCTCCCCTCTGTGGCATTACGAGGGCCGGAGCCCTCGCTGCCGGTAGAGGGGACGCCGAGGCGGTCGCTTTGGTTTTGGGGCCTTCTTCGCCTCGGGACCCTCACCATGAGGCCGGGACGGTGCACTTGCGCACACGGGAAGCGCGCTGCGCCTTCCTCTTCCCCTGATGCTGCCGGAGGCTGCCCCTGCCCTGTCGCAGCGACGGGAGCTCGCCCCGCAGCGCCTCTCCTCACCCTCCGTGGGGATGAGGTGCTTGGTTTTCGGGCGGCTTTGCCGCCTGCCTCGCAGGGGTGCCGCCGAGGGAGTCCCTTTTCAGGGCCTCCCCTGACCCACCGCCAGATGGTGGGGCGGTGGGCTTCGCCGCCTCTGCTCGGCTGCCCTGGTGGACCTGGCCGCCTTCTTTTGGCGGCGGGCGACCACGGTCCACTCGGGCGCCTTCTCCCCGGCGCTTCGGAGGCGCTGAGGGTCCGCCACCTCGGGGCCTTCTCCCTTCCCCCGGATGTTCCTGGGAGGGGTGGGTGCTTTTTGCCCCTCTGCGGGCCTCTTTGAGGGCCCCGGGCGAGGTGGACTCGGAGGGGCGCGGTGCGGGCGCGGGTGGCTTTGCGCCCTGCTGGAGCTTGGGGCACCTCCTCTTCTGGTGCCCCAGCTCCTTGCAGTGAAAGCACCGCACCTCCTCCGAGGAATAGAAAATGACGTAGTTGGTCCCCTCGAAGGGGACCACAAAACTACCCTCCACGGTGTCCCTCCCCGCCAGGTGGATGGTCACCTGGCGCCGGAAGGACAGCACGTGGCGGAGGGGCTGGTCCTTGCACCCTAGGGGATGGGGTGGATCCTCGTTTTAACTCCCCTAGGGCCTGAAGATGGGGCTTCAGGAGGTCGCCCTTCAAGAAAGGCGGGACGCTCGAAAGGACGACCCTGCTGCCCAACCCTCCAAGGGTTCTATGGGGATGTATAAACCCCGACGGCGAGACCCTCTCAATAGCTGTGTGCGTGGCGGCCTCAGATTTTAGAAAGAAGACGGCTTTGCCGCACATCTTTGAGGCCGCCACGATGGTCGACGGTCCGACCACTTTGGCCATGGCTTTCACCATGGCCTCTATTGAGAGGGCGTCCTTCAGGAGGCACCTGACCCCGTGCCTCCTGGTCATATTTTTAAAGGGGGCTGCAGCCTCCCCTGCAGCCACCTGTGCCCACTTTTTGGGGGGCTGTGGAGCTTGCCCGCTCATTTTATTTCTTTATTTGTTTATTTATTTATTTGAAAACAAACAATAATTCAAAATAAAACAAACAGAAATTGCACACCCCTGCACTCCAATAGTGCAGGGGCACACAGAACACAAAGGGTTTTTTTTTAATCAAAACAAAAATTAGTTTATTTTTAATAATACTAAAAAGAAAATAACCACCCCTGCACTCCAAAAGTGCAGGAGTAGTAAAATTAAAAATAAAACAAACAAACAAAAATGATTTATTTATTTTTAAAACAACAAAATAAAAATAAAACAATCAAAAACACAAAAGGTTGTTTTTTTTTTTTTTTTAATACAGACACACGTATTTATTTATTTTTAAATAAATAAACAAATACAATTACACACCCCTGCACTCCAATAGTGCAGGGGTAAAAGAAAAATTCAAAATAAATCAAAGTTTAAAACTAAAAATAGTTCTAAACTTAAAAGAAAATCAAAATCAAACAAAGGGCAAACAAAGGAGCACACGGCCTGTGCTCCCTGCCTGCCCTTCCCCCACTCTGCACAAGGCAGAAGCAGGGGATTTTTAAAACAAAACGATTTTTAAAACAAAAACTAAAACAGTGTAGTGATATAAAATAATTTTAAAATAAACTAAAGAAAGTGCTCTTTAATTAAAAATTAAAAAGCAAATAAAAGAAACTAATTTAAATGAAGTAAAAATTAAAAGAAAAAACAAAGGAAAAACCAAGCTAAAATGGCTGCCCTCCTACACTTGCAAACAATGCAAGTGTAGGAGAAACAAAAGAAAAAATGGTGTTTTAAAACACTAAATAAAAAGTTTTTTCAACAAAAAAGGTGCCCTGCTGCTTTATTAATCAGATAAAATAAAAAGATTTGGAAAATAAAAAGTTTAAAGCACTGTTTTTTTTAGCTCTGAGCAGGAGCTCTCCTCTCACACAACTGCTCTTGCTCAAGGGTACAACAGCAGTGTCCCTCACCCGGGATTGAACCCACAACCCTCCGGTCAAGAGTCCAGGTATAATGAGGTATAAACACTGCTGTTTAGGAATAGAGCACTTTTTTACTATACACACATTCCATTTACATACAAACGTTTCACACATCTGTGGTTTTAGAGACGAGGCTGAAGTTGGCTTCTTCTTCGCCAGCTTCTTATTCGCCACCTTCTCATTCGCTCAGCTTCTTATTCGCTGGCTTTTAGTGCATAAATGTATTTGTCTATGTTGAAGAAGTAGCCTTGAATTTAACAGGTTAAATCACTTTGGGCCACCGATTTTTCTGCCAGTACCTGACAAGGGGCAACCCCTATGCAAGCCCCACTTGTATTTAGCCTGGCCCAATGTGGTTTACTGGGGAAGGACAGCGGGTAAATATGCCACATATTCCAATCGCTCAGCTTCTTATTCGCTCTTTATGTATCTACTTTGAATAAGTAGCCTTGCATTTAACGGGTTAAATCACGTTGGGCCACCGATTTCTTTGCAGGTACCCAGCAAGGGGCATCTGCTCTGTAAGCTACACCTGTATTTAGGCTGGCCCAATGTGGTTTATTGGGCAGAACAGCAGGCAAACATGCCATATATGCCAATCGCCAGCTTTCTATTCGCTTTATGTATCTATGTTGAATAAGTAGCCTTGCATTTAACGGGTTAACTCATGTTGGTGGCTGTTTCTCTGAAGGTATCCAGCGAGGGCACCCCTCTGCAAGCTACACCTGTATTTAGCCTGGCCCAACATGGTTTACTGGGGCAGAACAGCGGGTACACTTGCTCCATGTGCCAATCGCTCAGCTTCTTATTCGCTCTTTTTGTATCTATGTTGAATAAGTAGCCTTGCATTTAACGGGTTAAATCACGTTGGGCCACTGATTTCTCTGCAGGTACCTGGCGAGGGGCACCACCTCTGTAAGCTACACCTGTATTTAGCCCGACCCAATGTGGTTTACTGGGCTAAATACAAGTGGGGCTTGCAGAGGGGTTGCCCCGTGTCAGGGACCAGCAGAGAAATCAGCTGCCCAATGTGATTTAACCTGTTAAATGCAAGGCTACTTATTCAACATAGATACATAAAGAGCGAATAAGAAGCTGAGCAATTGGCATATGTAGCAAGTGTACCCGCTGTTCTGCCCCAGCAAACCACGTTGGGCCGGGCTAAATACAGGTATAGCTTGCAGAGGGGGTGCCCCTCGCTGGGTACCTGCAGAGAAATCTGCAATCCAACATGATTTAACCCGTTAAATGCAAAGCTACTTATTCAACGCAGATACATAAATAGCTTAATAAGAAGCTGAGCAACTGGCATATGTGGCATATTTACCCGCTTATTCTTCCCCAGTATACCACGCTGATCGGGTAACTACAAGTGGGGCTTTTAAAATGTATTAATGATCAATGCATTGCTGAGTTTGATGCATTGCTGAGTTTGTTGCGCCACTTATCAGGTGGTGTCTGGAATGATCCAAATGCAATTAAAACAGTGGGTGGAGGAGTGAAATAAATATATTTATAACTTCTCTTATGCAATTATTTCAATAGCGATTAATACCTTTTATGGTCCATTTCAATAAATTAAAAGTAAATGAGCTCATTTTTGCTGTTTAATCTACTATTTGTTAATAATACATGTAAAACTTCAAAGAAAAGTTTGAAGTATCTGGTATTGCCAGGCAGTCTCCCATCCAAGTACCAACCAAACACGATATTATTATTATTATTATTTTAGCAGACACACTTATCCAGGGCAACTTACAATTGTGACATACAATTACCCATTTATACAGTCGGGTTTTTTACTGGACCAATCTAGATAAAGCAGCAATGTGTCCCCACATGTGATTGAACCCAGTCAAGAACAAAGCGCTCTAACCACTACTCCACAGATGCTGCAAGCTTACAGATCACTAGTGTCTCGTTGTGTAAGGCCACAGGAAATTCACGATTTCATGTATTTGACTGCCTACCATGATAAATGTAAATATTAGTGATTTCTGGCTGAGGTATGAAATCAGATTCGAAACTTGGCAAAATTGCACGCTGTTTTTGTCAATTCCACCAAATGCTGTGGATGCAGCACGAGCAGTTTCTGCATATGGACAGGTTTTTACACAACAAAGACAAAGTACGAGTGTTAAAACTGAGTGTTGAAACAAGATGCATGATTATTATTATTGTTATTTATTTTAGTACAGCAGCAGTATCCCCCACCTGGGATTGAACCCACAACCCTCCAGTTAAGAGTCCAGAGCCCTAACCACTACTCCACACTGCTGCCCATGCTGGCCTTTAACAAATAACTAGTTTTCTGCTCACGGGCCAGATAATTTGTGTGTGTGTGCCTGCCTGCGTTTGTGTGTGTGTCTGTCTGTGTGTGCGCGTGTGTGTGAGCATGCTTGTCATATATAATTTAGTGTGTGTAAAGAAAAACGGTTTTGTCACTTGCATTAAATCCTGTTTTTAACATTTTGTTTTTCAAAGTCAGCATAACGCTATACAACACAGTCTGTTTAATTACTGTATACAAGTTTTAAATGTTTACAAAACTCGACAATGTTGCCGAATTTGTCATTCAAAGTTTTGTCTGCTTGTTACTTTTTTCAGCCAACACATTTAAATGACCCTTGTTTGTTACAATTTTAAAGATTGTTTTAAACGTTACAATGCAAATGTTGACTCAGTAGCTACCATTAAATGTTTCAACCTCGGTGACTTTCTTTGATGCGCTATTAATTTTAGGTAACTTGCATATTTTTTTTTTTTTTTTACATGAAACTTGTACTTTTTATATAGGTATATAAATGTCAATTGCTGTGCATAAACGCATCAGCCAAATCAATGAATATGACATTTAGTTTTCTAGCTTGCTATTTATTAATTTACTTATACATTTATAATATAAACATGTATTCATTTCTACATTTATTTATTAAAAAAAAATATTTCTAAATGTATTTATTCCTCTATGCATTTATTTAAATCATTTATTTATTTTTACCAAATAAATCATTCCTTTATTTATTTTTAATTAAACGAGGAACTACAATTTATCAGAGATCAGAGATTTAGACAAGGAAGCTACATGCCACTCTTGTGTACAATTCCATTCTATGGTGTCTACCCTAACAAACAGGAAACTAGAAATTTTCACAGGAAATCGAAGCTGGTCAGGCTTCGATATAAGCTTAAAAAATGACTACATTTCAAGAACTGCGCAGTGGCGCAGCCGGCTAAGGTCGTGTGCTCTTCAAGAACGTCATGTTGCAAGTTCAAACCACTGTATTTTTTTTTTTTTTTTAATTAATTTATTTTTTCCTGCGATATGTGCTGTTTTAAAACATAAATAACTTGTTTAATATAAATGGTGTGGATATCAAACTGCTTGCACTCCCTGGTATGTTTTGACGTTGACCAACATGTGGAATCACATGATTGGTAGATGTCCAGTTAGTTAGCTTTTCTGTTTGAATAGTCGCTACACACCCTTAAAAAGTCGACGAAAGAGGAAGGAGGAGGAGGAGAATAACAATTTTACCTTAGTTTGACGACTTATATCTCTTTGTGTATAAGAGGTATGTACGTTTTTTTTCACATTTGAGGTAAGAAAGTTTCAGACTTTTGATACTGGTACAGATGGTAATTCTAAGTTATTTTGTTTTGCCACTGCAACATGGTAAAAACAGCTAAACTCTTTGAGCTGTATAGAGACTCTCGGTAGTTTCAAACAAGTTTTTCTAACTTGTACGAGGAACTACCATTCCTCTTAATATGCACTGGAATCCACACAAAAACCACATACAATCCTAAATACACATATTCTGACACTAGATACATTACTTCCTGTACTAAATCCCTTCTAACCCTTTTCCTTCATTCTTAATTGCCTGTAGCCCTGATAACGAATCTGAAAAAGTTACTGCTCTCTCTACCTTAACCTCTATAATCCATTGTAATGCAAGAATAATCTGTATTAGTTCAGCCGTTATCTGTAATACGTACACATTTTCCTACCTCAAAATCTGGAATGGAATAAGCTGCTCCAACCCTACCATTATCTGTATTTTTAGACCCATCTGTAAACATCTTAAAGTAATTTTCCCATACATGGTTTACCCATTTCTCCGCCAGTTCATAAAAAACCCCTCTCTCCTCCTTTTCTTTAACTTTTAATAAATACAGATTAATCACTGGATTTTTAAAACATGGACTGATGACAGAGTTTATATTTTTTAGTCTCACCCTTCAACATCTTTCAACGTTACCTGCTCCTCAATATCTTTCTTAATTCTTACTCGTAAACTTTTATCACACTCATTCCTTTTCCTCATCAATACCTCATACTCCCAACAGGACTCAAAAATCCTTTGAAAATGATTTCCATCTCCTCCATTCATTATTTTAGCCCAATACCTAATTCTTCCTTCTTAAAAAAAGAGGCATTTCCCTAGCAACTACTTGCAATGCCGCAACTGGTGATGAACATAGCGCTCCTCTGCATACTCTCAGAGCCCTAGCTTGTACCACGTCCACTTTTCCCAGCTCCTTACTAGCTGCTTCCTCATATACCATACATCCATAATCCAGTATAGGCCTGATCAGCGCTCTGTAGATCATTAACAGAGTGTTCATACTTGCTCCCCATGAGTTCCCCGATATACTCCTCAGCAGGTTCATCCTTGCCTTACATCTCAATTATTTTGTCTATCTGCTGAGTCCATTTCAACTTCTCATCCAACAACACCCCCAGAAATTTAAACACTAGTTTAACATCATCCCATCAAACTCAATTCTAATGTATTCTGTTTTCTCCTTACAAGCGAAAATTACCCCTTCTGTTTTTGATTTTGAAAACTTTCCCCCCCATTTTTTGCCCATAAATGTATTTTCTTCAATTTCCCATTCAGCACTTTAATCCCACTTTTTAAATTCCTGTGTCTACTCCAAACCACACAGTCATCTGCATACATTAAAATGTCCTTATCTTCAACAGATTTTGGCAAGTCATTTATCATAATATTAAAAATAAGCGTACTCAACACTTCCTTGAGGAACTCCATTCTCAATCTCTACTATTCCCTTTATATGCATCCATCCTCGTTGCTTCCCCATTATTAAGTATCACTCAATTGCTATCATCAATACATTCTTCTATAATCTTCCCATTCCTATCCCTTTTACCACTACCCCACAACTCATTATGCCCATTTAGATCTCCACATACCAAAATCGGTAAATTATGTTCTGTTTTCACCAACAACTTTAACTCAACTAAATCAATGATTTTACACAGATTGTATATATTCACTACCCTCATTTCGCCATGATTTACTACAATATCTACTATAACATCTTTCAATTTTTTACAATGTGTTACCCGCTGCACGTATCTAATACCTTCCTTGATAAATATGCAGACTCCACACCCATTTCCTTCTTCCCTGTGCTTCCTAATACCCACATACCCAGGAATTCTAAAATCCAATTGTTTTTTTAACCATGTCTCTTGCACACAAATTACATCTGGTTTCTCCGGAAAGGAGCAAATATATTTTTTAAACTCTTGACCATGCGCAATTTAACTATGCACATTCCATTGTATAATTAAAACACCATTATTATTAACCTAATTATTCTGATTTCTCTCATTTAATACATCATGTATACACTCTGGTCTGATTCCGCTAAATTTCAAGTGTCTTTCAGCTGCTTTACTACTATTTTAATTTTCTCTGTCCTCTTTATAGTTTGAGATGCACAATTTACAACTTCCACCATGAATGCAAGAAAATCTGCCCTGTCCATAAATAACACTTTCCATTTTGAACTCCTCTTTCACCCATCCAATTATTTCTTTCTTAACTTCTTCAGTAACCTTGACTTCCTTTTCTTTTCCTTGCATCTCTCGTTTCCCTCCTACCTCAATCTTTTTAGGCACCAACTTAACTGCTTCCGCACAGGAAATCTTTTTCTCCACTCTAACTTTTTGCGCTTTTGCTTGCTGGCTTACTACACATCCACCATACGCTGCACTGTGCTCTTCTCCACAAATTACAACATTTCTTTTTACCTGCTTTACACTCTTCATACTCATGCTTTTCTCCACATTTTGGACATCCCACCTGACCTTTACACACCATTGCCACATGTCCGAATCTTTGGCACTTAAAACATCTTAACTGCTGGAATATACTGTTTTACCACAAATGACTAGAAGACCACAAATACCCTACTAGGAATGTTTTCTCCTTCAAAAGTTATCACAGTTACCATACCACTTTCCCTTTTAATTTTAAATCTCTTAACTTCACTTACTTTTTCTTTTTTCATTTCATTTCTAATTTCTTCCTCTGAGATGCCTTGTGGAACTCCATAAATTACCCCTTTTGTTGTTAACTTACTTTTAGGTAACTGGCATTTTATTTTTACTTTAACATTTTTAACTCCAGCATTTTTTTCATTTGTTCCTCTGTTTACATACTACCAATAAATCACCTCCCTGCATTTTCTTTGCCTTTTCAATGTTCCCAACCGCACTTTGAATCCACTTAGCAATTGAGCGGATTTCTCTCTCCATTTCCTCTAAAGCTTTATTAATTACTACTGTAGTGTAAAATGTATATTTGTATTTGGACTAGTTCAGTGGTTTTCAAACTTTTTAGGCCCTGTACCCCTTTCCAAAAAATCTAGTCTACCGCTTACCCCCCATCTGAGATAGGGTCATATACCTATGAAAACAGAAAAAAATTGTAATTTTCTAATTACTAGGCTTAAGTACTTACTGATGTTAACTGAAAATATATATAAAAAAATAAAAAAATGCTTATCTACCAATGTGATGGATGTGCTTGCTTTTTATCACAGATTTCAGTAAAACTACACCTTAATTAGTAAACAATGCAGTCCATACACAAGGGTATGTTATTCTGTATTATAAAATGAACAAATAGGACTTCAAGTTACAAAAAAAATTAAGCAGGTCATTAAAAAAAATAAAAATAAACAAGCCTTGATTTGCTGGCTCAGAAGGCACATAGGGATGGATTACTGTTCATGGAAAACTGCTGTTAAACTAATAAAATTAAATTAAAACTAAAAACTACTATGTAAAATTATTTCAAAATCCAGACCAATAAGTATGGCAAAACGAGTACAAAAACAGGTTATGCTTTTGAAAAACAAAACCTAGGGTTCTAATTTAAAACAAAATCAGAAAGCAATTCAACAAAAGTCGCGCATTTCTTCCAACAAACGCAGCGGTAGAAAGAGAAAACAGATGGGGCATGTTGCATAAAAACAATTTTAAAAAAAATTACGAATACAGGCATTTTTTTTAAAATCAGGTAGCATGTGGAACTGTGTGAATATTGAATAACACATTGAATATGTGTGTTTTTTTATTTATTTAACTTGAATATTATCGTTTAACACTTGAGCTGGACATTTAAAATGCTATGTGTGTCTTGTGCAGTATCGAATCCAGCCAGAATAAGCACATTGTTTTAAAGTGAATATTTCCAAAAGTTAAATTTGATGAAAGTAGAAAGGTGACATTTATATCATGCAGTCAAAAATGACCTTTAGCAAAATGCTTACATGTTAGTGTTTAGTGCAGTTGTCTGTTCATGTTAATCAGCTGCCAGACAGCTTGTTGATGGGCACTCGCTATGTGATATGAACACACTCAATAGATCTGGAGTAGGGAATCCAATTCCAGACACTTACCAGTTCCAGGAGTTAGGGATTTATTTATTTATTTTTACTCCTGCGGTTCCATTTTTGTAATAATAATAATAATAATAATAATAAAGTGCTTTTGCTTTTATTAGCCTAATAATTTGCGGTGTCCCTGTGTTGGCTGATGCAATCACTCAACAAAGGAGTTCAAGGAATTAGTCATAGTAGAAAAACAGATAAAGCATTGCAAGTAAAGAGAACACAAGTCATGTACGCTCCAGCTCCAGCGCAGTGATTTCACTGTCTAAGTAGGGCGGCACAGCTGCCTGCTCAACTCAATAATACTGTTATTTAAAAACATAAACTTAGATTAAACACACTGAACTGATTAAACTACAAACACTGAACATTCAAACTCCAGAAAGTAAATGTACCTAGTAAATACTACACATTTTTAAAAGCAGCATCATAGAATGATTTTTTTTCTTTTTAGCCAACAGACTGCAGAACCACCACCCTGCTATTTAAATATGTAATTTAGCCATGTGCGCTCAACACTCACTCACTGTCAGCAGCCAGTTGGGGGTGTATAGTTAACTTCGCCCAACAGAAAGAAAATGTACACCAGTACAGCTGTGGTTTTATTTGAAAGGAGTCAACATTGTTAATTCAATTGCTAAGTCGCAAAGTACTACAATGTGGTAAAAAAATATGATATCCGCCATTACAGGATTTTTCTCGCACTCCGAGGAGCGCCATACCCCAAGGTACGCTGCACCCCAGTTTGAAAACCGCGGGACTATTTTAAATTGTAATAATAAAATACCTTGTTTTGAATTCAAGTCATGTAGAACCCGACCTCTATCAAAATAATCAAGACCTGACAACGTTTCTAGTGAATACAAAAGGAACAATTTTATTAGAAATAAAACTAAATAAAAGGAAGAATTAAAAAGGTGCAACAAATAAACTAAAATAACACAGAAAGGAAGAATTAACTAAACTAAAATCTATGGGAGATTCCCTTAAAGGTTACAAATGCATTCCTGACAGCTATTTAAAACAAAGGTTAGTCTTAACAGGGGTATCGTTAGTAACACAAATGTTTACTTTGTTAATATTTGATAATCAAAGCATCGTTAAATCAGTCTCATATATATAATTTTGGTTTAGAAAGCAATTCTCACTCTTGCGAATAATGATGCTCTTTGTGTCGAGACAACCTATCGAGAATGATCTATTATCAAGACAGCTAAATTTGGATTCTAGCCTTAAACACAGAATGATAATTGCCCTGTAAAACCCACACCAATTTGTATAAATCACATACAAACAGTTACTATAGTGTTCATTAACTTCAAAGCATGAATTGAAATCAATAATACTTTTCTTACATTCTACCAAAAACAAAACGTTAATTTTACTTTATGGTCTGCTTATTCGAGTTCATGAACGGTTTAAAACACTACTCATTGAATACTTAACTGACGTTCGCTGTCTCTGTTCCAGCTGATCCATGTCTTCAACAATACAGGCGCTCGAAGGCTCTTCCTCGCGTTTCATCTCCACTTCAGGGTACGAAAGAAATGTCTTTGTAAAGAACAAGTCATTAACTGTTTAGGTATTCCACTGAAAAAGCAATTCCTCCACCAATATGTGCCCTCTTCGTCCGGTTATGTCTGGGATATTTCACCGCAAAGCTCCAACTCTTTCTCCGGTGATCAATCGGGGCTAAGTTTGAGATTTGATTAGAGAAGTACTTTTAGGATTTTAGACGTCTTACGCAGCGGACGCCCACACAAAGGCAAACACTAGAATAGTTATCTCGTATTCGAGTGTCCGAAAACGGTATCTCTGTTCCAGCTGGTCACAGGCTGGGTCTCCAGATTGTCACAGTTCAAAGACTGGTTTGTGTATCAGAACCTTGGATTTTGTGCCGAGAGCCCTGTTTGATTGTCGCACTCAAGCATTTGTAAGGTTCTCTTTACCCTTGTGATTGGATAGTTTGGTTATTTTGGGTGGTGCCTGAGTCCACGTGGAGTGTTTCATTGGTTGTTCTCGTTCCGATGCAACCCCTTGTTCTCCATTGGTCCACTGTTCTGCCCCCTGTTTGCTGGATTTATGAGATGGACTGTCTTCTGTCCTCGGTGTCAAAGCACCCAGAACTGTCTGGTTTGCAGCACCAAAGGAGTAATTCAACGATCATGAAGATAAGCCATTTGTTCAGCAGTTAGTTTACGACTCTTTTTAAAAGCATTCTTAGTGGGGGAGTTTGTGACCAGAAACCAAGAAGACACAGAGAATGGTTTAAGATTCCCCCTCTGTATATTTCAATTCTGTTACTTTCACACACAGAATGATATTATGACCCACTCTGACGCTACACTACATATTCTTTAACATTACTTTCAGCATTCCCCCTACTTTCCTGCGTTTTATGTTCAGTTTCACTTTCTGTACTATTTTTCCTATTTCTTTTCAACTGATTCTTTTTTTTCTTTCCTCCTGCATATTTTTATCCATACGTTTGTTTGTTTGTGCTCACAATAACGTGCTTCCAGCGCGCAATAGCAATTGTTATTTTGTTTCTTTTTAGTTTTTACCTCCTCTCCACACCCGTTCTCCACTCATGAACACACATAGCCGAGTGAATGAAACGTGCATCTATATATACAATTGTGCTGGGATTCAATTAACAATTAATTATTCACTTGAATCCCAGCACGTGAACTAAATCTGTGCAACCCCGTGCTCACATATTATTAAATACTTTAAATGCACGTGAAGTGCAATCCCCGTGCCTAAATATAATTATACATTTTAAACACTTGTGCTCATTACCCGCATTATATCCCGTGTGCCAACTACAATACACCAACATTAACACACCACATGCAACATACAACACAGAAATGCACACAGGGGCAGGGCACATTGCCACAGAATATATAAAGATTTCAATAACTTTCAGCATTTACTGGGAAACCTCAGAAAAAATTACATTTGTGACTTTAATATATAAATGCTTAATAAGCTTTCAATTAAACTTTGATAACCTGGCCAGGTTTTCTGCCATCCAATTAAGTATAGCAGGTAGCAAACTTCTTATGTTGCACATGTGTAGCTAATGCTACAACACTTCATTTAGATGTAGGTCATATTGGCTTATTTTAACAAGACCGACAGATAAGTAATCTGAGTAATTACTCTAAGACTACAAATCCTGAGACACTCTGGCTAGTTTTCTAACAAAGGTTCCGTAGTCAAGGCAATTTATTCAGAATCCAAACACCGGGAAATACAGGGAAATGTAGACAACTGTGTACAACTGGACTGCAAAACTGTCTTTTGTACTGTGATACAGAAAGGGTTAATGTATGTTTCAGATGCAAGACCGGGCTAGGCATGCTTACTAAAACAAGAGGCACTTTACCTCTTCCTCTCCGCGTCAATGAAGACAGTGACAGTCATAAACAAAAATTAAACTAGTAACAGGTATAATCCTTTCCTTTTAGAATAGTATTCAGGCTTTACTTTGTATAGTGGATCTGCGTTGTGTTATTTTATTATTGTGTAGCCCCCTTATTCTTTAGTTTTGATTTTTAAGTAAAATGAACAATAACTTGACAGTTTGTTTTATGCAGGTTAATCAACAGTTTTATTTTTTTCCTCTGTGTGAAAAAAAAATATTCAGCGAAAAAAGGCACTTATTAAAGGGACCAAAAACAAAGTACACAGAAAGAGTACATGGAACTGCAAACACAAGTCAAAAAGGAAGTTAGAAAGGCCAAGAGAGAGATAGAAATCAATATTGCTAAGGGGAATAAAACCAATTCCAAAATGTTTTTCCAATATTAGAACAGCAAGAGAACATTCAAAGAGGAGGTTAAATGTCTAAGAGACACAAATGGCAAAATCAAAGATGAAGAAAAAAAAAATAGCAAATATATTAAATGATTACTTTAAACAGGTTATTACAAAGGAGGACAAGGACAACATGCCCCACATTTCGACCTGTTCCTATCCAAATTTATATAACTTTAGCATAACAGAGGCAGAAGTGTTAAAGGGACTAGGAACTCTTAAAATAAACAAATCCCCTGGGCCGGATGAGATCCTCCCAATAGTACTCAAAGAAATGAAAGAAGTTATTTACAAACCGCTAACCAAGATCATGCAACAGTCTCTTGACACGGGTTGTACCGACAGACTGGAAAATTGCAAACGTAATACCGATCCACAAAAAGGGAGACAAAACCGAACTAGAATGGAAGTTTCTGGAGAAACTTTGTCTGCGTTGTAAAACGCGACAGGTCAAAAGTCAAGTACAAGGTCATTTTTGGAAGAGTTGAGCGAAAAAATCGAGTTGATCGGTTGAAAACTGTAGAAGGAGAAGCTGTCCAGTATTTAGCGGCCATTTTTGCAGTATTTAATGAGGTTTTCTATACAATTTCTTTAGTAAACATGACTATCTGCAGTGTTTAAGGAGCACTATACCGTCAAATCTGCAGTTACAAGATTTGGCCACCAGAGGGCAGACAGAGAAAGTTGGAATGTGGCATTTTTCTGGGCACAGCGCCCACATTTCAAATTGGATCACAACAAAATGTAATAGCAACTAAATTCAAACATAATGGAAGAGCTGAGCGAAAAAAACGAGTTGATTGGTTGAAAACTGTAGGAGGAGAAGCTGTCCAGTATTTAGCGGTCATTTTTGAAATAGCAAAATCTCCATATCTGGCTCTGGGAAGGTCACAGGTCAACAGAACCTGGGCAGACTTTTAGAGAACCAATAGGTTTCTATACATGTTCAATAGTAACTATGACCCTATCTTGCCCCTATAAGGAGTTATAAGCTGTTTAATTTTTGGGGGTCATGACCTGTTACCCCCAAATCCAACAATCCGATCGCCACCAAAAGTAATAGCAACTCAGATGGGATAGAGTGCAATACTTGTACAAAGTTTTGAGTTGATCAGTTCAAAGCTCTAGGAGGAGATGCGTGCGGAAATTTAGTCAGAAACATGGAATAATAATAATAATAATAATAATAAAGAAACCGAGAGAAAACAAGGTCTCGCGCTTACAACGCAGACAATAATAAAGAAACCGAGAAAATATGGTCATGCGCTTTTCCAACGCAGACAATAATAATAAAGAAACCGAGAGAAAAGTTCATGCTATACAACGCAGACAATAAAGAAACCGAGAGAAACAAGGTTCGCGCTTTACAACGCAGACAATAATAATAATAATAATAATAAAGAAACCGAGAAAACAAGGTCTGCGTTTTACAACGCAGACAATAATAAAGAAACCGAGAGAAAACAAGGTCTGCGTTTTACAACGCAGACAATAAAGAAACCGAGAGAAAACAAGGTCTGCGTTTTACAACGCAGACAATAATAATAATAATAATAAAGAAACCGAGAGAAAACATGGTCTGCGTTTTCCAACGCAGACAATAATAATAAAGAAACCGAGAGAAAACAAGGTCTGCGTTATACAACGCAGACAATAAAGAAACCGAGAGAAAACAAGGTCTGCGTTTTACAACGCAGACAATAAAGAAACCGAGAGAAAACAAGGTCTGCGTTTTACAACGCAGACAATAATAATAATAATAATAATAAAGAAACCGAGAGAAAACAAGGTCTGCGTTTTACAACGCAGACAATAATAAAGAAACCGAGAGAAAACAAGGTCTGCGTTTTACAACGCAGACAATAAAGAAACCGAGAGAAAACAAGGTCTGCGTTTTACAACGCAGACAACAAAGAAACCGAGAGAAAACAAGGTCTGCGTTTTACAACGCAGACAATAATAATAATAATAATAATAATAAAGAAACCGAGAAAAAACAAGGTCTGCGTTTTACAACGCAGACAATAATAAAGAAACCGAGAGAAAACAAGGTCTGCGTTTTACAACGCCGACAACTAGGTAACTACAGACAATTAAGCCTGACTTCTATTATATGTAAACTTATGGAAAGTATAATAAGATCTAAAATGGAAAATTACCTATATGGTAACAATATCCTGGGAGACAGTCAGCATGGTTTTAGGAAAGGGAGATCGTGTCTAACTAACCTGCTTGACTTTTTTGAGGATGCAACATTGACAATGGATAATTGCAAAGCATACAATATGGTTTATTTAGATTTCCAGAAAGCTTTTGACAAAAAAGATTAATTCTCAAACTGAACACAGTAGGGATTCAAGGAAATGCATGCACATGGATTAGGGAGTGGTTAACATGTAGAAAACAGAAAAGTACTGATTAGAGGAGAAACCTCAAAGTGGAGCGAGGTAACCAGTGGTGTACCACAGGGATCAGTATTAGGTTCTCTGCTATTCCTAATCTACATTAATGATTTAGATTCTGGCATAATAAACACACTTGTTAAATTTGCAGATGACACAAAAATAGGAGGAGTGGCAAACACTGTTGCAGCAGCAGAGGTCATTCAAAATAATCTAGACAGCATTCAGAACTGGGCAGACACATGGCAAATGAAATTTAATAGAGAAAGGTGTAAAGTATTGCATGCAGGCAATAAAAATGTGCATTATAAATATCATATGGGAGATACTGAAATTGAAGAAGGGAACTATGAAAAAGACCTAGGAGTTTATGTTGACTCAGAAATGTCTTCATCTAGACAATGTGGGGAAGCTATAAAAAAGGCCAACAAGATGCTTGGATATATTGTGAGAAGTGTTGAATTTAAATCAAGGGAAGTAATGTTAAAACTTTACAATGCATTAATAAGACCTCACCTAGAATATTGTGTTCAGTTCTGGTCACCTCGTTACAAAAAGGATATTGCTGCTCTAGAAAGAGTGCAAAGAAGAGCAACCAGAGTTATCCCGGGTTTAAAAGGCATGTCGTATGCAGACAGGCTAAAAGAATTGAATCTATTCAGTCTTGAACAAAGAAGACTACGCGGCGATCTGATTCAAACATTTAAAATCCTAAAAGGTATAGACAATGTCGACCCAGGGGACTTTTTTGACCTGAAAAAAGAAACAAGGACCAGGGGTCACAAATGGAGATTAGATAAAGGGGCATTCAGAACAGAAGATAGGAGGCACTTTTTTACACAGAGAATTGTGAGGGTCTGGAACCAACTCCCCAGTAATCTTGTTGAAGCTGACACCCTGGGATCCTTCAAGAAGCTGCTTGATGAGATTCTGGGATCAATAAGCTACTAACAACCAAACAAGCAAGATGGGCTGAATGGCCTCCTCTGAGTTGTAAACTTTCTTATGTTCTTATGTTCTTAAAAATGTGCATTATAAATATCATATACTGAAATTGAAGAAGGAATCTATGAAAAAGACCTAGGAGTTTATGTTGACTCAGCAATGTCTTCATCTAGACAATGTGGGGAAGCTATAAAAAAAAAGGCCAACAAGATACTCGGAAATATTGTGAGAAGTGTTGAATTTAAATCAAGGGAAGTAATGTTAAAACTTTACAATGCATTAATAAGACCTCACCTAGAATATTGTGTTCAGTTCTGGTCACCTTGTTACAAAAAGGATATTGCTGCTCTAGAAAGAGTGCAAAGAAGAGCAACCAGAATTATCCCGGGTTTAAAAGGCATGTCGTATGTAGACAGGCTAAAAGAATTGAATCTATTCAGTCCTGAACAAAGAAGAGTACGCAGTGATCTGATTAAGCTACTAAGAACCAAACGAGCAAGATGGGCTGAATGGCTTCCTCTCGTTTGTAAACTTTCTTATGTTCTTATAAAACTTAAGATGTACTTTCTTTTGCATGTTCCAATAAAATTATTTTACTCAGCTTAATTTAGTGTGTAGTTAAAAGTTATAAATGGGAGTATTTTATTGGCATAAGGATATTTAATAAAAAAAACTAATATTTTTTTTTTGCCCTAAACATGATTTATGCTTTTTTCTTCAAATCCACTGTTTGACCTGGATTATAAATGCAACAAGGCCCTTCAGTGCGTCCATATACATTGAATATACAGACTTTTCAGGGTTTGGAGGCACTCGACTTTGTCTCGTGTCTCAGAATGCCCCAAGGCGTCCTTCCATTCACAAAATGGAGGTCCCAATAGGACTACAGTTCACAAAATGGTCGCCCACCACAAACTACACTACCCAGGATCCTTATCAGGTAATTAAGGTATGTCAGCATATCTGCAGGTGATCAAGGGTAATGATCTGCCCTATAAAAGGCAAACTGACAGCACCAGAGTGAGAGGGGAGTAGAAGGAGTTTGGTGATGTGTTTTGAGAGGTTTTGTCGTGTTCTCTTTGAGTTCTGGATTGCATTATTGTGTATGACCCTGGACTGTTTGGATAACCCTGTTGGCTGTTTTGACCCTATTTTGGATGACTACCTGATTGCTTACGAACTCTGGATTAACATTACAACTCTGATTATTGGACTTCCCTTGAAAATAAACACGCAGGTAAAATCCTGTTTAAAATAAACTTACACTTGTTGTGTCTTTTGTATTGTCCCCGCTCATACTTGTGAACAAAGTATGCAAAGAAGGACCAACTTTGTCACACTATTATATATATGTGTGTGTGTGTGACTGAGCTGTTGAGTGGCATGTGGGTGGTGACGTCACGGACCAGGAGCAGAAACCAAAGCAATGAATGCCGGGTGAAACTGCAGCGCTACGGCACTCAGTGTTTTATTAAATAATAAACAAACAAAAGATTTAAACAAAACAAACACCAAACAAAAGGGCACGTTGGCCAAACAAATAGAAATAAACAAATAAGTATCGTGCTGGGGTAAAACCAGCACGCTTAGCAGTTGTTTAGGTTTTAAATCTCTATCTTTGCTCGCTCTCCCGTACTGTCCTCTGTACACTCTCCTCGAGCGCAGATAGCTGCAGGCTTTATACCTAACTTCTCTACATAGTTTACTATAATATCAAATGCACATTGAAAATAAATACTCCCTTCTATCTGATAATACACCTCTACCTGGGGACAGCTTGAAATATATTACCTTCTCCTCCCATCTGTACATTCCCAGAGTTGGAGCCCGTCTGTCCTGGACGTACTGGTTTGGGTCGGGGCCTAACTGTGGAGATTTGGGTCCCTTGTGACTGGCCTTCTGTGGGTCCTTCAGTGCAGTCATGTCCTGAGTAGCCATGACAACACTTCCACTCCATCTCCGTAACCATCTTGTAAGCTACTTTGTACCTAGGTCTCATATATGTTCGGTACCTGGTAAAGATATGGAAATTTAGAGGCTGATCAGTGTGAGAAGGTAATGTATCATATTTCCTATCAGACAGAAAGCACCCTCCTTTATTTTATTGCTTGGATAAGAATCGTAAATGGTGACTGAAGTTTTTGTCATGAAAAAATCCTCATAAAAAGTTACGTATCTCAATGGGTTTTTCCTTGTAAAATACAATTATATATGATAAACATGATTAAATATCTTATAATTAAATATCTGGCTCTGTAATCAAGATTTAAAAAAAAAATCTATTAATGTATACCAATACAACTAGAACAAAATCCTGTTTTGTCAAAGCCCATGCTCTGGCTTTGGCATAGAGTGCATTATTGCACCTTTTATTATGAACTGTAATAAACTTTGTTTCATTAGGTCAGGCCAGCTGAGACAATGGGCCCGAACGGGGGTTCATTTTCAGTGGAAACTGCAAAATCCGCAGAATTGTTCCTGTGGTTCTAAATGAATAACGAGGCTATGTGGTCCAGTGGTTAAAGAAAAGGGCTTGTCACCGCTTCAGATCCCACCTCAGCCACTGACTCATTGTGTGACCCTGAGCAAGTCACTTAACCTCCTTGTGCTCCGTCTTTCGGGTGAGACGTAGTTGTAAGTGACTCTGCAGCTGATGCATAGTTCACACACCCTAGTCTCTGTAAGTCGCCTTGGATAAAGGCGTCTGCTAAATAAACAAATAATAATAATAATAATAATAATAATAATAATAACTAGAGTTGCAAGCAACTTTACGGCTTCCAAGCAGTTATCGTGAAATTTAAGCGCATTTGGTTATTATAAATGAAGCGTTCTCATCACAACTGTGCTAACTGTGTCAATTTTGGCCCACATATTGGAATTATTGGTTAGTAGGCTATTTAAATTGTATTTGGATGCACACAAAATTCTAAACAGCATGCAGTCATATAGACTTTGAAAATAATGCATATAAGAGGCTAACATTGTTCTAAATTCTCGATCACTCTTTGTTTGAGTTTGTGTGCGTGTGTGTGTGAGCGTGTGGTGCCCTATTCTTCATTTTGCAATATAAAATAAAGTCTACAGCATGTATTGGTTTTTGTATATTTTATTGCCACTATCATTTAATGTGCATTTTTTTTAAAGCAATAGAAAGTGATAATAGTGTAACGATTAGCTATCAGGGGTGTCTGGCAAATACACAATTCACCATATTTAATTGTGACCGAACCACTACTAAAGACATTACATGTGCACGATTTATGAGTAACACCACTCGAATCCTATGCCGAGGAATTATAAACAGGACAGAGGAGAGAAGAAGCTGGAACAGAACCCAAAGAGACAGTATAAATTGAGCAGTTATTGTGCTCTGCAGGTAATAGACCTTTTGGAGAGTTGGCTCAAATACAGAACAAATTATTTCATAATAAATCACATCCAAAGTTATATTATAGCACTCAGTAGTTATTCATCTGGCCCAACAAACATTATATCCGGCTGAATCAAAAACATCATATTGCACGCTTGATAAACTCATTATAGTTTGCACATAAATAGTAATTATTGCACATCAATAGTAACCCAGTTATATTGCACATCTTAATCATGTATATTACACATAAGTTATTTATATTGCACTCCTTGGTTAATCATGTATATTGTGATAAGTGAAAAAAAGAACATCCATACGTCTTTTAAATACACTGGCTGCTTCGTTGCCACCTATTGAGGATTTGCGATTGTGGTTTTATCAGTTAATCTTAATTATAACTATGAATGTAGTTATGAAATAAAAAAAATAATAACAGACGCTGTATCAGTACAGTATACCCATTCACTTGAATTCCGTATGTAGATACTACTAAATCAGAGACGATTTATTTGTAAACACAGCCCTATAAATACAACTTAATGTAATTAAAATAAAAGGTAGAACGTAACTGACGCCTGTTATATGTTAACATTCTGTCGAAATTATACTCATGGTAGCTTTAATAAAACAAATTTGTTCATAAGTTTTACAAACTGCGTATAACTTTTATTTTGAGACTTTGAATTTTCCCATTGAGCTGTCAACACATTGTGGCGGTAGGTTTATACTAGAAACACTTTAAAACATACAAATAACCAAACGAATATCATATTAATCATCATTTATATATTGATATGAGTAGTCTGTCAGCCTACCTAAGAGTAGATCCTGTAGCTGCCACAGTGGTTTTAAAAAAAAAAAAAAAGTCCGCTTTTTACTCTCCTTGAATAACTACGCAATCTTTACAGTTCCAATGCTATTTCATAGAGCAAGCGATTCTGAATAGTTTTGTGTATACATTTCATTACCAAAAATAACTCGTTTAATTAAAAGATACAGCCCCAAAGTGCCTCCCCCCCCACCCGTCTTTTAAATGGGTTACACGCGCGGGTTTGCTGGAACAGATTCAGGATTTGTGACTGTGTTTGACCACAGTTCAGTCGTAAAAATAATTATATAACGATTTTTAAGCAAACTGTATTCATGTGACTGATATTGATTGGCTCATGGCTGTCATGTTTGTTGATGTAGGAACTTTTTCCTGACTAATTTTTTTTTAGAGGACAGTACAAAGATAACGTATAGCCAAGATTCACATCAATTGGCCAAAGGGCTCATGAGGAGCTGTTGTTTAAGCGTATCACGCAAAATCCAACATAGCTGCCACACCACGTGACCGATCCATTTTTCTTTAAGTAGAATCAATCGTGGACATGAGCGCACTATGTACAAAATTTTTCACAGCTGTACTATTTACCGTTCATGAGTAGAAGACTTTTGAATATTGTCCAAACTTTTAATTTAAATCCAAGATGGCTGCCGCACCATGTGACCAAAGCCTGCCATATTGACCACGACACAACATCACATAGTCCTCAACATCCATGTCAAATTTTGTGCGTTTTGGTGCAGCCGATAAGAAGTTATACACAGTTTTATAGCCAGTTGCGTATGTTGATGATTTCATGCAGCGTGGACGCCATGATTTTCACAGTAGCAAATTCCCTTGAACAAGTATAACAGATGGCCATACTGAGATGTTTTATTCCAATTTTTGTTTCAATCGGATAAGCGGTTTCAGAGAAGAAGATGTTTGAATTTTGATGATTTTATATTTTTATGGTAATTTTATGTCATTAATCAATGTGGTTGCCAAACCACAGAACCAATCCACTTCATATTAACAACAGTTAATCATGGACTGTCCCTCAACATGTATAGGAATTTTCAGAACTCTGCAGTAAGTGGTTTCCGATACATAGGCTTTTTAACATATTCCGCAAAATCCAATATGGCTGCCGAACCATGTGACTTTATCCAAGGCGACTTACAGAGACTAGGGTGTGTGAACTATGCATCAGCTGCAGAGTCACTTACAATTACGTCTCACCCGAAAGACGGAGCACAAGGAGGTTAAGTGACTTGCTCAGGTGAGTCAGTGGCTGAGGTGGGATTTGAACCGGGGACCTCCTGGTTACAAGCCCTTTTCTTTAACCACTGGATCAAATTAGTCAAAATGCAAATGCAAACACGAGGGCAAATTCTTATTTCCATTATCGCTTGTTTAATTAGGACAACATAAATCAAACAAACAAACAAACAAACATGATTGAAACAAATTAGAGTTGTAGGTTTGAACAAAAATGAACATTGATGAAAAAAAAATTCTGGCTGTGCACAAAAGGTTTATCATTTATTTCAGGATGCTTCATTGTTTCTGTCTACACATATGAAGACCGGCTTTAGTGTAACATGTCCTGAACATTTTTTTCTTCATGTAAACCTTTTGTGTACATCCAAAAACAAAAAAACAGAAGTTTTTATGTTATGATCCCAAGCCGAAATACGACCCCATCGGAATCAACCCCATCGCCTTGAGGACCGTTCATTGACATTTTTAGAAAGCTGAAATCTTATTTGTCTTGTACAGACCATTTACTTAGCCAAAAACGACCTGAATAAGAACAAATTGTATTTATTTATTTATTGCATTTATATAGCGCTTTTTATACAAAAGTATCGCAAAGCACTGTACAGTACATAGCAGAAAAAAATAACAAACCACAATTCATTTGTATAGCATGTCACACATACAATTGCCACAATCAGTCCACTTTTAGCAATTTTAAAGTTACATTAAAACCCACTATGATAACAAAGCCCTGACAAATGAAGGCAGAGCATAATTTCGGAGCTCTACAACAAAAAGCCCTACCTCCCGCGTTGCTTTTCTTGACCAAAATAACCAGCAGCTCCGGACCCTGTGATCTCAGAGTGCGGTTTGGAAGATACAGGGTTAGTAACTCCAGCAAATAACTTAGTGCTAATCTATTCAGGGCCTTGTAAGTTAACAGCAAAATCTTAAAATCAATTCTATACTGCATAGGGAGCCAATGTAAAGAAGCCAAAACAGGGGTAATATGTTCATTTTTCCTGGTTTTAGTCAGAATTCTAGCAGTGGTATTCTGACCAAGCTGCAAGCAGGATACCACACATTTTGGGACACCAGAAAAAGTGCATTACAATAATAAATTCTAGATGAAACAATGGTATGCATTAGTCTCTCGGCATCAGATACAGAAATAATTGGTCTAAGTTTGGCTGTATTTCTCAAATGGTAAAAAGATACTTTAGCAACTTCCCTAATATGAGTGTCAAATGATAGATCAGGATCAAAGATGACCCCCAAACTCTTAATTTCTAGTTTAAGTTTTGATGAGAGACTGCAAGGGTCGAGCTCATGTAATCCCACATTTCCTTTTAGTTGGTTCTGTAAGCCCACTAGCATAACCTCTGTTTTATCTTTATTCAACATTCTATGACATCCAATGCTTGATGTCTGTAAGCAAGTAGCTAAAGAAGAAGAAATTAATGGCTTTAGGGACAAATATAGCTGGGTATCATCAGTATAGCAATGAAAGTTCACTCTGTGTCTGTGGATAATGTCACCTAACGGTATTGTATGTAATGAAAACAATGGACCTAGAATGGAGCCCTGTGGAACACCACAGACAACTTCCGATAATGCAGATTTTACCTCCCCAATAGAGACAAAATGAAACCTATCACAAAGATAAGATTTGAACCAGGATAGGACAAGGCCAGACAGTCCTACTGTGCTTTCAAGACGATTCAGTAGGATGGAATGGTCTACAGTATCAAAGGCAGCACTTAGATCTAGAAGAATTAAAACTGATGGAAAGCCCGAGTCAGAGGTTATCAGTAGATCATTCACAACTCTGACAAGGGCTATCTCAGTGCTATGTGCAGCACGAAAACCAGACTGAAACTTCTCGAATATACCATTAAGAGTTAGAATTTTTTGTAATTGAATTGCGACAGCTCTCTCTAGAACCTTATCTAAGAATGGCAGGTTGTAGATTGGCCAATAGTTATTGAAGACTTTAGGGTCCAAATTGTGTTTCTTAAGCACAGCTACCTTAAGTGCTGAGGGAACTATACCTGAGGAAAGTGAACCATTTATAATTTTTAAAATGTGGGCATTAACCCCCTTTGCGGTCCTGTGTCAGACCTATTAAACAAGATAGCTGCTTCTGCATCCAGTGCTCAAAGAATATCACAGACATTTGCAGAGCTTGTTTGAGATGTTATAGTAATAAAATAATGACTTGGATCGCATTATTGAGGAGTTTGGTGATAAAACGAGTGATCAGGAGATGATTTATCAGTATGCACGACTATGAAGAAGTATGTGAAATATACAGCGAACAAGGGGTGGGGCGGAGCTGGAGATGCAGTACGGAGTGTCCTGTTGATATGCAGTACCTTTTAAACCTATTTTACTGTGAAAAAAATAATTTTAAACAGCGCGTCTAAAATAAACTGCATGTGTGAAAATAAATTGGACATGACGCACCTGAGGCGCGCTGAATAAATGGATAACACCAAGAACATCCAAGAACATTTTTTTTAATAAATTTAGTCGTTGCCATTTATTTTTTATTATTTTCTCCCAATTTGGAATCGCCAATTATTTTATTATGCTCAGCTCATCGCTACCACACCTGCGCTGACTCGGGAGGGCGAAGGCGAACACACGCTGTCCTCCGAAGCGTGTGCCGTCAGCCGACCGCTTTTTTTTCACACTGCGGACTCACCATGCACCCACCCAAGAGCTACAGCGTCGGAGGAAAATGCAGCTCTCGGGCAGCTTACAGGCAAGCCCGCAGGTGCCCGGCCAGATTACAGGGGTCGCTGGTGCGCGGTGAGCCGAGGACACTCTGGCCAACCTAACCCTCCCCCCCCCCAGGGTGGCGCACGGCCAATTGAGCGCCGCCCCCTGGAAGCTCCCATCCTCGGTCAGCAAAGGAATAGCCTGGACTCGAACTCGCTACGTCCAGACTATAGAGCGCATCCTGCACTCCACGTGGAGCGCTTTTACTGGATGCGCCACTCAGGAGCCCCTAGAAGAACATATGTTAATAGTTTGTAGGAATAGGATCAAGATATGGTAATGGTTACTATGGAACACAGATAGGAACCCATATATGCTCTATTAAGAAATTGCCTTGACCTCTCCATAAGGTCAATGTAAAACTAGCTTATAATTCCTTACAGAGTGCAAATAGAGTCATGGTTACTATGGAACACAGATAGGACCACATATGTTCTATCCAAAAAATGACCTCTCCTTAAGGTCAAATGCAAAACCAGCTTATAATTCCTTAAAGAGTGCAGATAGGGCCATGGTGACTATGGAACACATACAGAAAACCATATGGGCTCTATCCAAAGGTTACCTTAACACTGACCTTTGACCTATGAAATTTGTTAAAAGTAAAGTTGCTGTGTCAAAAAATATGGAGGCCACGAGCAAATCACATTTCAGCATATATTGTACTATTAATCTATGGTAGAATATAGTACAGTCTTCAATGTTCAAAGACTAATAGAGGCCAATGGAGTGCTATGCCAAAGGGGAAATCCGGTCACATGGTCTGGCACCTGGCCCCCGGTCATTGCTGCTTGCAACTATTATTATTATTATTATTATTATTATTATTATTATTATTATTATTATTATTATTATTTATTGTGACCTGCTCTTAGTTATATTTTGTTATTCGTTGTTTATTATAAAAAATAAAAAATAAAAATAATAATTTTAATCAGAAATTAATCAATTATTTTCTGTTTTGTATTTGTAATTAATTTAGAACAACTTGTAGATTTTATTTTTCACTTTGACATTATGGACTTTTTTTGTGTTGATCAGTGGCAAAAACTCCTAATTAAATCCATTTTGATTCCATGTTGTAACACACTAAAATGTGGAAAAGTCCAAGGGGGGGTGAATACTTTTGAGAGCCACTGTATGTATTACTTGTCATGACTCACGTGCATCAACGTATGAAATTAACTGAATAAAGTAAAAGAAAAACAATAGGCAAGTGTATGTTAATAAACTATAATAATAAAGTAACTAATTCATGTTAATAAAACTAAAGCAAAACAAGGTCAACAAGCTTAAATCGCTATGTATTATGAAATTAGCTGGCGGGTGTGTTTCGGGCTATCACAATGTCAGAGGCAAAAATAATGGGCGTTACTTTGAGTTAACTCAAACTAAATTAACACAGCACCCCAACACGTTACAAAATGCAGCACCAATATATAAGACATGCACATTATTTAACAGAATGGTGAAGCAACTCGGCAGAACCTGATTCAGGTTTTTATTCATGAGCTTGAATAATTTTCAACTATGTATGCTCCAACATTTTGCCATTTGTATACATGCCATTTTGTAGCGATGAGGTGGAAATCAGAATACAAAAACAATGCAATGATATGATGGCGGTTCTGGAAAGATTTAATAAACCAATCAGTGTCCCTCAAGACACTCTTGCGATAAGTCACTTTGTTTTACAAAACAGTACTGTATATGTTGTGAATGGATCGCTATCAGTGCCAAGAAGGTGTTATTTTAAGCAAAGTTCCTGCTCCTTTAGCCGTAACATTTACAATGGGAAAACTCTGTTTCACCACAAGGGTGTTCTCTTATGCAAAGTGTTCTCTTAGGAGGTGTCCCTATACACGGAGACTACTGTACAGTAATCCATCGCGTATCTGTGTAACCGGCCTGATTACGTCACAGGGTAATTGATTGCTGCGCAAGTGGTAACAGGTGGTCACTCTGTCTCTGATCTATGTATGAACTGACTCTGCGTTGTGTTTGAAATAATTGTGTAGACCAATCTTTAGTTTCAGATTCCCTTTTCTTTTTATTTTGCCTGTGGTATAAACATAACACTTACAAAAAAAAGAAATAATCAGTCACCTCTCACAGTACCGCCACCTCATTCACACGGTTCACAGACTGGGTAGGAGCAGTATAGTATGATACTTTATACTATAAGCTATTATATTATATTGCATTAACCCAGCATACCAAGGATGACCTACACTGATTGAATTTAATTGTTTAATTATATTTGTTTGATTAGTAATTATCCCCTGCACCTGGCTATCATTGTAAATTAGAGCCAGGTGCAGGGTATTTAAACGAAGCAGCCAGTCTGTTCAGGACTGCTGTGTGGAGAGCCCGCTTGTTAGTGTGCACAAGCGTATGAGAAGAAAGGTAGTGTAAAGCCTTTTTGTGTTTGTTTAAAAACAGTGTGTTTTGTTTTGGTTTGATTTTTGCTTTAACAGGTAAACAGTTTAGCTGTCCTGTTTGTTAGTTTAGGTTCCTGTGCTGTGTTTTAGTTAAGTGCTCAAGAAAAGAGCTAGATGTTTATTTTGTTCTGTGTTTAATAGCTGATATATTTTTTTAATCTGGCTTTTTGTACATTTAACATTATGAGATGACACTATAAAGAAAATATGTAGTTATCATCTGCAATAATGAGCAGTAATTTCTGCTTTTCATAAACTTGCGGTGAAATTACAGTAGTTGTTCATGAAAAAGAACTGCTTAGTACATTGCACGCAGAAATTCTATGAAGGACGTAGGCTATGAATTTGTATTAACGAACATGTAAGTCATATTAGAACATAGCCCTGAATCTCAAAACAATAATTGTGTGCATATAGTATTTTTTTCAGCTGTGTATAATTGTATTAAACAGGATTCATTCATCCGACTTTTTAGATATAATTACCGTATATAAGAATTTTGGTGGAGAATTTATTTTGGCTTTATTGGTGGTTTCAATTGGATCGCCAATAATACTTCCACCAATCAGACGGTTGCATACAGTACTCGTAGCAATCCTGCCCTCTGGCAGACTGGTATGCAGAACAGGTTAAACGGTAAGGGTAAAGGCGCTGGACAAGTGTAATAATGTGTCAGATGTCAAAGTGGATATGAGAATGACAGTGATGAAGCCAATTGCATGAACATTAAAAAGTAGGCCGGACATTTCCATCAAAGGATTTAAAAAATCTGGAATTGATCTGATGTGATCAGAAACCCAGAGGCACTGTAAACTGCGCCTGGTACTGTTCTGTTTTGTGTTAAGCCTTTTTGTGGGGTTTTTTTTAACAACCAAAATTGTTTATACCAGACTTGTTAGAAAGTCTGTAATAAAATGTTTGATTGTTATTGTCTATGTTATAGATACTACTATTACTGGAGACACTCATTGTGCAGGTATCACAAAGTTCAAAACAACATGTTAAAATAAATTAGCTCAGTTTTGAAACAAATTAAAGCATTTTTGGTTTCGGCTTTATAGTGTTAAAGTTTTAAAATGGAGAGATATGAAATACCTTATTGTAGAAGTTTACCAGTACCTTAAAAATTAAGGGCCATATAAGAACGATAAATACTGTAACTGATTAGAAGGCCTTCTTTGATGTTCTCCAAGTTGCTGCAGTGACATGGTAGATGCTATAACAAGTTACTGTAAATGATTCTGTTTAGCAGACAGATTTCATTAAGTAAACATTTATTTGAATGTTTTTGGAATAAAAAAATAAATGCAAAACTGCGTTGCATTTTTCTTTGTGAACGGCAATTCAAAAACTGTCAAAATCCCCCAAGGTAGCAAATCCGTCAAATTTAGTACTAGCCAAAAAGTCCCATTATATTGTATGTTCCACCCCTACAACATTTTTGATTGACATTTAGGGGTAGATGTACTAAGATGGGCCAGTCGCAGCGCAAACATACCGCAATTTGCATTTCCGTTGCAACAATTCGCAAAGTATACATTTTATCGTATGTACGAAGAGAAAATGTTAAAGAAGAGCGCTGCAATATACTAATTAAATTTTTTATTGCGTCATCTTCGCGAGATCTAGCATTGCTGCGCGAGTTGTGAAACATTTTTTTTCGAATAATAAAACACAGTTTATTCCCATCAGATTCTATAGTGGGCCCCCACCTTCAGCCCCAAATAAAAAAATGTGTTTCTATCAAAAAGCTTCTCAATCACTGTGATGGAGTGCACCCTGCCCCTGTATTATTATTTGTATATATAATGTGTGTGTATATATATATTGTGCAATCCCTGTGCTTAAATACATATATATATATATATATATATATATATATATATATATATATATATATATATATATAT